>JASAOG010000337.1:190000-326161 GCA_030265305.1 Biomphalaria pfeifferi | reverse complement strand
GACATAAACAAGGACTGCTTTCTAATCCACAGCCGCCATTTTGAAGTATCGAGCCACGGATTCGATACGGGTAAAACTATAGGCCTTCTAACAACAACGATAGAGTGGGACATCAACAATCACACTAGAAGACGGACATGTATCGAGATATTATTTTAAGCATATATCACTTATCTTCAATCTAATACATTTTATTTTGTAAAAAGTAGGTCTAATTAAGAGTTTGGCTTGTCAGGTGGTCTTTTTTTTGTTTCCGAATCTTTTCCATCAATATATAATGACGAACGTTATGTGAGATCACGGATTGATTTTAGCACATGGATGTGGCCACCGAGCAATAAACGAGTCCAGGTGTCGACTAGTAGTCTTGGTGGAGCAGCAACTGTCTTGTATACTACAGAAGGTCGATGAAGAAAATGATTTCATTTTATTGCCTCAAGACTCCTCCCTCCAGAGAAAGACTGTACAAAATTTGGTAACAACCCATAACAAAATCCTTTATTGAGAAAAGATGCAGATGACACATACAGTATTTTTCTTTTATAGCTAACGAATCCCCCCGCCCCCCCAAAAAAAACAACTGACTTTACTGAGTGTATGAGTTAATTTTTTGTAGTTAGAAAACCAATGCAATGAATACACATGTGAATCTTGCAGGGGCGACCCTAGCAGTACTAGAGGCTAGGGGCCCTAGCTGAGTATCACATGTGGAGGCATACCCCTGGTAATTGTTCTAGATGCAAGTCTATAGCGTGTCCTTACAGTACATCGGAGTGCGTGGCAGAGGCCCTGCGTAGTTGTATGATCAGTTAATGACGGTAAAAAGAATCTCCATACATATCACTCTCAGTGAAGCCCCGAGCTCAAAAACGAATCCTAGTTAACGGTACCTGATAATTCAATGTATTAGAAAGACCCCCTCCCAAAACAGCATCCACAGACGTCACCGAGACTGAAGTTTTAAAAACGACAACTCTAGACCCAATTTAATACAGACATCCTGTTTGACATCTAGTGAATGACCTTCACCTCTCACTCATTATTGTAGGAAAGTAGCCAATCTTACAAACACACACACACACACACATATATATACATATACAAGTTAATAGGAAAAAAAGATGGTTGGCCTTTTCACAAGACACTTTTATTTTTTCATATTTTTTTTTGTATCCTTTAAAATAAGCATCAAATGACATTCTTGACAAGAATTGCACAAACAACATCTTCAAATGAGAAAATACAAATAAAAGTGGATCCAATCAAAAGAGACTTATTTAAAAAAAAAAAAGAAAGGGGAGGGGGCTTACTATCATTGTCACGTCAACACAATGTGTCTATTGCTCAAAGAGTGCCACTTTGAAAGTCGATTCACTGTGTAGTCCCAGGAGAACAGCGAGGTCAACGAATTGAAGACAAAGATAATGCCTATACAGAAAAGACGCGAGCGGTGTACAACAAATAATACACTGGACTCAGTAGCCAGAACAAGTCTAGGGATGACACAAAGCTCTTACATGGGTGGTTCACCTTTACATCAGCCTATAACAAACAAGGTCTGCCAACACGATAAACCTCAACATGCGTTCTCCGCGCAAAGGAGTGGAGCAAGTAAGATCATTAAATAGAACACCAGAATGTGCTATGATTCTTAATTGTGTCTTCAAGGCTCCATAACCTTTTTCTTTCTATTCGGCCTGCTAGAGTTGGATCAATCAATTCAACCAATAGGAGCAGGGTTAGGTGTGGCGGTGACTCCCTCCTGAACAGATCAAGTTTCCAACGAGCTGACTCTACGCCAAGTTATAAAAGGCCATTGAAATCCAGTAAACACTTGATCAAACGTGGAAAAAAAAAATTAACAAAGTAAAGGTTTAGTGTATTTGGTAATCCATTATTCATGTCCAATGTGACTTAAACGACAAAAAAACACTTAATAATCAAAATATTATGTTCATTTTTTAAAAAAACCGTAAATACAAGTTTCAACAAGTACACAAACATGGCTTTATAAAGAGAGAGGAGTCTCCAGACTTATCTGCACCCTCAGTTCAACCAACTACATAGGAACATTGCTTCAAAATGAAACGAAGTTTTAAAAAAATAAAATAATTCTGGACTTCTCTCACAGACACACACAAAAATAATGTATATATGTAAGTGCTTATGAAATGTTACAGTTACAGAGTGTATATATATATATTTGTTTCCAAGACTCCCAAAGATAAACAATAACACAGTGAAGACGAAACCAAGTAGGAAAGTACAACTTCAGGACTGGGCTCAGCACTTCACTGTACAGTGTCAAAGGTTAGAATAACAGGTTTACAGGTGTATAGAATTGTAGTCTTTCCCTTTGTAGGTGTAGGCTTGCATGACTTTCAAAGCATTATAAAACCATAACATTTCACAGAGATGAATGTGTATATAACGAATAGAAATACCACAAAACATGTATAGAGAATAAAGGTATGTACACAACTATACACTGTACTACAAATGTTGACTGGTAACATTCATTGGAACTTTAAAAAAAAAAGGGCTTGAAATAAAATGTGTCTATAACACGAGAGGAAATACATTTATTTCCATACCATTAGGATTTATTTCCTTGTGGCGACTCAGTTTTGCATGGGACTAGCACTGGAGCTGCTGAACAACTGGCACTAGCCAGCATTTCATCACAACTTAAACAAACCTAATAGCAGATTCACTGGGGGGGGGGGGGGGGGGGGGGGGGGGGGGGGGGAAAGAGAGAGAGACAAATCTTCACACTTATTGCTTTTTCAAGTCTAGTCTTGATCAATAGTGAGAGGAAACTGTAAGTGTTGGCCACAAACTTTGTTTTTCTCATTCTCAACGTACATTCAAGAGTACAAACAGAAGAAGAAGTCACCAGATTGTCACATTAGTTTGTCCTAATTAGCTGAGTTACTGGGATGTTTTACATACTATTTTTTAAAAAATGTGTTTTCAATTTAAAACTGTTTAAGTTTAATGAATTAATTGAATAAGTGTAGAAAACAATGGACAGCAGTAACAATATACATCTACAACATTCATATCAATCTACTGTAAAATCAACCAGCTTATATCAACCCTTCCATCCACTTAGTACGGTCAAGCTGGACACTGAAATATCTACACTAAGGTTACACAGACAAGTTAAATGGTCTGTGAAACCCACAAACAATGAACAAATTCAATTACTTCAGAACTGTTGTATCTAAGCATGCAACGCTGACAACACTCAACTGCTGAGTTTTTAAAACAGAACATATCTGGGTGTGACTTTGTCCCTGCTAAACACAGCCACTATAGTTTAGCTTCACTTAGCCTACATTTTAAGAGACCATTGTGTACAACAAGAAGAGATTTCATTGCAAACATTTTTAGTTAGAATGTGGGTTCAGGAAATCCTCAATGTTTAGTGAATCAAATCTAAATCTCCTTTGTTGTGATTTGTATGGTGTTGTTATGGTTTTATATCTCAGTGATACAATAAGGTGGGTTTCAACTCTAGCTGCTTGTGACAGCACTAGAGTAAGTGCTGCTTGTCAGATCCCTGCACACTATGTCTGAGTAGTCTGATGAATAATTCAATCAGCTTTTACAATGTCAACTTAATCGGCTGATATACAGTCATGAACTGAACCTGATCTTCATTGATTGTCATCAACACTGCAGGAGTTTTGGAGGGGGGGGGGGGGGGAGAGGGTCCTATGACACAAGGAAACTATTACTTCCAAAATAAACAAAATCATTAGGTAGCAGGATTTTTTTTTTAAAGCTAATTTTAAAAGGAGTAACATTACATGAACAACTGAAAACTTAGGGATATGGGAGATAACTTCTAAGTGTCTTTATTTTTTGTATACTACATCATTATTGCTATTTGGGCCACCTGTTTTAATTCTTCATTTTCAGTTATTTAAAAACAAAAAAAATTGGAGTGGTAAATCTCTCTGGCAATGTACACACAATCTACTTCAACAGGCCTAGTTACTCTACAATCAAGGTATGCCTAAAGACAATGGCAAATAAGGAAGCAATAGCTCCTAGTACAGCATCCCTAGAATGTAAAGCAGATCCCTAGAATGTAAAGCAGCTCCAACACCCCTGGGTGCAACAATGATAAATATTTTCTGAAGTTCCTTTCAACATAAAACTACACATGGAGGGACTAATAGTGTGTTCAATTTTAATAACATTCCTTCATTAATATATAATTTATATTAAAGTTTCCAATGTTTCTTTCAAAACTGGTATGCTCTAGAGGCTTTTTCTTACACCATCCCAGTACAGGTAGCAATAACTCAATAAATCTTCTCAATCATGCATGTACACACTGGTAAATCAAAAGAGCAGAGTGCATCAAGGTAGACAATTTCTGCACTCAGGCTATTTAAAACTACCCAAAATTACATACACAAAATTTTATTGGGAAAATGAAATTATGAGATAGATACTTAAATTATTAAAAGAAATGACTATAATATTAACGTGCACACTTATTTAAGGGTATTGTTACTTAATCTTTTTTTAAAGGTTTGATAAATCTTATAGAAATTCTTTTTTATTTATTCTGAAAGTGAAATGATCTGTGGAACAAATAAGTAACACAAAATCAGAATCATCCTGAAGTTATCAATGAGATTGAATCTGATGACATTTTATACAGGATTGGAAAGATTGAAAATTAAGAGGTGATTGAGAGAATGTATACACCTAAGTATATAAGTAAACCCTACATCCCTTTATCTTATCTATATGATGGTTACAAATCAAAACGCAATTTGACAGTAAAAAGGCTGATCAAAATCATTCAACTATTACAGAAAAGACAAATGCTAGGTATTACAATTTAAAAAAAAATAAAATAAGCCTGAAATATCTCAATTAAACACCTTTCAAACTCAAAACAGAAACCAGAACTAAAATATGTTAGCTCTATTATCAGCAATATTTCTGACATTATTTTCACCCTTTTACCATGCACCCATCAGAGGTACATGTACCATGTAAGCCCAGAACAACATTAAGACATAACTGACACAAGAATAGGGAAAAATGAGAATACAAGTAAAAGCACTGCAGTACTCTGTAGCAGTGTTTCCCAAACTGTGTTCTGTGGATGTTCTGCTAGGCCTGAATGTGTTCCACAAACTACTATAATAACTAACTGGTAGGCCACCACATGAATTAAACTCTCTAAAAAAGGAAGCAAGGTGTTCTGCTAAACACTCAGAATGTGTAAAGTGTTAGGTTAAGGAAAATGTTTGGGAAACACTGCGAGTGCCACATCCTGGTAGGGGTTGCACAATATATAATATATATAGTTGATAATATATATTTTGACAAAAAAAAAAAGGATGCACTGGATCAAGTCTGAATTCAGCAAGGCTGTTAAGAATCACTGCTTACAACAACAACAAAAATATTAAAACTAATCCAGTAGTTGGTTGTATGTCTATATGGCCAGTCAATGTACAAGAATGAGTACATAAAAAAAAAAGAAATGTCCATTAACAATGCTTCTCACTTTGAAACATCAAATTTGATCCACTTTTGTGTATATAATATCCAAGGGCTGTGTCAAGAGATACACTTGACAGATGGAGATGTTTGGAAGAGTCCACTTATATTGGCTAACTTAAATGTTCACTTCATTATAAATATGATCCTCTGTGTTAGTCAAGCTTTAGTTTCTAAAGCAAAATAAAATTAAAAAAAAAAAAAGGAAAAGACAAATATATCATTTGTACAATAATGAGGATATTGTATATGTCATTTTTCAACAATGACTTAAATACATCTTTTTTTCAATAATAAAAATGACATTGAAATAGTAATACTACAACTTCTCAGTTAAAATACCATAATATATATACCTATGTCAGCCTAAAAAAAAAAAGTGTTTGTGCTACAGAAAACAAAAAAGATCATTTCTCTTTCTATCCCTAAAATGAAGAGTTAAAAAATAAAACAGCCCATATTTTTACGTTACATTATTATACTGATTATTTTTCAAGGTATAGTTAGTTTAAAATTTGAAAAGAAAATCACACACAAATAAAAATGTTTATGAATATTTAAACATCTTACTCACAAATGAACACAATAAATATAATTAGACTATGTACATTGAAATATATATATATATAAATTTAGAAGTAACATTTCATTGACTTATAAGAGAATACCTGTACATACACACTGACTTGCTCAACTACATACTAAAAATATGTACTGCATTTTAAATGAACACACCTCTTGCTGTTAAAACAGAAAGAGAGAGAGAACAAATAAATGAAGAAATGACAACTATATAGAAGACATTATATAGACCAGTTTCTAATAAACAAAAAAAATATATATAACAGGAATTTTTTTTCTCCTTTAAGGGACTGGGTAGACAGGTTTAATAGTTACTGCTTCATAGGAAGCTATAAAAGAAACCTTTATCTAGATTACTATCCAGTAAATACATTTATTTAAAACCCAATTACTACAGAATTTAATGTAGCTTACTAATGCAGCAGTTTAATCCAATAGAAAGTTTCCTATGAGAAAAGATAACCATGTCTTTGACTGAATGAGAAAATTAGCAAGCCAAGTGAAAACCATATTTATGGCTCATAAATGTTTCTGAACATTTTTAAAATAGAACTGCTGACAGAGCAGTGTGCAAGGCTACCTGGAAAATTTTAAAGATTGCTAAAATTGTCAAGGTATTAAAAGTAAAGGATATAATTGAAAAAAGAAATAAAAGTAAAATTATTGTTTAACAGTGTTTTTTCTTTGATTAAAAATTAAACTTCTTTTTAAAACACAGAGTTGTGAATGGGTTAAAAAAAATTAATTATATATTTTGTTTTTTAATAGCAAAAATGAAATTATGAATTGGATTACTAAAAGTCTACTACTAATAGAATATGCTATTTTGGGTAGACCCTAATGCAATACAATGCAATAGAAAGTTAATGGCAGTACTTACAACTTTCCAATTAGAGCTTATCCTGACACATTTATAATGAGTGAATAATATAAAGGACTTTTTTTTAGTGTGTGTGAAAACTGAATATCTATCTATCTATATACACACACAATTTTTTTCTTCAAAGAGCCAATCCCCCTAATTATAAGGCCATTCATAGAGATGGAGTGTTTATGCTTCTGTTCTATTGTATTGAAAGTAAAAAGTATATATATACCGGGTATATGCCTTTTTGTAACTTTTCATATTGATCAAAATTTCAATTTTTATTACAATTTGTTTATATTTGATTCTCTCTGTTTGCTTATGAGTTAGCTATTATATTTTAACAACAGGAAATAGGAGCTACTGGGTAAAGAAAAGTCAAAGACATTATTCAGAAGTTTCAAATGAACAAGGTGAAATAAAGATTGGTAACAATCTATGTATATAATTCTCTTCATGGCTGAAGAGTTTGGACAAGAAGTAAAGGAAAGATGCACTCTTTTATTTCTACAAGTCGGACTAGAATTACCCTACGAAAAAAAAAGAGGGAAGGGGGAGGGAGAACAAGTAGTATTCACCCGTCACAAAACAGCATGGCCAGACTTAACTGTTGTGACCAAAAAGTCATGGAAAGATCACTCTTTTTCATTTCTACCCCACGTAGTTTTAGCAGCGAAAAAAAAGGGGGGGGGGGGAGAGGAGAACAAGTAATCTACTCTGTATTCACCCGTCACTAAATAGCAGGGCCGGACTTAACCATTGTGGGGCCCTATGTGAAAAACAGAATCCGCATGGCCCAGTTTGGGTAGGGATTATAAGTGAAAATTAAGAGTTTATATTAGAAAATACATTCATCTTTGCATTTTATTCATTCTTTACTACGTAGAATTACTTTACGAGCCTTGCGTGTAGCGAAGTCATACAGTATATCATAAAAATTCTATATAGATCACGCTCATTAGCAAGAATAACCAAAAGTTTCAATCTATCCACGAGAATTGTTGACCTCAAATAATTCTTCATTAGTTTGAGGCGCGAGAAGCTTCTTTCATAATATTCCAAAATTCAAGATAATGATGTTTTTTATAGCGTGTAGGATTGTCGTTTTCCATATTGAATGACACCCCAAAATGACAATTTTTTTAACTACATATTTCAGGAGTTTTCTAAAGATTTTAATAATTTTCAGAGATTTCCAGGACTTTTTCTTATATTTTGCAATTACAGGAGATTTCCAGGAGCTCCTGGTAAATCAACAGGAAGCAGCGGTAAATATCTGTTATAAGTTATAAATGGTTTAATTTAATAATTTATACACCAAGGATTAGCGCAGGTCCTATGAAAGTGCGGGACCCACTGTGGTCGCATAGGTTGCAGTGACCTAAGGCTGCCCTGCAAAACAGCTGTGTATGCTGTGCCGCCGGTCGACTAGTACTCTTTGAACAATCAACTAAGTGCACATATCAACTGAACTTTTTGTTTTTTCAAAAGCAAACATTTTCAATGTTTTTTTTCTTCTTATAGTAATAAAAATAAATAGAACTGAAATCCACTAAGTAGATAGATTGACCTGTTACAGGCAATGTTTATTATTTAGGGAAGTATGTAGCCTACTCCCAGACTATTAAAGCTATTTCTGAATCTATGATAAAAATCGTATATTATACTCTACAAATGTACCTATAGCAATTATAGCTCTTATATAAAAAACCATTCTATATGGAGATTATGCATGACAATCAGCTAACATGTATCTTTTATTAATTATTAGCAATCCGAAGGTAATGTTTTACTAAGATTGAGAAGCTATAGCATTAGCTTTAAGTTCTATTATCATTCTGACATAAAAAAAAACAACAACTTGGTTTTAACATATAAAGAAGCTTAGCATTGGGGCATTAGGAATAGAAAGTGTTAAGGTAGGATCTATTAATGAGCTTTTACCATATACGTAACATAAATGGAAAAAACAACAATAAAAAAAAAACAAAAAAAAACTAGCAAACAAATTTTACCACAATTGTTGAAATGTTTACCTATAAAAGAATTTTTGTTGGTGTCGCTTTTTCCAATCAAAGAATAGTTAACCTTTATGTGTCCTTTATATATATATATATACATTCCTGGACTATGAAAACATTTTTTTTTTACCAAGAGAACTAACAAGTGTCTGTTCTACAATAACCAAAACTCACACATACAACAAATACACCAAATTATACTTAAATATACACAGGATTGGAGAGGGTGAGAATGGGAATAACACAAATAAAAACCACAACATATTTTTTTTTAAAAGTCATTCAATAAATGCACAGTAAGTTGTAGACTACAACCAAAAGTATCCAGGAATAGATAAGAAGTGCTGCTCCAAATGAGTTCACACACTTAGTTGAATGAATCCTAACAGAGCAGTGCAAGTGTGCAGACCCCATGCACTCGCTCTAGTCATTATGCAAAGTTGTTTGATTAAAGAAAAAACACTTTAAAATCTGAAACAATAAATCCAGATGGTTTTTATATGAAATGTATGTCAGATATTAAAGTCAGCCTCCTTGTCCAGTTAAAGATCTGTTTGATTAATGTTTTCACAGAGCATATATCTTGGTACAAGTTTAAAATCAGGTCATTTAACTCAGATCTACTTGTGCTTGGGTCTGCACATAAATTAGTGCATCATGATGCTATCAGTTGGCAGCTTGTCGATGATATTATTCACATCCACAATTTTGTGGATCCAATTGTAAATCCTCCTCAGGGCATCATTGATCCTGTCCACACAGTTTTTCCACACCAGCCTCTCCAGCCGTGGGTTATCTACCACACTGGGTGGGTACTTCATTACCAGATAGTGAATGGCTGCCATCTTGGCGGGGTCCAGGGCTTTATTCTTGTTTTCCATCTTCTTACCGTTAATGTAGAAAACACCAGAAACGTTTCGGTCGTACACCTCACCCAGGGTGAAAATGCGAAAAACAAGCTCTTTAGCCAAACGCTCTCTACGCCCTTGACAAGCAGACTCTGCTTCTTTGAGGACTGTAGAGCATATGCTGATTTCAGATGTGCCGATGCTGCGAACCAAAGGTTTGCGAGTTGAAGACATGGCAGATATGATTTGGTCTGAACTCATATTCTTCTGAAAATCCTCAACCAAAATTTCCCAGAAGCGAGGATCCAATATGACAGTTTTGGGGTTAGAGGATGTATTCGAGAATCGAGCATTAGGTTCTTTACTGCTGCCAGGGCCCAGCTCAAACTTTTGGTTCTCATTTCCTTCATCATAGACAGTGACGGCTATTCCACTCTGGCTATCCACTATTGGGACATTTATGTCAGAAGTTTGGGCATTGCCCAGAACTACAGGCATCATATCCTGCTCATTGGGCAGTTCCTGGACTGTACTAGAAGCCGTTTCTGGTGTTTCACTAGGACTGGGTGCTTCCATCATTGCTTGGCCTGGCACCATAGAGACAGTACCAACAGGGATGAAGAGATCAGAGTTGGAGTCACTCCTCTTCAGCTCCTCTGTGGCAGTATATTCAGAGATGGTGAGGTAGTTAGACAAGGCAGCTTTTAGGCTGGCTTTTGTCACTGCAGCATTGGTGATGGTAGTGCTTGGCATCTGTGCCATTGACGTTCCAGGGATGATAGGCTTGGGCTTATTCATTGGCTTAATGTTTTTGTTAACTGCAGCTTGAACAGATGAGATGGCAATTGGATGGGGAAAGAGGTGACTCTCTATTCTCTCAACTCTCTTGTTTAAATCAAACAGAATGGTTTGGGAATCTTTGATCATATTAGTCATTTTATCAATCTTAGCGCCAAGCTGCAAGAAGGCCTGAGGTGTAATCTGTGCAGCAGGGGCTTGTTGAATCTGAGGGCCGAAAAGAGAGTGCATTGCTTGGGGAAGGACTAACGACACTTGGGGAATGTGTCCCCCACCAGCCTGGAGAGGGATCCCTTGTGCTAAAAGATGCTGCTGCTGTGCTTGAGGGTTTGGCTGAATCTGTCTTGTGGCTTGGAGCTGGTGCCTCTGTTGCCCATCAGCAGTCGTCAAAACTACACTCTCTCCACCTGCAGTAGTGAGCTGACCATCTGGTGTCAAAACAACATTCTGGCCAAGAGCCTGCTGTAAGTTCTGCTGGGTGAGAACGAGGTTGTGTCCCATTTCATCTACCTCTGTCTTGACAATGAAATTCCCAGACATGGCCTGCTGCCCTGGGGCAGCAATAACAATATTCTGACCATGATGGGCGCCATGAGAATGAATCACATAATTCTGCCCTGCCTGCTGTGTATGGGGTGAAGCTATGATCATGTTCTGACCACCTGCCAAGGAAAAAGTAACCACTTGACCACCTTGCTGGACAACAGCTGATTCTGCACTAACCTGAGCAGCATAAGCCTCAGCATAATTCTGGACCTGCTGGTTAGCGATTTGAGCTTGAGTGGCAACCTGAGCTTGAACCTGCTGACCATTAACCTCAATAGTCTGAGTCTGTTGGGGGTTGTTTGCAGAAGAGTTATCCTGCACCTGATTGGCAGCAACTAAAGTCACATTCATGTTGCCTGCCAGCTGGGCAGGGATGCTCTGCTGGTATGTGTTGGTACTAGAAATAACTTGATTGTAGGTTGGTGTCGAAGCCAGCTGCTGGGCATGGCTATAAGCCTGAGCAATCATCTGGCTATTCAAGGCTGGTTGAGCTTGGGAGAATGTGACACCATCCTGACTGTAGCTCACCACGTTTGGGTTCATCAGAAGGTCAGCCAATGGTTTGGCCTCATTATATTCCCCATTATTGAACTCAGTAGCATAGAACTCTGTATTCTTTTGCTCCGTGAGCAGGTCCAGTGATTCCCGAATGTCATCAGTTATCTGGTAATACTGCTGTATGTGCTGCTGCGGAGGCTGCTGTGGTGCAGGCTGAAGATTCTGAGCTACAGGCTGGGTTGGTGGAGCCTGGGCAGTAGTAGTGGTTGTTGGAGCAGCTGTCTGCGTGGAGTCAGCTGGTGTGCTTGTTGCAGCAACAGAGTTCTGCCAAAGATAATATAAACACATTTTTATGTATTGGCAGAACAAATGCATTCGTAAGCAATATCTCATATTTTAATAGCTTATGTAATAACAATTAATGCACCATTGTTGTCTAGACAAACTAAGTTTTTATGTGACTTTGGCTCACCTTCTCTGAACTTGACCAGGTCAATATAGCACCAACAGTCATAACTTCCAACACAAATTACAAAAAAATTTACAAGTACATTAAACCATTATCACATCTGATTCGTTTCAATGTTTCGTGTTTCATTCAATTTAAATAAACAAAACAGCTAATGATAAGTATAAATAATTAGGATAGCTGTTTTCTTTCTTATTTCATTTAGCCCTTATTTTGACTGTAAGTATGAAAACTAGAAACAATGGTGCATTTTTGTAAACATGTATATTTTATTGTTTAGAAATCAACACATAATTAAGTATTATCTAAAATCAGTTTTATTTCTTAAAAAAATAAATGAAATCAAATATTTTTTACAACAAATGTATATGCACAAGAACATATAATAGTGACATGAAGGAGAAAGGAAAGAAACCATCTCTAACACATTTTTAACTCCACAGGGTGAAACATTTAAAGCAATTATCTATACAACATACACATATAAAAAGTGGGGAGAATGCACAAATAATGCACAACATTTGCAAAATTATTCATGAAAAATATCCACAAAATCAATTCTAATGTGTCTTTTAGTGTTAACCAAAAAATATACAGTCAGGTGAATGTAAAAATAAAATAAAATTGTAATTATTAACAAGAGGTTTGCAACTAGAAACATCATGCCAGTATTTAGTAATTCTAGTTGGACAAGGTATAAATAAATGTAGAATAATAGTTAATGCTGCCAACTAATTTTCATTTAAAAATGATATCAGTTTACAACCTGGAGAAATAAGTAACGCAAGTACGCACACACACTTTTCTGTTGCAGGTTTTGTATATGCTAATTTAAGGGTTTCTTTTTACTTTAAAACTATTATTGTATTATTAATTAAAATAAAACTACTAAATATGGACTATTTCTATGTAAACATCCAAAATAATATCAGAAATTTCAGAGCAACATGTTGGCTACTCACCTTTTTCTTCTTCAGTTTTTTTGAGTGCATGTCCATGAGTGACTCAGGACGTTTAGATTTCTGAAAACAAATGACATCCAACTTTTAAAACAACTTATTTCATTGTCTGTTAAGTCTGATTTCTCTCTATTGATTACTACTTCAACTAAATCAATTTTCTTTTTCAAGCAGCAGATGAGGTTATTATAATGCTAGTGTAGGGATTCAACAGGCCAGATAATAACCAGATAATATAATCTTAATTTCAAAATATAATCTGTATTTAATGAGTGTCAATTTATTGAGAATGGATAATTGTAATAACACTACTGAATTCCAGGACCTGAAAATCTTAATTCTAAAATTCCTATTCTCTTATAAAGATTCATTATACAATTTTTTTTTCCACAAACAAACCACACAAGACTACAGTTCTAAAAATGAAAAAAAAAAAAAAAAAACAAGATTATAAAAAGAATCTAATGAATGGAAAGAAAAAAAGACAGGTTTCAATATTTTCTGCTCTAATAGACGGTAAGAGCTAAAAAAAACAAACAATCCTAGAAAATTCAAAGCATAATTGATCCCCACTCACATCAAATGTCCTGTCTGAATAAGGCCATCATGAACTTTGCATTTCTAAATGTAGACAATTATAAGAAACAATTCAATCTGGTGTATGTAATCTTTTTCCAACCTCTTCATGGCACCCTCAAGGAAACCTTCATAAAAGGAAATGGAGAGGCACAAAGGGGAAAAAGAGTACATTGCATTAGGCAGGAAAGAAAGAGAAGCGAACCCTTGTTCCATGCACCTTCAGAGAAGGAATTTAAAGGACTACTTTAAAGGGCAAGAAGGAACCCAGCAATGGTTCAAGGAGCTGTGATCAGGCAAAACTGATTTTTTAAAAAACTAGTTGATGAGGGGGTTGTCAAACAAAGAGGTTGGTGAATAGTAAATTTCTGGCCTCTGGAAATCATTCCCCTAGGCCAAATGTCTCAAGAGGCTTTGACATTTTTTGTGTGTGAAATATCAATGAAACCTTTTAGTAAATAAAACAAACCACTAACCATTAAATTGTGTTTAGAAAAATGTGTATATATGTAGGCAATGTGCATTCTTAGTTTTTGAAAAAATTATTTTTTTTCTTTTGGAAATAGCTTTGTTGGCTTCTTTCAGTCCTAGAACAACTATGGTTCATAACATAGAGAGTAAAGAACTATCCTGGAGAGACATTCCTGTTTACATAATGCAGGTAAAGGTGGCACAAGCTTTTGATGGTAGATGAACCCAGCCACTCACTTTTATTTTTTGGCTTACTTTACTTTCAGAGCTAAGGTCATATCTTTATCACTGTCCATAGCTTTCTTCAACAAAATCTCTCACAATGTGGTCTAAGTCATCCCAAAGCCTCAACATGATGTTCACTGCTATATGATCCTGTTTGACTGCTTCAACATATTGGAGACCACTTTTTCTTGTGCCCATTGAGAATGAATTTAGGGATAATTCATCCTCCATATAAT
The DNA here is from genome assembly GCA_030265305.1 of Biomphalaria pfeifferi. Classification (NCBI taxonomy): domain Eukaryota; kingdom Metazoa; phylum Mollusca; class Gastropoda; family Planorbidae; genus Biomphalaria; species Biomphalaria pfeifferi. The sequence continues at coordinate 311,532 of JASAOG010000337.1, read as the reverse complement.
CAATGCAGGGGCAGTGTTGAAGGATTGTGAAGATGCCAGGAAGACTTTGTTACGGTGATTTTTCAGGATTCATCAGAGAAATGTACATAATTCACACTCTTGATTGGTGCAAAGTAGTCCATGACCAACTGCTGTACAATAGAGTGCTCAAGACATTGTAAACCTATTTAGATTTTGTGGTGAGTTTTTAGTTTTCCCAAACTATTATGAGTCTAGCAAAAGATGAAGCAGCCTTTCCTGTGCACTTTTAATTTCTTCCAAGGACAGGACATCTTGCATTGTTTAACCGAGCTATCAGAATTCATCTACAACAATTAACTTGTATACAACAATGAGAAAAGAGGTCAGTATTGTAACTGTTGACACCTCACATTTGTTTTCTTCCTGCTTATAGTTAGCCCATAATCTTTGCATCCCTGGGAGACATTAATGACTAGACATCTGTCACAATGGTGGCTCTATTTTTTGTTTTTGCCCTCAACCTGGCAATATTCACTAACTGACCATTAAATCTGAAATGGTTGTACAAGCATTCAATGGATTAGCCAAATGCTTAGTGGATGAGCAATGTAAAGTGTATTCTGAAGAGTTTTTTTGCCAACATCTGCAGAGCAGTTCATGCTATGGTTGGATTAATGTAGTTTTGCACTGTTTCAGGAGTTTTAGGGATATACCTATGCTGCCAGAGGCAGCATCCATTTATCTTCTATAGCTTTGCTGAGTTCTACTAGGGTGAAGCATTAGATATTTTTTCAAAAATGTATTGGCACTTGTTGTTCCTTCAGATACATCATCTGCATGGAGAGGAGGAACTGCTGAGGGAAATTCCAAATACCTAACGCCAAGTCATAAATGAGATAATCCATAGTCACTTTGTAACTGTAAGAGGCCATATACTAGGGTGAGTTCTTCAACTAATCATGCACGATGGGCAGTTAGTTCTTTGACAATGTAGTAGTAGTTAGTTCATCAGAAAAAAACAAGATCATTTAGATGATGTACTAATAACATAACAGCATCCTTGTTATTGTTTCCTTAGCCCAGCTTTCCCCCCATCTTTTTATATACAAAGTCACATTCTTTTTGTCGCCTTATTTGTGGTGATTATTTGTTAATTGGAATAATATGCAATAAGTTGACTTGCAGATGTGACATTAACTGTGATTAGAAAGAAAAGCTATTAATTTAAAATCTTTTTTTTTTTTAAATGACCCCCCCCCCCCCCCCCAAAATAATTATTTAACACTTTTTTTTTACATCTGAAGGATGGCGAAGAATGACACTTCTCAGGGTTTAAACATGGTAACACATATCACATGTGTTAAATCAAGGCTGGGACAACTCTGTACAATATACAACACATCATAAAGAAACCTAAAATCTAATTGCATAAATACTGACAATAATGAGCAGTATAATGTGCACTTGGCTCCATGATGCAGACTATTTTCAAAATTGAACAGGGTGTTAAAAAAAATTTGGCTATGTCTAAAAGAGGGAAATCTGCAACCAAATTGTGGAAACTGAAATACCTGAAGATCTATATTTACATCTAAGAAAGAACAAAGGACAGTATGAACGCAACACAGTTAAATATTCTGTTACTGCACTTTGTATTTCAAAAGTTTAAAAATAAAACAAATTGGGAAATTTTTCAATGGGGTGCTTCATTTAAAATATTATTTCTTAATTAAATGTTCCCTTAAAATTTGTATACAATTTTTTTTCTAATCAGATGATCAAAATATTTTGCTATACATAAAGAATATAATGATCTGAGTTTTTAATGCACATAATAATTAACAATCTAAAAAAAAAAATCTGCTTCTGGAAAACTGTTGAAAAAAGGCAGCACAGTTTTCTGTAAGAATTGACTTGCCAAAACATGCTCACAATAATAAACTCTGTTAACACTCTAGATACACACACACAAAATAAATAAACAAAGACTCACACATTTAAAAAAAAAAAAAAAAAAAAAAAAAGCAATAAATTGTTATAGACTGGACTAGCAACAAGAAGCACAGAAGAACTATTGGACAAAATATTTGTTACAGGGTGTGCAAGAAGAAGCAAAAATACATTTATTATTTAATTATTATTTTTTTCTGAATATCTCATGTTTAATTGTTTACTAAATTTAATACACCATTTTATATTCTACTTAATTTTTACTGAGTTCTTAAATTCCAATCGCATTTTTAGTTTGATATTATCTTTAAAAACAAATGACCAAGTAAGCTAGAAACCCTTGCATTTAAAAATTTTTTTTTTAGTGTCTGTGACCTGTATGTCTGAAATCATGCACTACAACACCGGAAAATCTGCTACAGGAAGGTATATAACATTGAGCAGCAGATACTACACTCATAAATAGAATTTAACTTACATTGTATTCATCAACTTGCTGCTGCATCTGTTCATCCCTTGCCATTGTGACTTTGTCATCTTCTCTCTTGCGCTTCTTTCCTTTACCGTTATCCTATAAGAAATAAGCAGAAAAGAATGTTACATTTCTTGCAATAGCTAAGGATTTCTTTCTTGTATTTGTGTAAGGAAGTGTTTTAAGGGTTGATACATTCTTCATTAATAAAGACATTCTGATTTTTAAAAATGAAACTGTCACATAATTGATATAGATTAACACCAATTCAAAGACTTATGAACACCAGAGACTCCCTTTTATTAAAATAATGACTCGGATATAAATATAAATAAGAATCTTTTTTTCCTTTGGTTAAGTGTTCTATAGTGGCAATATTGCACTGCAGTTCATGCGATAATATGAAAAACTACTAATTAATTGTTGTTTTAAATTATGCCCAACTTATATGCATACTAAATAGATTTTGTCTCTTAAAAAAAAACAACATTTTTTTTGTGTGTAAATATAGTACTTAGTATAACAGAACTTACCTATCTTAACAATACAAATTTTAAAAAAAATTTTTTGACAAAAAAACTTCAACTGTTTGCATAAATGTGTTAAAAATATGGTCAATAGTCATCTCATCTAATAGCCTCCAGTGTTTGTTACTATTAATAGTGAATAGTTGTAAAAATGGTGTATTTTGACTGGTCTAAAATATTATGATGTGGGATTTTCACTATCTTTTCTAGTTTACGAGATCTAAACGGGATGGATGGACGGACAGACAAACATTTCTTCTTCTTCTTGAAATTGTCAGGTAGAGTTGAGCCTTCAGCTCTTGGAACTCTAGGCCAGCAAAAGTGAACAAGAGCTCGCTCTCACCGGCCAGAATGAGAACAGTGTGCACTGTTCTGTCTGGCGGGCGGGTCAGACTCGTGGCAAGAGGCCGCATACACTAAGACCTCTGTCATTTACCTTTTCTATACCAGGCTAACCGTGCGGGACACGCCATTTATGTAACGACCCCTTGAGGAACAGCGCTTGGATTGTGACAAGGTTGTGGGAGTTTTTTTACAACTCCGCGCAAAGCAATGAGGATACTCTTGCACCCCCTTAGGCATCCCCACGGAGTCTTGTTTTGCTATCCTTTAGCCTAATCGTTTCCTCCTACAATCGTTTCCACCCGGGCACCACTATGGGCAGGGAAGCATGCCCGGGCAGGCAAACATTTAAAATACACCTTCTGATTCAGGAATTAAACATTTTACCATCACAATATCTTCATTCAATATCTTAGCAGTCACAAGAGCTTTGATATTGAGGTCTGTCAAAATGTAAGCTCTATAAAACTTATTAGCAGCGATATGCATTTAAGAATTTACCTTTTCTTTTTTAATAGGAGTTTCTGTCCAAGCAGATCTGTCTTTGTCTTCAGGGGCTCCAGCATTTTTACTAAACTGACGTGTCTGCAGACCAAAATTTTTCCCCATTTCTGGGGGAAGCTCTGTCATCCACTCCTCCCTTTTACAAGGACCTTCTTCAGCTTCAGCCTAGTAATAAATCGTAACAGCAACTTATGATAACAAGGAATAACTATCCATTATTTATAAAGCCTACTTAAAAATTAATGACATAAAAAAAATCATCAGAATCATCTTTAAATTTCATTAATTAAAATTCAATCATTTTTTGTTTTTCTATTTTGAAGAATGGAATTTCGGCTTTTAATTACATTTTCTCAAAATAGAACAATGTTTCAATAATTGCATTTTTGTTTAAAGCACCATTTTACAATTCATATCATTTAAAAAATTATTTCAGAACAACTATACAAACACTTTTTAACGCTAGGAAACTGCAGCACAAACTTACTATTACAGGAAATAGTAATAACAATGGATTACAAAATAAAAACAACAACAACTCACTTTGACTGTAAGTTTATCTTTCATTCTTTTTGATCGTCTCTCAAACTCTTCAGCAGCCTGGACCACCTCTTCGCCATCTTGATTCATTTCAGATGGCATTGGACCAATATTTCCTCTTCCCTGTGTTGAATTGAAAAACTTAAGGTTAGCAAAGTATCAGCTGATTCTGTTGAAATAATTAGTGCAATATACAGCAACATGTCAGCTTTAGGAGACACACAATTTTTTGTCACAGGTGCAGACCCACCTTTAGGAAAGTTTGTGAGAATTTTACTTGAGTTCAACACAAGCTGACAAAACTGTTGCACCAATTCCAGCAACATTTATTTTCCACCAAGCATTCCTATTCTTTTTATTAAACTTATTTTAACCAATATAAATGCTGCTGGACCATGCACTTCAATTATACTTTTGTAGAAAACAGCACAATTTGAGCTTTTGACTTATTGCTTGAGGCTCATCAAATCTAAATATTTAGGATGTATCACTTAAGGCTTTGTATTTTCATTAGGCAGAGACAGTGATGGGAACAGACTTTGAAAGAAATTTTAGGAAATTTTTTGTACACCCTTGTCTTTTAACTGGTCGGTTGCGACGACTTAAAAAAGAATTTCCTGAATTTTTAAAAATTATGTACAATTAATTATATTTAATATTTTCTTTAAATAATGTTGTATTACATAATAATTACACTGCATAAGCTTTACTGCACACAAAATGCATACAAGGCACTATTGTTTGTACATAAAGTTGAGAGGCGAAAGCTTTCTGCAGATGATTAATATCTGGGTCCAGGCAGTCTGGGCATTCTATAATAGATAATCGCTTAAATGGTATGGTCACAAATTCTCTCTCAAACAACTATAAAGAATTAATGTTTGAAAATCAAAATATGCTTGAGTTTTGGATATACTTCAAAAGTATGAGCTACACTTCTCTTTGTTTCAGTGGATATTAAATTTTGTTCATTAAGTCCACCAAAAAATGCTTTGAAAAGCGATTGAGAGAAAGCTGCTGAATCTCTGCTAAGTTCTTAAGCAAGATAAGCAAGAACAATCAGATGAGGAGCAATGCTTAGGGTTTAGAGGAAGAGAGTGTTTAGAAATAAAACTGCAAATTGAGGTTTCCTTATGTGACTCTTTTTCATGCTGATACAAGTTGTTTACAAGAAGTGGATCTCTAGAACTCTGGCACTACCACACTGGGCTTTTAAAGCATTAGTAATTATTAGTTATTAGTTAGATATATAGAAAAAAACTTTAATATTTATAATATATTACTCACTATTAGATCTAGATCTATATGTCTAAGTAAAAGCCTATTACTATAAATAGAAATAGTTTTTAAAAATTGTAATCTAGATCTAAATTCTAGCTGTAGCCTCCATAGGTGCTAAGCCTAATCCATAAATTTTGTTTTGTGATTTGTGACCATTAAATAGTATCATTCATTGTCAATAAAATCTAGGACTAGACCTAGATTTTCTAGGCTTTTGATCTCCAGTTGTATCTACTCAAAATCTCTAAGTAGATAGCTTCTTGATCAGTAATTTAGATTAGAACTCTAGATCAAGACTTGCAATCTACTAGCTTAGATCTATATCTCTAGAGCCAATATATTTTATAAGACTATGTCACTACTATACTCAGTAACGCACTATACTAAATAGAAATGTAAAGTAGGCCTAGATAATCTAGATAGAGATCTAGAAGGCAGTAGGACATAATCATCTTTTTGGAAGGCAAGGTTCAAATTAGAAAAATCTAGGGGCCATCATAACAACAGGGCAACACATTAGTTCTATAATTATAACTACCCATTAACTTTAAAATCAAGAAATCTAAATAAAACACAAAACCTCATGGCTTTTCTAAACAGGCATGCTGTGACTAGTTGAGTGCCTAGGCATGATTTACAGAAAATAAAAACTTTTTTAGGGCTATGTGTAAATCTAGAAAAGTAATATATATGGGATGTGTATCCCCCCAAAAAAACAACAACAATGATTTATACCAAAGATCCTACAGCTGTGTAAATACTTTATTTACTAGCATACCTGGTTGTCTCCATCATCATCATCTTCATCGTCATCATCATCGTCGTCATCATGAACAACATATGTTGGGGACAATTCAGAATCCATTTTGACAGTCAGCTGACCCTCATCACTATTGTCATCACTGTCAGAAGATTTCTGCATACCAGGTGGAAGGGTGGGACCGACTACTCTGCCCTTTCTCTTGGATGAACTCTTTGCTGCACTCTTTCTAGATTTGCTTGTTACAACCATACCTTTACAGAGAAGATCTACAGAGAATAAAAAATAAAATAATTGTCCATTTGTCATTGTCAGAATTGTCTAAATTAACAAACAAATAGCTTAAAGACCAATAACACTTGCATCTAATAATGTACTTTCATTAATCTGAAAAACAAAATGATTAAAATAAACAAAGTTGGGGCCACAGCATCACATGGCTGTTAAGATGCTAAGCTGATGATATATGGTTAAAAAAAAAATAGGTTGAGTCTACATTAACCGTATTAGGTAAAATACCATTGTATGAGTCATCTAATAATGATCCTATATAAAAGAAGAGAGAACAGTGATGATGGAGATAATGACTATAAAGTATATTTTTTTTGTGTGTTTTTCAAAGACCTATTTTCTGCAACCATCTATCCAGTGAAGGGTTTTAAAAAAATATTTATAACAATATTGAAATGTTAAAGGTGTATATTGTAGATGTGAGTACAGACATTTTTTTTTTTTTGTAATGGTTCGAACTATGAAAGAAGATAAATGTGCAACAGCCGTTTACCAATAAGATCAGACTTAGTTGGATTGGATGCCCACTGACAGTAAAAATTTTAGCTCAAATTTATTTGAGCCTGTGCTTCTCTTTGAGGGCACTATTTTTCAATATTTTAACCATTTTGAAAAACCATAGTTGAGGCTACTACTTAACAACTAGAGCTGCAGGAAATTGCAGATTTTTAGATTATCATCTCATAAAGCCACCACAAATGGAGGAGATGGAATACTAATTGAATGGCCTGATGGAGAAAAATTAGAAAATTCCATTGCAACTGGAGAGCTCTCTGACAGCCACAGAGCAGAAAGGGAACTAGAACTAGCTGCTACCATGCTAGCAAATCATCAAAGTACCCCACACAGATTGTCTTTCTAAACGATGTGAATACAATCCACCAAAGCTTGGAAAACTCTGATTCCTCCTATACAAAACGACACAGGACAGCACTTATAAAGCTCAACAACAACAGCAAAAAAAAACTGTTATTCAATGGATAAAAGCACATATAGAACTAGAAGGAAATAAGAAGGCTGACACAATCACCAAGAGTGGGAGAACAAACACACAACTAAACATCACACTCTAGCCAGAAGAAATGAAAAAACTAATAGTAAATAAAATAAATGAGAAATGGGCAAGCTCTGATCAAGAAAGATGATGCCTATTATAAGCTATCCTGACAAGATCAGCGTCAAATCTTTCGACTCAGGACAGGACACAACAGAATGAGACTATATGTAACGGCAGCTCAAAATTGGAACCAGTGAAATCTGCCCATGTGGAATGTCACCAGAGAAGGCTGACCATGTCCTCCAAAACTGCTCTCTTTAACAAGAGGCTAACAAGACACTGGCCCCAAAACACCCCAATAGAAAGAAAACTATATGGAGAGCACCCTAATTTGGAAACCACTGTGTAGTTCATCTCATATATTGGTCTAGTTATCTGAACGCTCCAACATAAAAATGAGAAGGAGGGAGAAGAAGATTATTTAGTTCATGAAAGTTTTTAATTGCTTATAAGAGAGTGATATTGAAGCTATTTTTAGGTATTTATTTCAATTTTTCTTTGTGGCGGGTATCTCTCTATTTATTTTTCATTTGATTTGTCTCTTGTGTTATAAATGTCTTTCCTGCACTCATTTGCGTAGTGATCTCTACATGACAGTAACTGCATTCTATGTCTTTGGTTTTGCTTTGTGATGCATAGAGTCCTTTAAAGTTACAGTTTGAGCATGTTGGCGTTTTGTTTCTTCATTTCTTGTGAATAGATAGTAGTGCTCTGGCTATTTTTAATAACAAAATTTTCTACTGCAGACTGTTAAATAGGCTAATATTTAGGTTTATTTTTTTTGCTACGATTGGTGTGAAGCATATGTGAGTGTGAATGTAGTATCATACAAATGCACATTAAAAGAAAATGTCAGAGAACAAGAAGAATTACTTTTGGCAGATTGCGAGGACAGCATATTTTATGCCAAATTTTAAAAAAGCCATCTGCTGACTAGATTGAATGCTTTAATCAGATCAATTAATACAATACTCAGAAGAGCATTCTTTAATATCTGCATTTTCCTGCAGCTATAGAAGAAAAATATGTCGATTGTGGATCTACAGGACAGAAAGCCACATTGGAATTCTGGGAAAAATCCATCCGTTAGTTTTTGTAGCCTAGATAATATCACTTAGGCGAAAGACCATGATTAAGGAGTACCGTACAATGCTTAGGAGGGACATTTCCCTGTAATTGTTGCAGTCGCTTCTTTCACTTTGCTCTTATAAAAGGTGACAATCATATCATCCCACAGATTCTATGGCACAGCACCCTCTTGTCAACATTTGCAGAGCAGTTCATTTATTGGTTGATTTAATGTAGTTTTGCAACATTTCAGTAGATCTTGAAGCGGCCATAGCAGCCAGAGGTTTTGCTATCAGCCATCTTGTCTATGGCTTTGTTGAGTTCTTCTTAAATCAGTCATTGTGTGCAGGTAACTGATAGCATCCAGGGCTGAGGCAGAGCTTAATGATGCACAGAACTCAGAGTAGTGTTCAAGCCATTTGTTTGTTTGTCTGATGATTTCTGCAGTGAATGATTGAAGTAGGTACTTTGATAAACTGACCAAGATCCATTTATTTTATCTGCCAAAAAATGGCTAAAATGTGTGTCAGCATGGAAGGCTTTTTTGGAGGGATGGTTATGCCCATCAAAATTTTAGATCACTGTATTTGATTTCAGTTCAAATTATGATTCCTTTTCTAAACATAAGATATGAGAGATAATTTTTATTTGCTTAAAAATTGCTTATTTGAAGTCAATCTGTCAATGAGAGATAATTTTTATTTGCTTAAAAATTGCTTATTTGAAGTCAATCTGTCAAAATTTTTCTTAAAGTTTATGAGAAAGTTGACACGTTACACATTTTTTCCTATAAAAGATACAGCAATGCTGTTTGGTACAATAACTGACCATGTTTAGAAATGTGTCTATTTCAAATGTCATTAAATTTAGTTAGCTCACTTTATAGATATTACAATTAACAAAGACAAAAAAGGGTAAAAATATTTTCTTTATATAAATAAAAGTGTTCAAAGTTACAACAATCTCAATAATTCTATTGAATTTAGCATGTTAATCTATGTCTGTGAGCTAAGTTTGAACTTTGTAGCTTGGTGCACTCTTGAGATATTCATTTTTAAAGTTGATGGGTAAATCTATTTTTTGGTAACAACCAAGGCTGTGATTTACTGGTAATGGTAATTTTTTGTATATCCTGTCCTATTTTTTGAAGCACATATAAGAATTTGTCATTTTAACAGCTTTTATAAGGTTTAACTGATAGGCTATGGAGAGTAAATGTGTATTTATTATGAATTTTGAATGTGCAAATTTTCAAGTAAATAAATATAAAAAAAAAATAACTTTAAATATTAAAACTTGTTTCAAATTTTTAGTTCTGCGAATCAACTATTTATTAGTTATTTTTCCTCATATATTGTTTTTTTCTCTCTCTCTCTATATATATATATATATATATATACACATAAATTAATTGTTAATAAATGTGTATATTATATTTTTAAAATGATGAGTTATTACTGCACAAAAATTCAAGCAAAAAAATCTTTTTAATAGTCTTTTAGAAAATCGTAATGTTTCTCTTTTCTTTTTTTTTATTGTCCAAGGCAAGCAATTTTTCATTTATACTATAATTTATAAAGCATTCAAATTCAGGCATTTTAAAATGATTACTTGCCAGTGAAGTACAATTGTTTTAAACTGTTTTTTGAGAAACTTATGAAAAGAATGGTCATTAAATACAAATATTTTTCTGCGCAATGTTATTTCCATTTACAATATATAAAAATTATCTGATGCATAAATAAATATATTTTAACATACTATAATTATAATTTTAACAAAATAAAGCACATCACAGAGATCTCAGATTTGTTTTATTTATAATGTTTCAGCTTATATGAAGACAAAATCGCATAAAGTTTTTTTGCTTGTCAAATGCGTTTGTTGACTTTATTTATTTTTTTTTCGAAGACTTTATTGTTGAGTCTTATTTTTAAAATAAATTTAAACAGAATACACGTTAATGAAAAAGAATGAGAAGTTTCAACCCCATATTATATCTTCAAGACTTTTTATAATGCAGTCAATTATAGTTCATCTGTCAGTTTTTTCGGTTGCATATTTTTTTGGTTTACAAAGCCTACCTTTTGATGACTAAAACTGCAATAACTTTCCTCAAAATAAAATGGGAATCATTGGAAAGCATTTCTCAAGCTCTATCTAACATTGCATTGTAAACATTTTTTTTATTGAAGTACCTAATTTAAGAGGTGTTAACTTGTTTTGAGAGGGTCCAAGAGCCTTTTGATTCCTGTGTTCATTACTCTGATGTTGCCTATTTGGGCTGCATGCTAAATGCTTTCACTAAGCTCCACCCAAGTACTCATTGGCACAATTCCATGTTGATCTCTGCACTGTGGCTCTAGCTAGATTCTTTCAGAAAAAGCAGATTTTTAAAAATTGGTTGTGTCTTCATGCAATGAGTGTGTGTATGTATATATATATATACCTCTTTGCTGTGATGAAAGGTTGTATTAAGTTAGCCATATCAATCATTCCACTTTTTAATATTCATTATAAAGGTGTCCAGGGAAATCTTTTGTATTAATGGATATTAGGTGAGCAGCATATGGCATGGAAATAAATGCCGAAAAAAAAACAAATTATGACCAATAGCCATTAGGGCTTTAAAAGAGGCATCAATATTGGAGGTGAAAAGCTAACTAGTGTTAAGAGCTTCAAATACCTCGGAGCTATTGTCTCAGATGAGGGAACGAAACCCAAACTATTGGCACGAATAGCACAGTCCACAGCAGCCCTTTCAAAACTTAAAATACTTTGAGTGTTTCTCCAGTACTGGTTACAACTAGGTGTTGGTTCACTAAAAAGTCTGTATTTCATAAGATTGTTATTCAAAAGTGACAATTTACATTACATTGCATTAAGAAATGGTTAATCTATAAATTATGATATTTTGAGCTCATAAGGTGCTAGGGAAATATTGAAATTGTAAAAAATGTGTGAAATTACTACTCAAAATGGCTGCTTTTGATGTAACACGGAACACCATGGTATGATTGAATTAATATCGTACTAAAACCAAGGGGCATAAAACTTCCATCTTTGTTGGGATATGTTAACAAGATCCTCATATTTCAATGTCATTATTTAGTTTTTCTCAAGGTTATCAAAATATTGATTAAACACGGCCACAAAAATGCGTTTGAGACGCATCGCGATGTGTCCCACTTTATACGGAATTACAATCCTCTATGAATTGTAAACAAAAAATAAATAATATGCTCAACATTGCATTTCTGTTACAACAAGCATTAAAGATTTCTTTTAAAGTATTTTTTTTTCTTAAAAGCTTTCTAAACATGCATAACGAGCTTAAAATAGGTCGAGGTGTATCAAATAAAGCGCCTGTGCTGCGTGTATTAAGAATGGGATTATTTTTCCCTCGACACTACTTTTTATGAATGAGAGTTCTTTTGACCATCACAGGTATGGTGTAGAACATAAGAAGTGCCGTTTCTGCTGGAAATACTAGCGTAGTAATTAACAGGAGTACGTAAACAATAGCGTGTCCCACAATTAACCATTGATGCGCCTCAAGAGTCGACACGATCAATCGCCGGCAATCTTGCACAAAAATCTCATTTAATCTGTTTTTTGTGATCTTTTGTGAATCAACAACCCATTAGGACGTAGATATTTCATTATTCTACTGAAATTTAAGCTTATTACAAACAAGTTTGATTGCAATATCCTAATCGAAGTGCTTTTTTATTACGAGGTTACTAAATTTAACCATTCAATCATGACGTCACGTGAAGCGTCTTGAATACAATTTAGTCTTATATCCTAAAGTTAATCAATTTTAAAGCCTGTTACTAAACAAAAAGTTTAAATTTCTAAAACAATTATGTTGATGTAATAGTAGACGTGTGTAGGGATTTAAAATAATTAATTTGTTTTTATTTTGAGAAGTAAATTGGATTAGGCGTCGAGGCGCTCCATGGGACCACGTGTTGGTGTTTTTCATGCATAAATTATGGCGTCACATGTAGCATCTAATACGAGTTCAGGATTTGTTAAGTTTTCTGTATTCATGGAAAATTTCAATTAAGATTAAATGATTTAAATATATGTAAAAAACTATTTTCATAATCATTTTAAATGAAAATTTTTTTTTGACATCTTTCATTATATATTTTTTGTAATTTTACTTTACATCGTTTGGGGCGAGTGGACACTACTCCGTTTGTTTACAAATGGTGTCTTAGTTTGCGTCTGTTAAGTCCAAATAGATTTTAGTGATATTTTGTTAAAGATTTTATAGTGTCAGATAATATTAGCTACATCTAAAAGAAATAAAGCGGTACTGTTTAAGAAATATTAAATAATTAAAATTTATTTATTACTGTAAATAAGATATAGATTTATTTGATTTTTCGTTTGAGACGCATCTCGGACACTTGTCTTTAAAACTTTAAAGAGCTAAACTCTAGATCTAGAAATCTAGACTGACTAGACGTCTAGACCTAAATCTAGATTTACTCTAGATCTAGATATGTAATTCATTTTCTAGATTTACTCTAGATCTAGACATAGATCTAATTATGTAATTCATTATATTATAGCTAGATTTACTCTTGATCTAGACCTAGAGTGGAGTACAAGAGTCTAGATCTAATTCAATATCTAGATTTAGATCTAGAAAAAGTATATAAAAATTAAACACTTAACCCAAAAAGTAAGCAGACAGCTGCAGAGTGAATACATAAACAATGTAATATCTAAAGATAACAATAAAAACCTATGGTCATACATTAAGTCTAAGAAAATGGAAACAACAGGCATAGCGCCATTAAAAGATGAACATAACATAATACATAATGATAATGAAACTAAAGCAAACATCCTTAACAAATACTTTGCATCAGCATTCTCAGCCCCAGGAGACAAAGACATATTACTGAATTTGAACCAAGTAGACAATATAGAAGATATAGTTGTACAAGAAAATGGAATTCAAAAACTATTAGCCAACACCAAACCAAATAAAGCGTCTGGACCTGATGATATTCCAGCTAGATTACTCAAAGAACTAAGCAATGAGCTAGCCCCAGTGTTCAAAATACTCTTCAGGCTTCACTTAACCAGGGCAGAGTACCAAAGGACTGGAAAGAAGCTAATGTCACCCCCCTATTTAAAAAAGGAGAAAAATCTGACCCACGAAACTACAGACCAGTATCACTAACCAGCATCACATGTAAAATCCTAGAACACATAATATGTAGCAACATCATAAACCACTTAGACAAACAAAATGTCCTCACACCATACCAACATGGCTTTAGGAAATATAGATCATGTGAAAAACAACTAATAGGACTAATTGATGATTTTGCTAAAGGTTTAGATAATAGTGAACAAAGAGATGCTATCTTACTAGATTTTTCTAAGGCTTTTGACAAAGTTCACCACCATAGTTTGCTTAAAAATTAAAATATTTTGGCATTAATGGTCCACTGCATCAGTGGATTAAAGATTTTCTGATAGGGAGAGAACAAACTGTAATAATAAATGGCTCTAAATCAACACCGATAACAGTTAACTCAGGTGTACCTCAAGGAACAGTCTTGGGTCCACTACTATTTTTAATTTACATAAATGATTTACCAAATTGCATTACTTCAGGATTAAAAGTCAGATTATTTGCAGACGATTGCATAATATATAGAACAATAAAAACAACACAAGACACAGATATTTTACAAAGAGAATTAGATGAATTACAGAAATGGGAATCAAATTGGAGCATGTCTTTCCACCCAGAAAAATGTCAGTTGTTAAAGAGTAACAAAAAAACTAAAACAAATTAATTCCACTTATCTTATTCATGGCAAACCATTAACACAGACTAAAAACGCAAAATACCTAGGTGTTATAATAAATGAAAAACTGTCATGGAATCCACATATTGATGAAACTATAAAAAAATCAAACAAAGCATTAGGATTTATTAAAAGAAATTTCTATAAATCAAATAAGAACATAAAACTAAAATGTTATTTAACCTTGGTTAGGCCAATAATAGAATATGCATCCTCCGTTTGGGACCCCTCAACTCAAGAAAACATTAAAAAACTGGAACAGACACAAAATAGAGCAGTGAGATTCATAACAAATGAATATTCACATTTGACTAGAGTAACACCTATAGTAAAATCACTAAATTTAGAAAACCTTCAGGACAGAAGACTCAAAAGTAAAGTAGCAATTATACATAAAACACTGAACCATAATCTTCAAATACAAAAACAAAATTTAATAAAATACTCTGAAAGACACAAAGATAAAGGCACATTCCTCGTCCCATATGCTAGGACAAATTTGTACAAATACTCCTTCTTCCCTAATGCTATTAGAGCATGGAATGGGTTGCCTGAGCTAGCCAGGAAAACCAGTGACTTGGCAGAATTTAAGTCATTGATTAATATGCATGACTAAATGCATGACGATTAGGACGTAATCATCTTCTTTTTTGAAGTAACGTCTGTATTATATAAGAAGATAAGATAAGATCTAAACTAGATTATTAGATAAGAAATCATTAGATATTTTATGAATCTAGACTAGTGACTCTAGTCTAGGTCATTAATGACTAGATTTAGAATCTAATTCTAGATTTAATAATATATTTTTCTTTAAATTGACAAGTATCTAGAAAATTATCTAGATCTATATTATAGACCTATTCTATATTAAAATGCATATTGTATCTAAAACAAAGTTTGGTTTAACCTGCACTTAATTTACATTGTATTGTTTATACAGTATATTCAATTATATTGTATTCAGTTCTTTCAGTCTACCACTGAATGATTATAACTTAATATAATTAACAGTACTAGTCCTATACTATTGATTGAGTCTATCCCTATCAAGCAATTATGGGCATTACTAGACTAGATTTAAATAATGCACCAATATATAATATATGTTTATGAAAGTTATTAGTATATATAATAGATCTATTTATTTAGATACTTAACTTATACATTTTTATAAATTACAGATTTCAGTAATGGAGTATCTGTTAGAGTTTCAAGGCGTCTACAAGCCAAGAAAGACTCTAAATTTACAAGCATCAAAGCCTGAGTCTCTAACACGTGTTGCTGTTTTAGAGCGGAGAGAAAAGGAAAGGTTGAGAAAAGCTGCATACAGGGCCTAGTTAAGCCCACATAAAAAACCTTGGATAAGCAGAAACCGCAAAGAAAGAAAACACCAAGCTAATAGTCCACTTAATGTCATCTCAGCAGAGGTTGGTGAATCACTAGGTACTGGATTCCAGACTCCAGTGGCAAAAAGAATGGCTGTTTCAAGGGCTTTGATGAAATTGCCTAGGTCACCCAAAAAATATGCTGCAGTTTTTGATGGTCTTACACAAATATGCTCCGCAAGAAAAAGTAAAGCTGTCCATGACATACACTTTCTGCGCCTACCTGAGAGAAGAAAGCTCATCTTTTTAAACAACATTAAAGAAACTATCAAAACCTAACTACACTCCACCAGCAAAAAAAAAAAGTCAGATGTCTAGTACTCATAGACAAGTACTCTGCAGTATCCTTAGTAAGTACAACAAACTCAGAGGTTGTGCTACTCATTTCTAACATTTTGGTCTTCCAAGAAGTTTTATGTCCAAGTGCAAATCAGAACAAATTGCAAGAAAAAAAACAAAATGATTGCATTGCACAAAATGCCTTGGAAACACTATTCATATTTTACAGTAGAGAGGATGTCTCAAGAATTGATCCCTCTCAATCATCTGTTAGTGCTCAAACAGGAAAACATTTCATGCAATAGCTACTTAACATAAGATGCAGTCTTGCTTATGTGAGTTCTGTTTGAAGATTTTTCTTTATATAGAGGGCATTAATAAATTTCTGATCAAAAAAGGACAGAGAGCTGACATTAAAAATCCAGCTTCATCACTCGACTTAACTCTATGCCCAAGAACTAATGCCAATTGTTTTCATAAGCTGCAGTGCATTGAAAGATCATGTAGCAACTGTGGTGTGGATTTAATTAACAAGAGCCTTTAAAAAATTGCACGGATGAATTAGCAGAGTGGAGTATAGTATATGGTCAAAGATGACGGATGAGTATGTTCAGTGATGGTACACTGCAAAAGGTAACAAAGTGGCAACCAGTAAATAAAGAAGGATCTTTCAATGACCTAGTGAGAGGTATTACACCTAACACTATTGCTTACAGAAATAGAAGCTGTTTCTGCTTTCCATGCGGAAACTCATATGGCAGTCAGTGCCTGCATGATGAAATATGTGGATCTTGGAAGGTGTTCAAACTTCAGAAACAAAATGGTAAGTACTTGTATTTATTTATTTTTAAATAGCACTTTACAATTATCTGAGAAAAAACATTATTCATTTTAAAATTACCTAATTGATTTCTAAATGAAATTGTTTCTTTTTCTTCAGTAGTGCAATCTAAGTCAAACGTTGAAGACTCTTTGGATGTCAGTCCCATATGCTCAAATTCAAAGGTAAAGAGCTTTTACATATAAACATTTTTAAAATTTTCAGTGAATCTTATGTTACCTGTATTGTATAAGTTGTTTTTTAATAATATACCCTGCTAAATAATTTTAGACTCATTTTAGAAATTAAGTATTTCAGCCCCATGTAGTTGTTTTTTCAGGCCCAAACAATTTCCTTCACTAATCAAAAGTACACTGTAAATAGCTGTGTGATTGTTAAGTATGGAGAAATATTCTATCCAGGTATAATTTTTTGCACTGTGTACCTTTTAATTTCAATAAACAAGTTCAAAGTATGTTTTAGATTGAAGTATTAACTTTTCAACATTGCTGGTATATTATTCTAACAGGAGTTGTGATAGAAGTCCTGGATGATCAGCGCAGAAATAATTTTTTAAAAAGGCACAGAAATAAAAAATATATTTGTATATCCAGAAGTGCAGGACATACAGTTAGTGTATGCAGACATGATTGTTACTGAAGTGATGTTGATACCAAATGGCAATAGAGTGGAATGTTTTGATTTCTGAATTTGTAAAATAAAATTTGTGTACAGTTTTATGCGTTTCTTTTATTTTTCAAACCTTTTTCTGTGTGTTAAAACTAACAAAAGATATAAAATATATATTTGTCAATAATTTAAAATAATAATGATCATTCACTTGTGCACAGATAAGACAAAAATGTACACTTATAAACATTATTTTAAAAAATGGTGTCCCATGAAGCACCCACGACATTTTGTGAAATTAAAGCAGCATTTTTACAAATGGGTACTTTATGACTAGAATAGTGAACTTAATAATAAGTCTAATGGATCACTTTAGTGCAAAAATAAAATAATTTCTATATTCTCACAGAATATCTTTTAAAAAAACTTTAACGTGTAGTGTCACAGGTGCTACGGTGTCCCAATTTTTGAATTGAGCTCAAATCCACTTTTTCTATGCAAAAGCATACATTTCAGTATCTAAAGACTAATAACAATAAAGACAGTTATATTATGCTAAAATACAATGAATTTATCAATTGGTAGTTGTTAAATTATTAAGTGGTGTCCCGGTGATGCACCTGCAAAAGGGGGTACCCCATGAATAGACACTGCTGTCAAAATCTACATCTTGCAATTCATTTTCTATTGATAAATTCTTAAAGTGAACTGGTTGAAGTGAATACAGTTGAAATGAAGCCAAAACTTCAACTTTCATTTTTAGCATAATGAGACACTTTTTGGCACCAGTACTGGAGAAACACTCATATGGAAAGACAAGGGCTTAGTCCTCGGCACCAAAATCGGACTGGTCATGGCCACATTTTTATATGCTTGCGAGTCATGGACGTTGAATGGATGTTGAATGCAGAGCTAGAGAGGAGGATCCTAGTAATGAAATTGAGATGCTACAGAAGGATCCTAGGCATCACATTCAAAGACCGCATCACAAACCAAGAGATCAGAGACAGGGTTACTGCAGCGACCTGAGCCCATGATGACCTGCTAACTATTGTAAAAAGACGAAAGCTTAAAACCTATGGCCATATTACAAGATCTACGGGGCTCGCAAAGACCTTCCTTCAGGGAACAGTGCCAGGAAAAAGAAGAAGAGGCAGATAGAAAAAGCGATGGGAGGACAACATTAAAGAATGGACGGGCCTGCCATTGAGAGAGGTTCTAAACAAAGCAAAAAAAGGGAGGAATGGAGAAAAACGGTCAAAAAGTCTTGCCTGGTGCCCCAACGGTCCAATAGACTAAGGGATAGGTAAAGGTGAGCACTACCATTTTCTGTTGAAGAGTTTCCTGATCTACTTTTGCAGTATACGAAGAAAACAAAGTGATGTTCTTGCAAGTGGTCGAAACGGAGAAATTTACTTTACTTAATCATTTATGCCACCTCAATTCTTATTCAATTAAATGAAAAGAATCTTTTTGTAGATCTAAATTGTTTTCTAAATTCACAAGGATTTCATTATTTCCATCACTTCAGGACTAGATTAAACCTTAATACAATGATTAAATCTAGGTAGCCTAGATTTATAGATGGCGACATAGAATATCTATTATTTATAATTATAATCTAGATTATTATTTATAATAATTACAAATTATATATAAAGATCTCTACAATATTTAATGTAGCTAGGCAAAAAAAAACCTGAAAGTTCGAAAGTAAAAACTTAAAAAACGACTGATAATTTAGAGATCGCAATTTTTTTAATTTTTTTTTTTACACAGGCTGCACTTAAAAATTTATTACACTTTTGAATGAAATGTGAGAAGTTTTAAAGTTGTTTTATTGATTACTTTAGACAATGGCCTAATTAATGCTTAATTAGGATTTTTTTAAAAAGTTAAATGTTTTTTAAATTTATTATCAAAAATACCCCTTTTTTGTTTTTAGCAATGATACAGGGTCCAGGAAAATAATCGAACATTAATATTTTTTTCACCCTAGAAATCATGCCTGGCTATAACTCTACCAAATTTTTTCGCTCTATCTTATGCGCGCCATATCGAAAAGTTAAAATACGGTTAGCATTGTTGGCTATGGGATTTACAGTTTTTGATAAAAAAATTAATAATAGACAAAAAACCACTTCAGGCCTGTAAGGCCTAATATTCTGGATACATTCAAATAGTCACTTATTCCATGTCAACCAATGTTAGCTCAAAACGCCACAAAAAAAAACAACATAACTTTCTAACTGTTAAACATAGATACAGTCATAATTTATATTGGAATGTTCAGTACCGAAAGTTCTTTTAAAGTACATTTTAATGATCTGATGTCTTTAATGTCTATCATGATTTCTATTAGATCTAGAGTCTAGATTACTCTAGACCTATCATCAATAAAAATCATTTTTAATCTCAGTCTGTAATTATCTACACTCAAGTCTAGTCTAGTCCACTACTCTAGTCTCTACTGTCACTGTGACTGTCTCTACTACTAGATTAGATTTTTTCTACTAGCTAAGCTAGTCGTCAGTAGAGATAATCTTAGGAAAACGTTAGATCTAGATTTTCCAGACTAGATGTCTCTATATAGTTAATATAGATCTAGAATAGTATAGAATGTATAGCAAATTTCTGATTTCGTGCACCCCCGCAGTCAGTCAGACTCAATGTGAGTGTGTTCCCTTACTCAGAGCAACTGACGCTTTCCATGACCCAAAACACAGTAATCTTACGACGACGCATAATTACCTGGTGGCAACGCAGGCCCATATTGGTCTCCACTTTCCATAACAATCAACTAAACAGTGAATATTGGCTTCTTTTAGTTTTAGGGGGGTAAAAAGATTAATAATTATATGCATTTTAAAATCATTTTAACAAAGGGTTAACGGCACCATACCGCCATCTTAGATTTACCTTTACGTTTACGTATAGTAACAGCTGAAATGATTGGTCCATATAGAAATATAAGCCAATGAATACAAAGCTTTCATAAATATAGCGGTAATTATCTAAAATCTTAAAGACTTGGATTCTAACATATTCCGGCTAATTTTTAACAAGTTTCTCTGTAACCGAAAAAAAAAAAAGGCTTTGTTACTGTTAGATCTAGATCTATATAAATTATCTAGACTAGATCTAAATATCATGTAAATCTAGATCTTGATAATACTGATATACAGTATAGCTCTTCTAGATATAGATAGATCATGAGTCTAGGAATCTAGATCTCCAGCCCTTCCACTTCCATACCAGACCAGAGTGACCAGTGGCAGAGCCATTACTTACTACTTTATTACTATATCTAGGCATTATTAGTCATTAGAGACTATATAAGAGTAGTAGATCTAGTACTAGTATAGATCTATTCTAAAGCTAGATTGAATATCTAGTATCTGCAAGTGATTAATAAAAAAAAAAAAAGGTCTCAAGAAGAATGCCCCCTAAAGGAAAAGGTGGAGGTGATGGAGCCAAAGGGGGTAAAAGTAAAGGTGCTGAAGGAGGGGCCAGTGGAGAAGGAAAAGCAACAAAAGGAGGAACGGCTGTAAAGGTGTTTAATAATTTACTGTCTTAGAGATAGAATTAATTTTTTGTTTGTTTCATATATTCTTTCAGAATTGTAGATTTTATAACATAGCCCAAACCATCCACAAAGCAGTGGAGAATGGCAGTGGGCAAGACACAGGACACCATTTTGATGAATTGGAAGCCATCTGGATAAGCCTTTAATCATGGCTTTTAATCTACAGACACTACGGTCTAGACCAGTGATTCCCAACCTTCATTAACCCGCAGGCTTAATGAATACGAGTACGCTCTTGTCATGGGCTGCATCACCACAATAGAAAAATAGAGCAGAATAGTTTCCAACATTGATTCTAACCTCTTTTATCTTGCTCTGTCAAACACGGCTAGAATGGTTCACATAGATTTTGTGTATTTTCAGAGAACTTTTTGACAAGTTGAACTATAGGGGAGCGAAAAACGCACATAATTTACAACAAAATAATCGTTGATCAGGAAACATAATAAGGACCAAGATGCCTGTGTGTAGTCGCTGAATGAACTCTTTATGTTGTGTCTGTTCTATTTATGTGTACGTTTCTGTTGTGTTGTCTTTATATGAGAAAAGTCCTTGTAATCACAACAAATAAGCAATCTTAGTCTTAGAAAAAGGAAATATATATATACAAAATGAAATGCAATATGAACTTGGCATTCAAACACATAAGAAGCCAATAATGTTGCCTTATTTAATTATTTGTGATTATATTTTCTCAAAATTGAATTTTAATGTTATTTATTTACTAATGATGTTTGTAAAATGCAGGTTCGTCATATTTTGTGTGAGAAACAGTCAAAATGTTTGGAAGCTCTGGAGAAATTGAAAAGTGGTATGAAGTTTAATGAAGTAGCTGCTCAATACAGTGAGGATAAAGCACGTCAAGGAGTAAGCACTCTTTTTAAATGCATTTATTGTTGAAAATGATTTTTTTTTAAATAAAAATAGTCAGTTATATTTAAGTCTCCCATCTAGATTCTCTGTGGCTTCTAGAATAGATTTATATAATCTATGAACATGTTCATTAAGAGTTAAGAAAAAGCTTCTGAAGTTATTTTGGAAGGATTTCCAGAAAAAGTCTTTGGAGGGACCTTCATCAATACCATTGTGACCTAATTCGACCAGTTTCTAGAAGCCCAGGTCAGGTCATAGATGACCAGAGTAAATATGTTAAATATAGTCATCAGATCAAAGAAAGAGGTTTTTTAAGGGAAAAAAATAGCATGCGTCAGCTTTATAAGGTCACAGTTAATAAAATAATGAGGATAGAAGATTCTAGGATTCTGGAAAGTACGATTTAGAATTGTATAAATTAGGGGTAAGTTAGTTAGTCGGGGTCCTCGCATTGTAACGGTCTTTGCTTAGTAACGGTCTTGTGTGCAATGAGTTTGAGGGTCCATTAGTTGAAGTTATACTTGTTGAAATTGTTGTATTTTAGGTTATCTCAGTAATAAGTTATATCAGTTAAAGTTGTGGTATTATTATCATTTTATGAAGATATTCAAGTGAAGTTATTGAATTGAGAATTTACTAAGTGTAATTTGAAGTTTATTAAAGAAGTTAAAATAGAACACAGATGTTTCTTTAGTGCAGCGGTTCTCAACCTTTTAAGCTTGGCGACCCCATTTTAGAATCCCCCACTCTGCTGCAACACACACACACACCCACCCACACAGCAATAGAAGAATTGACAATAACAATTAATATTTTCAATGGTCTTAGGCGACCCCCTGGCAAAACGTCAATCGACCCCCAAGGGGTCGCAACCCACAGGTTGACAACCCCTGCTTTAGTGTGTTATCAAGTCATTCATATAATCTCCGGCATAATGATTCTGTTTGAACCATAACTAATATTAGAAGAAA
Source organism: Biomphalaria pfeifferi (assembly GCA_030265305.1). Lineage (NCBI taxonomy): Eukaryota > Metazoa > Mollusca > Gastropoda > Planorbidae > Biomphalaria > Biomphalaria pfeifferi. The sequence goes on along the minus strand of JASAOG010000337.1, from coordinate 288,389 downwards.
TACCCAGAATTAAATAAACAGAAATCGTTACACCATGAAAGGAAAGCTATTGTCAAAGTGGCACGCCCGAGAAACATTGGGGTGGCTGAAAATTGGGGGTAAACCTGCCTTTCTTTAATCCTAACCACTAGGTACTGTGATAATTTAATGTTATTACGTTAAGCTAATTTTCCCTGTAATAACCTAAAGATATTGAAGATATTATATTTTTAAACTCTCATTCATGCTGTCTTGAAGGTTGGTGCTCTGCACTTCAGGCATAATTAGACAGCTGCTTTAAATACAATAATCCCACAAGTACAAACAACAAAAAAAAAAAGACTTGTAGTAAAGGTAATCATTAAACTGATCACTACATAATCTTGGAGGATTAAAAGCTGCTACATTAAATTTACAATGGTTAACATATTTAATCTTTTACACCTTTATATTAATGTTTTCATTGCAGGGTGACCTCGGTTGGATGACCAGAGGAAGCATGGTTGGCCCATTTCAAGATGCAGCTTTTGCTTTGCCCAATAGCACAGTGGACAAGCCAAATTACACAGATCCTCCAGTGAAAACCAAATTTGGCTATCACATCATCATGGTTGAAGGAAAGAAGTAACTACCAGTTGATGAAAAACTTTTAGAATAAAAAATTGTCTGTTTTAGAATCATTTTAAATCACTACAATTGGCAATGATTGAAATGGTTTAACTGCAGACAGAAATGAATGGATCATTTGAATACAAGTGCTGCTTAATTCACAATAAAATTATTATTTTTTATTCGATAATTAAGTGCCTACAATTTGTGTACATGTGAGCATACTACTGATGTGGCTATATATATATTTTTTATTTATCTGTTGTCAGAATGAATGTAGATACTGGGGGTGGTTGCTTGGTGTATTGTTTATTAAAGTCTTAATAAAATAAATGCAAGTTTTCTTCTAAACATTGTTCTGTGTTGGAGTAGATTGCCAGGTAATGACAATTTAGGTTGTATCACATGTTAAAGTACTAGCTTAGAAATGTAGTTATAGTAAAAATACATTTATTTTTGCATTTCAAATTCATTTTTTCTCCTGTTGGGAGTCATTCATGACTTCCATGAGGGAAGATTTTCCTTTTATGGAGACAAACTCCATAAATAACAAACTATTTGATTTATCCCCTGTTCAGTAGTATATGGAAGCATGATTAACTTGTGCTCTTTTGCTTGCATCACCATTTAACTATTACCTTCCACAATAATGTTTCAATGTTGTTTACAAAAAGTAACCAAGTGACAAAATTCCTGAACTTTTAAAATGAACAATGTTTATTGAACTTAAGTCTGACAAGAAGATTTAACTTTGTTTTAGCACAAAACAAAAAGCAAACATTAAATCGTTAGTATGAGTGTAATTATTTGAACGAAACAAAAGCAGAACAGAATTCAAGTTTTGCTATAACTAATTACAAAAAGTCTAGCTACTTTATCACAAGATTTAAAAAAAAAACAAGTGAATAGATCATGGCAGCTATTGTGCATGTTGTTATAGCATCTATACACTGAAGCAGGAAAAGTCACTTTTTTAAAGTTTATTATGTACTTTATATACAACTTTTTTTTTTATATTCATACAAAAAAAATTGTATTATCTCCATTATAAGGAATGTTTACAATCCTAGTCAAAATTGATACCCATTTGTAACTTACAGCTTAGAATTAACTACTGGTATGGGTTGGACGTTTACGCCATATTGGGGGGGGGGGGGGGGAAGATACCTAAAGATTAAGACCTATACAGAACAGCTTTAAAATCAAAGTTAGAAAAAAAAACACTCTGGGCTGCTGGTCATCAATCTAATTGGGTTTGACTAGTATTGGTTTGATCAGTTTTAACCAATGAACATTCCTGAATACGATTCATTAAAAAAAAAAAAATGGTTGAAAACTTAAAAAGAAAGAAAATTACAATCATTATTCATAAGTTGATATTTTAATTATATTAACATTAACAAGTCAATTCTAAGAGTTTGAAAAAAAACACATTTGATAAAAAGACAAGATGAATGAAAGAAAATGTGAGGAAGGGAAAAAATAAAAAGCACTTAAATTTTTGCATTGAATCCCATAAATAACAGGAACATCATTAGCATGCTCACACAAACATTTCGCATCAAACAGTTTAATACTAATTACATTTCAACATACAAAATGGATGGCATACTGAGGCAGTTAACATAATGTTTGTCAGCTTGGGTTGCTTGTCAGGCTTCATGCAATAGTTTACAAACATCAAAGACTTCATAATTACAGTATCAATATTGTGATAAATAAAAATTTCAGTAATAAATATAAATAATATTAAAACACTTGTTGAACTAAATTTTCAAAAGGAATAAATCAAGTAATTTCAATTTTGAAAGGATGTCATAGTGAAATGAAAAATGCATCTCTTGGGATAGATCTAAATAAAAGTATTTTTTTTTTAAAGAAACATTTCAAATTGAATTTTTCCATTTAAATATAAAGGACATGTTTGTGTTTGATCAAATCATATTTTTTTTTGTTAGTTTCAAAACATAAAAGCTGTAATGTGTTACTCATTGTAACAATCATATATATATAACATCGGCCTGTCAAAACAAAATGCTATTGAATGTAACCCTTTGACTTCAAACACGTGAGGATGCCTAGACACACCTTCATTACAAAACATTAAGTAAAGGTTAATATACAAACTACTTTTCTGTCTAGCCAGATGGAATATAAAGACAAAGGGGCAAACACATATTTTGTGAATATCTACAAAAATTATGAGGAAAACCTAAACTGAACAGTTAAAATTCACTCTCTCTCTCACTTTCAAAATTTAACAGTAAAATCTTCAAAATTGTTGCACATGATACAAGAAAAAGGAAAAAAAAGTCTCACTCCACATTCATACAATGAGAATTACAAAACATTTTTGAAAAGGTGTATTACCACTACAAATTTGAGTAGGTTGTTGTCCTCAGTTCATTAAAACAAGCACAGACATAAACAACAACAGATAATTTCTAGCCAGTCACAAGGTGGTGAGATAATTCTCAAATGCTAAGTCAACACCCTCACTAATCATGGCTTTAGTAGGTTTAGGACAAAATAATAAAAATCTTAGCTGAAATTGTAGAGAAAATGTGTGAAGTCTATTAATACATTTTGTTTTAAACAATGAAACTACTGAAACATATTCAAAATTTACATTTCTTTTAGAAAAAACAAAAACTAAAAAAATTTATTGATCCATAACTTTTTTTTTTGTCCATTTGCTGGTTGAAACCAAACAAAAAAATAGCTTTACCCATTTTGTTTTTGTCAAAATATTTATGTTTTAAAAAAAAGGATCAATTAAACAGACTCGTATCCAGATTTGCGAGATCTCCTGCGTCCAATTAAGTAGGCAATCAATACAATGACAACAAGTCCTGCCAAAGCAGCACCAACAGCTATTGGCACTACACTGTTGGTTTCTTCATCCTCAGAGCACTCAGTGGCTACAAGATGAAACAAGAATTTATGTTAATTATTGAAATCTTCAAATGTAAATGGGGTTTAAAAAAATAGTAGTACTACCACTAATTTTACTAATTAGCCTTTTTGGGGGACAAATGTTTCTTCCAAAAACCATTCTCCCCCCCCCCTCCTCAACAAAAAAAAATTGCTGTTTTGAAACTACTGTATTCAGGGCTTAAAATTTTTTTCTTTTTTTAACACTTCTTCTAATCTATACACCATAAGGTCTGAAAGGGGAACTCTACTTTCTACTTGTACTCTTATAATGTAACTCAAAACACAAAAAAAAAGTTTTTATTAGATTTTTTATTATAGGCCTACATATTTTTTATTTAATGAAAGATGAATTAGATTAAATATCAAACATTAAAAAGTTTTATTTTCTTTCGAAACTGTCATTTTTCTTTCTGTGAAATGGAGTGTCATAATTTTAAAAAAATTAATTATGATTTTTCTTTTCAACACAATGTTATGAGGGATTTTCATAAAAGTCTTTTGTGCACAAAATATGGAAGTAATGATAAGCTACCTAAAAAGCAAAAACAAAAATTAATATTAGCACTGCAGAATCTAATCTTACACTTGTAGCCTGGAGTAATTTTTTATCATTTGGTTGTAACAATGATCTTTCAATATAGTGTCCTGGATATAGTTTATTTTGTCTATTTTTTTTTTTCAAAATCTCTTGTAATCTTCCTCTTTTCATTTTTCGTACATTTTTCTTTAGTTCCATTATATTACCCCCACTTCTCCATATCTCTCTTACTGTATTTTATTGCTTAAAGAATGTCAACCGGATCTTAAGAATCAAAATGTAAACAAATTTACTTTGATTGACTTCACTATGAAAATTCACAATTTACTTTGCCCTTGGAACTAATGAGCCCTGTTATGTTAGAGAATTAATGTGTTCACTAATCAAACAAACCAAAATTATGTCATGAAAGACTGAACTCACCATCACCATTAAATGTGATGTTTCCCTTCTCGTTGAAGGCTTGGTATCTTAGATTTGATGTGTACAAGGTAACATTCTGAGGAGGACATTAGAAACAAGTCTGCTTACAAATACGCTTACAAGAAATAATTATTTCAAAGCTAATACAAATACAAAATACACATGTATTTTTAAACATGTTTCTCTAAAGGTGAAACTAGAATAGAAATAAAATGACCAACCTGGCCAAGAGAAACAGAAGTATTAGATTTGCAACTGTAGTAGTAGCTTTGTTTCTCTGCTTGCAAGTAGTTACTCTTTGCTGAAGTATAATTAACTTGTAGAGTCTCTGTGAGGATTAAAAAGACATATGAAACTATTAGGGTTAATAATTTAAAATTCACAGCCTAATTTTTTTTTATTTTACCGTACCAATGCCTCAAGATTTAGGTGACCCATTAACAATACCAAACCTTAGTCCCTAAACGAGTGCACTGTGCCTGAGCTAATTTTTCTAACTATCTTTCAAGCGCTGGATCTAATAAAAGTTTCAGATTTTTATCAATTGAGCTCTCTTTCAACTGCAGTCAAAACATTGTCACAGAGTACTCACCATTCACAGCTGCATCCTTGAAAGCACTGGTAGAGTAGGTCAGAATGATTATGGACACAAAGTAAGTATTATTATCTGTGGTGCGCTGGAATATGTACTCAAGGTCCCAGCCAGGTAAGAACAAGATTTTCAAGGACTCTTCTCTGTCTTCACTACAGGAGGTATTAGCTATGACATTGGAAGGGACATCTATGTAGGCAGTGGCTGCCTTGGTTTTCTGTGAAAAAAAGGTTGAAACATTCCATAAGCCTCTATGCTTCTTGACCTAGGGTTCCCACCTAGGAGGCCAACTTCTTGGGGAGGTGTATAAGGATTAAATAGGAAGTGAACATTTTTTTTTAAAGAGACTTTTTTTTGGTTTTTTAATTTGCTATGAGCTTGGAACTGATAATTATGTTCTACTTTGACCACAAAGAAGTCAGGGAGAAAGTTGCTTTTAAAATTAACGCCTGCTTTATGTTTGCCAGAACTCATCAGATTTACAATATCAACTTAATGTTACCTAATTAGCGCTGATATATTTACAATCTTGAATAACATGAATCTAACCCTAGGAACTAGCCTTGACGTCTGCTCAATCTCAAATATTTCTGAAACATTTATAAAGAAACTCAATTTTCATGTTATAATTTCTTTAAAAAGGGGTCACACATGCAGTCAAACATTCTGGGCACAAAATGCAATGTCAAGCTCTTAGTTCTAAGGATGCGATTGTCATTTGATGGGCAACTTGTCTGAGTCACTTAACTATCACTAATTTGGACACAATAAAAAAAAGTTGATTTTATTGGAAGAGTTTCCTCTGAATTATTTCTATTACAGAAAAACAAATAAACAAACATTTTTTTTAACTGATGGGCCAAAGAAATATATCTACGGAGTCTTAGTTGCAGAAGGGAGTGTTTCTCTCTGATTGTTCCATGGGAGACAGGATGAAAATAACTAACTTTAAAACAATCTGAATTTCTTTTTAGATTTCTTGAAATTAATTCCCAATACCAACTTGTCATAGAAAAGAAGCCATGAATAACTGATTAAAAATTTCATGCACAGACTTACTTATCTTCAACTCCCAATATATATAAAAAAACATGATTTAATTATTAACTACAAATGACCATAGCAGTTATCTTTTACAAATCTAATTTTATTTTTTTCCTTTTTTAAATGTTTATTTCATTTTCTAAAACTTGAACAAACTAGATGGGCTGGCAAAAACATTTCAGGGTGGATCTCAACAGGAAATACAGATACACCAAGAGGCAAGGACAGCCCATTATCACCCGAAACGCAATGTGCACGACAAATGGGAAAAAAAATGGTTAAAACATGGGGATAACATTAAACAGATCAGTGGAGAATGCTAGATGCTGTTATTAGGAATAACATGATAACATGACTTGATTAGGAATATGGTGCAAAAAAGTTAATTGTTTCATAAAATGGGACAAGGTTTTTGACTTAGAGACAATGACGCGACTAGTAAAAAGAATAGCAAAAAGTAAACTACTACTACTTTTGACAGCCTTAGAGAATGACAGGTTTTATGGAGTAGAGATTTAACTTGATGACATTCTACAGTTCCCTTCATTAATATTAAACTTGTTAATTGATATCGTTCATCAGCGTTGAGCACCTTTGTATTGTTTGACCTTTCGTCTGTGTTATTTCTCTATTTGAATGTTACCTCTATTTGGAAATATCCACACAAGACACAATGCCCACTGCAACATAAGGATTTGAAACGATCTCATTCTTAAACAAAACTGAAGCATTAAATGTGGGGGAGCTTAAATATTATACTATTGACAGGTTCTCAGGTATGGATAGCATTTTGTGTAATTAGTTAGCCTGGGATAGAAGACAATCAACTTACATTACCATCCTTAGCCTCATAGTTGATGATTAGCACAAACGTAGCTTCGAGGCGAAATTTGGTTGCATTAGTTTTGCTGTCCCAGCAGGACAGATCATCTTTATAGGAAGGAGCAGTCGTGGTGGAAGGAGCAGTCGTGGTGGCAGGAGCTGGAGTAGTAGGTGAGGCTGTTGAGGACGATGCTGTGGTACTCTTATCCTGGTCACATTCATAAGCTATTAGAAAGCGTAAAAAAATGATTGCTAGGACATAAATTACAAAACATATTATTAAACAAACAATTTACAAAAAAATACTAACAAGTTTATAAATCAGACAACTGCAGAAAGGATGAAAATGATATTTGATAAAAATTGGTGAAAGGAGGAGTAAAAAAAAATCTTTAATAAACTATAGATGCAATGAGTCAAATGTTTTGGGTCATAGCAAGTTATGAATAACAAACCAAATTTTGTGATGTCTATTGACAATATATTTGTATAATTATTTTTTGTCTTCCTTTTAAATAACTTTACTGTTTGCACATTTAGACAAGAAAAGTTTGACAGCTTTGGCACTTGGCATCTAGCTTTTGATATCTGGTCCAGGTAATATGAGCATTGAATAATAAAAAAAATGCTTTAGTGGTATTGTAAGAACTTCTCTCCTAAACTATGAAGAATTAATGTTTTATTAAAATCAAAACATGCTTGAGATTATGAAGTGCTTAGAAAATATGAGCTACACTTCTGCTTCACATTTCATTAAACTTTCATGAATGGAAAATTCACCCTGGGTTCACTAAAAATGTTTAACTAATCAAATGTGAGAAAGCATTTGAATCTTTGCTGAGTTCTTTAAGCAGAGCAACCAGATGAGGGAGAAATGTTTTAGATGGAGAAAATGTGCAATTCAAATTTTTAATACTGAGCTTATAAATTTAAGTTTAATGTCAGGCTTGCTTGTGTGACACACTTCTTTACTTCCTTGCTAGCAGACATGGCAGTCATTTGCAAGAAGTGGATCTCTAGGCCTAATTCTTCTAGTCTATAATTAGACTTATGACCCAGCTTCACATTCTAGTCCTTAGTTCAAGATATGCAAATGCAAATCGGCTGAGTACACCATACATACAGGAAGCCTGTCAAGGTCTTGATCTAGATCAAAAGTATTCAAATAACAATTTACCAGGCAATCCCCCAAAAAGTTTGTGCAGGCGATCAGCCTAAAGCTTCTGCCTGTAGCCCAATGCCAGAGGTCAACTTGTTAAATAAAGTCAAACTAAAAAGACCTACCAGGTTCAAATGAATCATTATGATAAGACTGTATCTGAAAGCCAGATAGCTGGGCCACTATTTCATATGTAAAGTTGAACTTTACTTCAGGAGTGAAACTGTACGATACAACAGCTTTGCAAGAATAAGAGTTATTCTGTTGGAAGGCAGGCAGTGAACCAGCTGATGCAGTAACAGTATCTAATTAGGGATGAAAAAAAAGGATTTTAAAAAATGTTAACAAAATCAAGTCAAATTCAATGCAAACATTATAAAGCTAAATAAAAAAAAAATTATACAGCAAATATCCCATTTTGCATCCATCCATCCCAGTGCTGCTACAGCCCATGAAGGGCTCTAGCCTGCTTCAACACATGCTTCCATTTAGATTTCTCCTGGGCCTTTTGTCTCCAAGCCTGAACCCCCAAGCTTTATAGATCTGCCTCCTCATCATCAATCCATCTCATTCGGGGGGTATGCCTTTAGGTCACCGCCTTGTTTTTTTTTGCCTGTATACAATTTTCAATTCTCTGTTTTCTGACATTCTTTCAAAGTGACCTGCCCAATGTAGTCTGGCTTTTTTTATTTGTCACTATAGGTGGGTATTCAATTGATACAACTCATAGTTAGTGTGTGTCCCCCCACCTTGTTTCATCTTGTATAATGCAATCAATTGTCCTAAGGATTTTTCCTTTCCATGTATTTAGTAGATTTTCAGTTGTCTTTGTCAATGTCTCGCATACATTGCTGCTGGTCTTATTATGCTTTTGTATATCATTTTCTTGGTTTTCCTTGATATTGTTTTGCTTAAGTAAATGATGGGTGTTATAAATACTCTGTTGCCTCCAGCTATTCTTTCCTTTATTTCTGTTAGTAGGTCATTTTTGAAATCGTACTTCATAGATATTTGAAATTTTGGACATTTTTGAATTTGTAGTCTTTATTCTATGTTCATAAGTTTACATTTGTGGCTATCGAGATGTACCTGCTACAATTTTGTAGTAAAAGATTGTTTAAAAATTCAAATAGAATCTATGATGTCATCTTGTCATGTTCTAATTAAGATTAGATAAGACACTGACACACTTATATCCCACCCTGAATTAATTTATGAAATTAAACCTGATCCTTAAATCAGCAGCACTTTGTTAGTTAAGTCTAACTAGTTGATATGATTTGTTCATCCTTTGACAAAAATAAGAATATTACAGATGACTTATTAATTTTATAAACCAAGCATTTAGTGTAAGCTGGGCATTTCCTAAGGCTTTTTTGTTTTATATAATCCCCACATTTTAAGGAAGAGATAGACCTGTTAACCACCTCACCCGAGGTGAATGTTAGTCAACAATTACAAAGAGGAGTGGCTCAACCAATGGGCATCAGGAAACACAGGCAGAGCTACGTACAAAGAAATGACCATGCCAAACAAACTTGACTTATTAACTTCCTCCCCAGCAAAGAGCAATCTATATCTTCCAACTAAGAACAGAACACACACCTCTGTTAAATTACCATCTTAACAAAATAAATCCCACACACACCTACCCCTGTTAAACACTGTGCCCACCCTTATAAAACTTAACCATATCCTCTTTGAATGCCCCTTCCTAATCCACCTTAGGCAGACCCTACTACCACTACAGCCTAACATAACCAATACTCTGTATGGCAGTGCTAAACAAATGAAGAGAACAGCACATTTTGTGGCATTATATTGTTAGCCCCACAAATGGCAGACACATATTTACAGAGAGAAGTAGATAAAATACCATTTTCAAGTTCCAAAAAGCTTTTGGCATTGAATTCCACACCAGGCGTAACTATCCATTCACTGTTGCTAGTGCTGTTGAATTTGAACCAAACTTCCACAAGCTTATCAATAGTAAGCTTAATTAGTTCACAAGTTGAGTTGACTTCATCCAATGTTGCATTGACAAAGTCTACAGTTTTGTTCACCTAAATTTACAAAATAAAAAGAAAACAAAAGCTGTTTAAAAACTTAAAGCATATTAAAAAGATTTGGTTTCTGTTGGTACAGCTGTATAGTTAACACATGTGGCAAATGGCTTGCTATTCAATAACACTTAGACAAGCAGTGCAAATTATGCCATGTTGCTTTTCAAAGCAAGATAAACTTCTGTATAGGACTCCAATTCCTACTAAAAAAACAAATCAACCATGACTTAAAAAAAAAAAAAAAAAAAATACTTTTTTGAACAAAAAAAAAATACAAAATACAAATACAAAAAAATGCCTCATTTATACAATTATATAGCAATTATTCTGCTCTTAATAACTAATGAATGTTAGATTAAAAAAAAAAACAAAGGAATTTTTATCCCCCCCCCCCCCCCCCAACCAATTTCTAGGAAAAGAGATGTTTTCAAGATCTGTTCATGAAGCAGTGACTTAAATAGAGGTATTGTAATAATAACTTTTGGCTAACCAATTGACCATCACACCACTAAAATAACAACCATTTACCATGACACCCGAAAACAGTTAAAGAGATTCAACAATCAACATAGTAATTCGGAATTTATTTTTGACACTTAAAAATGTATGAACCTGTCTGTTTAGGGTTAAACAAGGAACTGTTGATTTATTTACTCTGATCCTCCGACTCTTCTTACACATTTAGTCCAATGTGATTAGCTCTCAATCTAATTCATAAAATGCTGTTGGAGATGCAGACACACATACTCAATATTCAATGATGTAAAATAGCTTTTTGTTAATTCTAACTGATTTTGTAGCTCCTCAGATCCACTTAACAAAATAAATTAAATATACAAAAAAAGCAGGTTAATCAAATGTCTACCTCTCAAAACTCTATACTTACTAGATCTTTCTTCACATTCTCTGTTGCTTTAACTTCTAAGCTTCCATTTATATCTAATAAAAGACAAGTCGTTTTGTTTTTTGGGTCTTTCACTTGAAAGTGAATAGCTTGGGCTTGAGAAAAAAAAAAGAAATCAAAATTTAATTACAAAAAAAAAAAAAAGAATTGGTTTTAAATTGAAATTTTCCTTTTAGAAATAAAACAGATTGGTACAGTTTCAATCTTCAAATTTCAAGATAAAATGAAACAAAGACAGCTACTGAGAAGGAGCTCAACCTAAAAGTAGGAAAAGAACAAAGGGGCAATTTGCCTCCCAATGTCCTTGGCAATGTGAGCTCCTTGAATAACATAACAACATGGTTGCTGCAAAGATTTATACCAATTCAGTAAAAGCACGCTAATCTGTCTCACTGAAATATGGCTAAATGAAGTAATTCCAGAGACTTCAATTAACTTGGATAAATTTCATTTGTATAGATAAGATTGAACCATGGATAATGACAATACCAGGGGAGAAGGACTGGCCAATTACAAACAATATTGCTGCGCCAACAACAAGGTGTGCACGACTGATATTGTGTGATGCTCTTTTACACACAACCCACAACCAATACAACAGAACATATAAATGCTGAAAGTCTGACAGTTCAACTCGATTTCCATCATGTTTCCTTAGCTAAACATTTGCCAATATAGAGTCTATATTTTTATTGTCCCACAAGGCAAGATAGAAGTAAGTTGTGTTACAGCAACATAAAAAGGGCTTATACATCTAAGAGGTGATTTCACCTTTGAGAGTCGGACCACATAATGACCCATCTTACTGCTAGTACAAACCAATTCTAAAAACAATTAAAACCCTAATTTCAGTCCATCCAGTCACTGTCTGGCAATGCTGTACTAAAACTACAAAGTTGTCTTAAGCAGACAGACATTGGGACATGTTTGTAAACAACTTACTAAAACCATTGATTCTTCTATCTCAATATAATGAATTCCTTTTTGAGGGCTCTTCGCACAAGTTGAGAAAGGTAAAAGTGTATCTGTCAGGCTTTTTTTTTTAAAGTATAAAAGGCAGGTGTTAATCTTGAAATCTTTTTTAGGGAGTGCAAGGTTTTCCTGCTATTGATACTCCACACTTTTGTCAGTGAGCAGTGAGAATCAATTACTCAAAAGCAACTTGTGACTAGATTTAGTTAAGACCAACCAAATATGACAGTCATTAACTGATTTTTATTCCTGGATAAGCAATTCTTCTTTCCACAGTAAGTCCATGACTGGCTAGCACTAGTTATAATTCATCTATACATATACTTCCCATATAGACTCCCATGCTTTGTACATGTCCCTAATACATCTTATGAGTATGGTGATGTATTTCTTCAATGGAATACACAAGCATACAAATTGGCCTACTCTTGTGGAGTATTCAAAATGTATCTGCTGCTGGATTTAGCTGACAATGGGCAAGAGAATTAGGTTGATACTACACAAAAAGATCCCTCACTTTAAATAATTTTTACTGTGCAAGCAACATTCTTATCTCCCTGGTCATATAAAGAAAAAGACTCTCTCAGAATGTAAAAAAGACATCCATGACTGGGAAAATGCTAGTTAATTGCTCCTTGTGGTGTGAAGCAGTGTATTTTGAGAAGAACAAAACAAAAAAGCTGAGAAGGGGGCAAATCTGCAAAAGACCCCCAACATTTCCATGCCTTGTGTGCAGCCTGCTTTTCAAAGTGAAGACAGGACTCCACAGCCATCTCTGAGTTCATGGGAAATGAGATAGAAAATGTGTTTTGTTTTTTACTATATTTTATTGATCCTAGTAAATGCAGATAAAGTGCACGACCTTGTCAGCTCAAGAGTAACACAAACTAACAAGCTTTCACATTACAGAGTCCTATACAGTGGAGAACATAATAATAGTTATGAAAGTCTGGCATTTCTCATTGGTAGTTTCTGATTAAAACATATATTTTATATATTGTCTTTTAGTAGAATTCAAAAACTTTGATCTAGAAGGGATCATTGTTCTAAAAAGGTTGGGAAATGCTTATGAACATGAAACTGAAATAATCTGAACTAAATGATATAGGACTGACATAATGCAGGAAATATTGATAGGAAATGCAAACAAAAGTGATCTAAAAAAAAAAAATTAAAACTGACAAGGAAGTATAATCACAGAGAAAGCACTGTGCACAAATCAGTCATTTAAAAATAGTTTCCTTAACCATGTTGATTACAATATTAATTCCTCTAAACTCAATGAATGTATTCTAAAGGTCTCATAGAAATAATGCAAGTCATTTGGTGAATTGCAACAACACAAAGTTTTATAGACATCATTACTCTACAACCAGATTTTCCATTTTAGCTTCAATAATTTTCTTGTGCCACATATTTGCATGTATCCAAGAACAAGTAGATGTCAGAGTTCCACAGTTACTAGAGCAAAAGATGCATAGCTAAATACCACTGTTACTAAATCATAGGTATAATCTATGCTCAACATTCACCAGAAAAATAGGTATTCAGAGCACATGATTGGAACCTCAAGGAACAGTTTTGGGTCCACTACTATTTTTAATTTACATAAATGATTTACCAAATTGCATTAGTTCAGGAACAAAAGTCAGATTATTTGCAGACGATTGCATAATATATAGAACAATAAAAACAAAACAAGACACAGATATTTTACAAAGAGAATTAGATGAATTACAGAAATGGGAATCAAATTGGAGCATGTCTTTCCACCCAGAAAAATGTCAGTTGTTAAGAGTAACAAAAAAACTAAAACAAATTAATTCCGCTTATCTTATTCATGGCAAACCAGTAACACAGACTAAAAACTCAAAATACCTAGGTGTTATAATAAATGAAAAACTGTCATGGAATCCACATATTGATGAAACTATAAAAAAATCCAACAAAGCATTAGGGTTTATTAAAAGAAATTTCTATAAATCAAATAAGAACATAAAACTAAAATGTTATTTAACCTTGGTTAGGCCAATAATAGAATATGCATCCACCGTGTGGGACCCCTCAACTCAAGAAAACATTAAGAAACTGGAACAAACACAAAATAGAGCAGTGAGATTCATAACAAACGAATATTCACATTTGACTAGGGTAACACTATTAGTAAAATCACTAAATTTAGAAAGCCTTCAGGACAGAAGACTCAAAAGTAAAGTAGCAATTATACATAAAACACTGAACCATAATCTTCAAATACAAAAACAAAATTTAATAAAATACTCTGAAAGACACAAAAATAAAGGCACATTCCTCGTCCCATATGCTAGGACAAATTTGTACAAATACTCCTTCTTCCCTAGTGCTATTAGAGCATGGAATGGGTTGCCTGAGCTAGCCAGAAAAACCAATGACTTGGCAGAATTTAAGTCATTGGTTAATATGCATGACTAAATGCATGACGCGTAGGACGTAATCATCTTCTTTTTTGAAGTAACGTCTGTATTATATAAGATAAGATGTTCCTTCCACTTGAGGGATGGCTAAAACTAATCTCCACAGAATAGGCAGATCCCCCTTATCACTTCATCTTACCACTGTTTTTGAAACAAAACTTTCAACTATAAATGTAAGCCCCACAATTTTCCCTTCAAGACCATCAATCCACTTAGCTACTAATCTTAGTCTACCCATAACAGGATCATTTCATTTACTTTTTTATTCAGAGCCACAACTAAGTGCTTAATCATTTATTTGACAGGCCAACAATAAGGAAAGCAAAAAAAAAAAAAAAAAAAAGGCAGGTCATCATGATTAACACAGGAGACATCAGATGAAACCATATGACAGGTGTACCAGCTGTGATGGTGGACTGGGAAGAGTGAGACAGATCAACTGTGTAGGTGTGTTGATGGATGATGGTCAGCACTAGAACACAGCAGTGACAACACTGCATTCAGTATACCATTCAGTTACATGGAAATGACTAGATTAACAGATTATAACACAGACTGATTAGACAAGGGACATTAAAGGCTAATAATACTGATAAAACCTTGTGGACCAGTCTCCATAAGGCATAAGCCTTTTATTTGCCAGCAACACCTCCATTGATAGAAAAGGTATTCTTCAATAGGTAAAAAAAAAAGTATCGCTACTCACTATCAGATAATAGGAAGATAAACATCTTATCAAGATATTTAGTAGCCTGCATGACTCAGTGAAAAGATATCCCAGACATTGATTAAAAATTAAAAACAACCTTTGACATCAAAGGATGCTACACATTTAACTCTCCCTCCAGTGTCTATACACAGATGACAGGTAGTATCCAATAGGTATAACTATTTGATTTTTTAAGTTGAATCTCCTAAAAGAATGTTAACATGAAGCCGAATTACAGGTTTCCCTCTCAGGGGAAAAAAAAAAAAAAAAAGACCTACCCTTCCTACTCATTTGGAAAGTGAAAATTTTTGGATATTCACTAATTTAAAAATGCAGATTCTGGAAATATTTAATAAAACGTAAATCTACTACTTCTTTGTATGTAATGCCTAGGATCTTTCAGTAGCATCTCAATTCCATTGTTAGGAATTACACATAAAGAGATTAGAGACAGGATTAGTACAGCGATTGGACCCCACAATGACCTTGGCTAAATATTGTCAAAAAAACGCAAACTAAAACTCTATGGCCATATTACAAGGGTCCTTAGGTTTGCAAAGACCTCCCTTCAGGAAACAGTAACAGGAAAAAGAAGAAGCAGACATAAAAGAATGGAGGGACCTGCCATAGAAAGAGATTCTATCCAAGGCAAAAGAGAGATGAATGGAGAAAGACAGTCAACTGATCCTGTGTGGTGCCCCAATGGTCCAACAGACACAGGAATTGATAAAAATGAATATTACTTTAAAAAAAAAAAAGGGTATAATTTTGTGCAGTGTCCAAAATTATAAAAGAATAATTTTTCCTTTAAGATAAAACAATCAATATGATACATATTTATGAATTTTTATGGCCATAAAAAATAATTTTCAGAGTAAAACTTTATTTTCTTCTTTCTACATCATAAAAGGTGGAGTTACACTACAGGTTTGAAAAAAAACAACAGATCCTCTCTATATAAAACAAGAACTTGTATATATAATATACTGAAATTAAACACCATTTTTAAGTTGTTTTAACACAAAACAGCTTTTTTTTTCATACAGCTGTGCTATAATCAAATGCAAAGGGACATGCGTTGTGTATGTAATTAGTGACCCCCAACCGCTATCCCCAAAAAAAAAAAAAACAACAACACCTTAGTTCACCCCTGTAGTGTCAACTAATTTTAACTCCTCCCCCCCTTTCTTTGAGGCACTCCATTTGCAAGAAGAAGGAAAGTGTGTTGTGACAAGTACCAATTAAACAGGTCAAGGCCATTTAATCAGTCAACAGATACAAAAAAAAAATTTGTTTACAATAAATTAATTAAAATCAGTTGAGATGGGGGGAAGAGGATTGAGGCAGGGAAGATTGATTTCATGCCTTCAAACTTTGACAAAAGAATATAGGTATTTAAAAGTACACTTTAACAGAGACACACCACAGACAGATAAAACATCCTTGTTTATTCATTGCTATCTAGTGTTGTTAAATTACAACTTATTAGAAAAATACTTTTTTTTTAAAAAAAAAGGAAGTTGTTCCTATTCTAATTCCAAGAAGAGGAATTCAAACTCTTATTGTTGGTTAGTAATAAGAGAAATTATATTGCAGAAATTAGTACTAACTCTGGAGAAAATTCTTTTACACCCACTTCCCACCAAGGACTTTCCTCTCCTCATTGTACACACTTTACACACAGACAAAACACACATTTATGCAGTCTGCAAGATAAGACAGCCTGCCAACTTGAAGTAGTGATATAATTTATTGAGTCACGTGGCTGGAGCCATTAAAACATTTTAATAGTAAGAGAAGAAACCCAGTCACATGATGGTTATAAATAGACCTCACCACTCTGCACTAATGCCTTTGCCATTGGCCTGAAGCAGATAGCTTCTAAGCCTCATCGACATACCAATCCCCAACCATGACTTTACTCTCATAAGCAGGCATTGTTTCCCAAACCAATTATACAATCATATCTCACAGAGATAAAAGTCATTTTATCAGTCATCTTAATGTGCTTCGAACTAATTATAAAACATGATCTCATACAATTAAATTTAAGTGAAAAGATGAAAAGGCAATAACACACCCACAAGTAGCACATATAGAACAAAAGTACCACATGACAATGTAGTTTACCTGCTACAATAAGAAATGTCAGAATAAAAATCTTCATTTTCTTTACTGGCTTGTCTTTCTTATTCACGTACTATTGAGTCAACCTGAAAAATAAATTTAAAAAATAATATGAACAAAATTTGTAAGGAAAATTTTTCATTCTAGTTCCTACTTCTATTTTTAGCCTGCTAGGTTTGGAGGATTACAGCAAGGCTATTTCAGATAAACCTTGAAATGACCCCTTAGAAAATTATGCCACTAAGGAATGGTTTTAGGCCATACTAGAATGCCACTAGCTTTGAAACAAAAACTTTCAAACACTTCAATTTTTAGAAATCAAAACAATAATATGTCTTTCGATACATCTTCCTATGCCTTAACAAAGCATAGCAATGAATATTACAAATTTGGTTTGCAGGAATAAGCATGATATATCAACAAGAGTGTACTTGCACGAATTAGTCGTAGCATATATATGGAATAAGAAATGTGCCTTTATCTTTGTGTTTTTGTGGATTTTAAGTTAAGTTTTGTGTTTAATGTATTATTGCTACCTAGTACAATAATAAAGGAGAGTCATAATATACCATACAGAAAAGACTAAGCAAAATGTTGAAATCTGAACCAGAGTATAGTTTCAAAACTATTTAGCAAATAATTGATAGTAACAGTAGTGTTTAATGTAACTTAAACCTTTTTTTCTTCTTCTTTCATATTGTATTTGACATTAAAAAAATGATAAAATATTTACAGATTTTGTTGTAAAGATACTTGCAGTTATGAAATTTAAACTACAAACATTGGTATTGTTAGAGAACAAAATGTACAACTTTTTTGTTTAGCATTAAATCTACAATTTTAAGTGTTTTTACTGGTAGTTAAAAACACCCTAAAACTTTTAAAATAGAGTGTTTAATGTTGGTATTGATTTTTTTGTTGTTATGCGTCAGTGATTTCTCCATTCATGTTTTTTCAATACACTTTCAGCACTGCCTAACAGTGACGGTATAGTTTCTAGACAAACATTTAACACATTGAACTAACGTTAAGCTTTTAGATCAGCTCTCATAAGTATATATATATTTCTATATTTTAGCATTACACCAGACGCCTGATGATTTGTTACAGGCTTTATATGGTTTACTATAGTCAGAACATCCCCTCTTTTTTTTTTTGAAATTTTAATTAACAAGCCACATTTGAACAATCTCCCTAACACACTTTCTTGCCTGTGAATTATATATTTATACAATGAAATGAAAGGACCCACTCCTTTTCTATTTCCTTCTCTGTCTCTTGACCCCCCCCCCCCCATCCTTTTTTTTTCAGCCAACGCATCATAATGTTCGCCGACATAGAGTTGATTTGGAATTACCTGTTTTATAATACCCATGCCCCCCCCCCCCCCATGACACAGACAAGCACTTGTTATGGCCAGTGAATTCTAGGTACCACTTTCTTATTTGACACCCCCCCCCCCAACCCATTTCAGTTTCAATGTATTTTCTGAAGACCCCAATTAAATGCCTAAACTACATTTATTTTGACAGTGTATTCACTAATAATAGGAAATATTATTTAGTTTCATTAATTGTAATAGTTTATTTGACCCCTTTTAAATGTAGAGAAATGTCAGTGCAAAATAGTATCATACCTAACCTTGCTCTTGAATAAAAAAAAAAAAAAAAAGATATAAACTCTAGAACTATATTTTTGAAGCTATTAGGATTAGTTTTGTTTTTTAGTTAGATACTGTCTAAAAGGAAGCAAACTAAAAATAAGTTGATTTAGAGTGCTTTTTATACTAAATTTTTTAAGCTATCTGTATTTATGCTTTATATACAAACTGCAGAATTTTGAAGAAATACCAAAAATAAAATACAAAGCTTTGGAAGAAAACTTATGCAAAACTCTGTGTTTAGGCTGCAGATCTGATAAAACCATATCTTAGCAAGCACCTAAGAGGTAAAAAGGAACCTTTGTTTATAAAATTTCATGTGAATCTGTAAGGTAAATGAAGATATATATCTCTTTATCAATCTGTGGTATTTGCATTGCACATCAGCTATTCACATTGATTTTTCCCTAGACACACATGCACAACAAAAATTTACACTTAAATAAATCTC
This sequence comes from Biomphalaria pfeifferi, assembly GCA_030265305.1. Classification (NCBI taxonomy): domain Eukaryota; kingdom Metazoa; phylum Mollusca; class Gastropoda; family Planorbidae; genus Biomphalaria; species Biomphalaria pfeifferi. Next base: position 268,947 of record JASAOG010000337.1, on the reverse strand, counting down.
TGACTTTTCTTTGACTTCTCAATCCAATATCCAAATATTTAAAAGGCTCTATTTTGCTCTTCGTTCTCACCACCACAAGCCAAAAATTCCTTTCCAAAAATATACATGCACACTATTAATATTTAGTTGTTGTATTTTAGTAAAAAAAAAAAAAAATGAAAATATATTAATTTGGTTTCGTTAGTTAACCTTTAAAGGTTAAGTTATGCACAAAAGAACTATTGATTTCATTTTGTTTTGTACACACCAGATATGCCCATTGATTTGTTCCAAGCTTAGTATTGTTTGTTATGGCCGGAATGGTCTATCTTCTTTTTATTTCAATAAACAGAACACATTTTTAGGATCCCTACCTTACTTTGTAGCCAGTGAATTAGTGTATCTGTTAAAATGAAATAACCTGCTTTTTTTTCTTCTCCCTCTTTCTCTTTCTGAAACCCACATTTTTTTTTCAACCTACAAACCATTAAAAAAAAGAAAGCTAGGAAGGTACTTATCAGGGAACTCCTATGTTGATTATGCAGCAATTGTGGCTGACTCTGCTAGTCAGTTTCAGAGCCTGATTGACAAACTATCTGCTGCTTGTCAGAAGTTTGGCTTAAATATTAGTAAAATCAAGACAAAAATACTAGTTCAGAACATTTTAGCTATCTTGGCTCCATCAAATCCAACAATGTTCTACTGGATAAAGACATCAACAACAGGATAGCCAATGCCATTGGCACCATGTCATGGCTTCAGAAAAGAGCGTGAGACAATTCCTTGCTAACAATATCAGAGCACTTTTCTACATGGAAGTGAATCATGGTCAACCTACTCTTGGCAGAAAAAAAAAGTTAATATATATTTCACCTCTGATGCCTAAGGCGGATCTTTAAAATAAAAGCGGGGTGCCAGGATATCAGCTGTGTTACCAGCAGCAGACGCCTTTGCTGGCTTGGCCACATTCATAAAAATGCCAGTAGATTGACTTCCACAAGACATTCTGTATGCCGATCTAATAGAAGGCAGGAGAGTCCCTGGTTGCCCACTTTTACGGTATACGGTAGTATGCAAAAGCTCATCAAAAACTACACTAACAGCTGGGAAAAAGTGGTACTGGATAGATCCACATTGAGCGCCAGCATAAAGGAAGGGTCCCGGTTTGTATTGTAATAAAAAGAAGGGCGCATGGTGATTACAGATGCCCAACCTGTGATGCAGCTGTGTACCAAGGATTGACCTCTAAGTCACAAAGGGAAAAGATCGTCTCTCAAGAGATAATATGCCACAGATATTATTACAATATATATATAATAAGGCTTAATTTGGAGTCTTCAGTTTATTAACGAGGAATGCTAGATCTATTAATCTATATGAATTTTATTCAATTCATACTCAACTCAGATTTATAGATTACGTATTTCTAGATCTAATCTAGATGATAGACCTAGATCTACATTGAAACCATTCTACAGTACAATAATCTAAATCTACACTATATGGTTCCACGACTATGCCTTCACAACTTTTCCTTTACCTGACATATCATTCACTGACGGTTCACGACAAATCGTTCACTGGATAGTACAATACTGCTAATATTATTATATATTCTCATCGTGTGTTTAATTTGCTTACATTAAAACTTATATAGCTATTTTTTTTTTTTTAAATTATTATTATAATTATTAGGTATGCTCTTCCCTGCCAAATCTATATAATTGATCATTCCTAAATTTTGAATTATCACTGTGATATGTCCAACTGAGGCTTTTTATTTTTTTCATTACTAGCACGGCCAGCTACACATAACACTGTTGTGTCTATTGACCTTAGTGTGACGTCAGTTACAAGATGTGAATGAAGTTGTGGAGCGTGGGAAAGGTGGCAATGGCTGATGTTCTTGAGTTGGAGTAAGAAAAACAACTTCATAGTGAAAACTTAAGATTAAACCTTGTTTTAGATATATTTTCTTTGATCTGCTTGAAGCTTCCATTAGCCTGATTGAGCTTACTAACCGTGTGTGGGTATGTGTGATTGAAAGAATTACGCTTGGCGACACCCAACTTCCACCTCTTTGACCTCATATTTAACTAAACCTAAAATTAAGCCTAGTGATACATTTAATCATATACAAAACGATGAGCAATTCATAGATACCATCAGTTTTTTCATAAGTTAGACAGTTACGGTTTACGGAGGTGAAAATGGATGCCAGTGGGCTTAATTCGCTTAAACTTCGCACATTAATATAATATAGTAACATAGTTAACATACTGCTCATTACTCTTACTGCTGATAGATCTAGATTAGTCTAGATCTACTCTGCAGCAATAAATGTGAATAAAATACTCTGGGGAATCTGCATTTAAATTTAAAATTAGCAATCATTAAATTAATCATTTAGATCTAGTTAGTTAATGATATATTGATATAATTTTATAATATAATATATTTAATAATATCTATAATAGATTCTATTCTACTAATTTTTTTATAGTTCTATTCTAGATATCTAGATGATAAGATTTAAGATCTAAAAATCTAAAATCTAAATACTTAAGTCTTAACTGTACTTTGACTTTACATAGTCCCTAGCCCTAGAAAGTAGATTTGCCTAAATCTATTTTATATATTGGATAATGAATTAAATGTATCATGATTAAATCTAGTCTTCTAGATCTATCTACTCATAAAGCCATAATATACCTGGATAATATTGTCACTTTTAGAGAGATACACTCAACACTAGTGACACTACAAATAATTTGTAGTACAGTCACTGTAACTACAGTACTGATTCATGCGATTGTCAGATAAAATACTAAAAAAGCTTTGATCTAATACGTGTGTAATATTCTATAATCTACTATTTTACTTTATCTATATCCAGATCTATCACCAACATACCTTCCAGTTTAAGATTTAGACAATAAAAAGGATTAAATTCAAGTGAACAATCCAGAAATCGCAGGAAAAAAAAAGCAACAACACCGTCATATGACTAGATTCTAGGTCACGTGCTACAGTAACGGGTTACGAAAAACACACCAATATTTTTTTGCCGAAACCTAGATGTATTTTAGATCAAGATCCAAAAGTTTAACAACTATTTTCTTTAGATCTAGACTAGATCTAAATCAAATAAGTAAAATAAAAATTAAATCTAGATAAGAAATAGTCTTAGACTATGGTAGATTTTTAAAAAATGAAAACATAAATGAATTTTCTTAATTTTAATATGGTGTAAATAATTCAAAAAAAAAAAAAAAATAAGAATCGGGCATATGTCAGCCTCACGTGATAAGAAAGTGATGGGTTGACCACACTGGCGGATTCAGGGGAGGAGGCGGTAGGGGCGATCGCCCCCCCCCCCCTCACTCGGCCGATCCCCCCTCCCCCGAAGGGGAGGTGACGGACGACTTTTAGTAGAGAAATCACACAATTTGTATACGAATTTATTAGTTATGTTAATAATATATACTAATTATTTATATTGCAACATATTTTTAGATTATTTCGCCCCCCTTTAGTATGTTGGCCGATTTGGTTGGATGGGGAGGTGGCGATGGCATCAATCCCGCCCCCACCACCATAAACTTTCGAGTGGGGGGGCGGTCCAATTTATTTGTAGAAATCACAGCTTGCCAACGGAATCAATTAAATATCTATATAATTAAAATTTGTTATTGATATTTTAACCGATGTTTATATTATGTCGTTCCCCTGTTAGCCGATTGAGTGGGGGGGGGGGGGGCGAATACATCTGCAGCCCATCCAACCTAGACCCTACTTTTAATTAGAAATCATAGTTTGTGAACAAAATAAGTTGAATTACAATATAATTTTTATATTATGTTGCTACACTTCTGGTATCTTAGCCGATTCGGTGAGGTGGAGGGGGGGCGATTGCTTCTGCTGCCCTTTCCACTTTAGCCCTCTGAGTGGGGGGGGGGGGGGCGGTCCTATTTTTATGGAGAAATCATATTTTTTAAACAAAATTAGTTGAATATCTATATAAGTAAAAAAAAGACAATAAAAAGGATTAAATTCAAGTGAACAATCCAGAAATCGCAGGAAAAAAAAAGCAACAACACCGTCATATGACTAGATTCTAGGTCACGTGCTACAGTAACGGGTTACGAAAAACACAAAGACCTTGTGGTCTATAGGGCAGATGATGTAAAGGTCATCTGTTTCTGTGGCCTACGGTTAACAAGGGTGTCATGTGGTCAGCACAACGACCAACAGTTTCCCTAACTAATGTCAGGTACTCATTAGAGCTGGTTGGACTCAAAGGTCAAAGGCGCCCGAAATTATAAATCCAAGTCTTCACCAGGATTCGAACCCCGGTCCCTGGTACGGAAGCCAAGCGCTTTACCGCTCAGCCACCGCGCATCGTTCATAAGTTAATAAATAATATAAGCTATATATTGATGTTTTAATCCATTTGTATATAATGTCGGACACACGATCTGATCTCAAATTTTATCATAAGTAAATATAAAATGAAAAAGTGTTGTTCCAGGTGGGAGGGGCTATACATGCGATCGCCTTCCGCCCATTTGACAAACCAATACTTTTTTTTTCTTTTTGTATTTTAATTAAGAAATTACAAAATAAAAAAGTGTCACTGGTTAAAGTTATATAAGCTATAAATTGAATTCTTTTATCGAGTCGCCCCACCCCCTATTCTTTAATGCCAAATGCAATCATTAGCAGAAATTATAAAAAGGAGCGAGGGTTAACGTTTTCACCGCCCCCTCCCCTTTCCAGATGAAAAGATGACGTTTTAAAACAGAAAAGTCAAATGTGGCGACAGAGTTTATGTCATTGTATACGAATTTATCTTAGTTATTTTAAGAAAGACTTTGTTTTGGAAAATTTAGAATTTAAACGAAATTTCTCATTATAAGAGTAACAATTGAAAGGAGTTCTGAACCCAAATATTATTTTCCTAGTCATCTTTTCAACCTTTACTCAAACTGATATTTTTCTGTTGTAAAAAAAAAAAAATTGGGACAATAACTCACAACAGGGTTTGTTGGACTAGTCCGTTTCGTTTCTTTGATTTAAAAGTATTGGGCCGGAAGTCGCTTTTTTCCTTATATATCTTTGTATTTTTCAGTTCTCTTTTTAAATTAAACTGACATTATTATGCTATAATTTTATGTGTATCTGATAGAGAAAAAAAAATTCTGCAAAAAAATACGGGTAGTTGGGATATAACCCGATAGAGGCTATAAAAAGAAAAGACCTTAAACTAGCGCGTGAAACTACACATTTAGAGTACTTTATTTGATGAGTATTTTACCCAAGATCTGTGTTGTTTTTTTAGGACTAGCTTATTTCATGTACCCGGCATTTTCCGATACACAATTTTATACACAAAATAATTGTTGAAAAAAATTGTAGTTATTTTAAACTATAAATGATTACTTAAAAAGGTGTTACTCTAATCAATTTTGAATATTATTTTGTTATGAATGTCACTGTTCATTTTGTGTCTGTTCTAGTTTCTTAAATTTTTCTTGAGTAAAGGGGTCGTTTTTCTCCTAATGGGTATACTTGATTTCTTCAAGCAGCCTTTGTAAAATATTGGTCCTAAATAATGCTATGTTTATAAACGAAAAATCGCATGGCTGCATTATGATGAATATACGTGTTAGTTCAATATATTTTATATTACTAGGTAACTATAAATAACCGCATAAATAGACGTAAGTTTAATTTTTTTTCTGTTAGATAAAGTCATATGGCAAATTTTTGTTTATATCCCAATTCTAAAAAGGAATAATAATAGAATTATACAGTAAAAATAATCACTAAGTTTTTCTTTTAATAGTTTTGAAAAATCTAACTGAGTTTGTGTTTTTGCAGATGTACACAAGCTACACTCTGAGTCAGTCCATCTCTTCTAATTGTTCAGAAATGAGTGTAAAAATGTAGGCTTTGATATTTTTAGCCTGAATTTAAGAAGTTACAAACTTCAAACAACTTATATATTGCCTCTTCCATAAAACTTTATACTTAAAAAATAAATTTATCCAATGCTCGAAATCCTGCTTGTATAATTACTAATAATTAGGCCCTATTTAAATCGATCCGGTATCAATTTATTAAGTAGCAATAACTTCGCAAAAAAAAAATTAAATGAAAGAAGATTGAGATATACATATATATTTTGTGATGGTACGTACTGGTACGGGGTACCGGCACCTTTTTTTCAATGTCGGGAAAATGATTACTTTTCTTGTAATTCAACGTTAATTGTTAATTTATTATTAGTTGAAAGTTAGGCAATCTATCACTGAGTAACGGAGCCTCTTTTTTATTTTTACAAAAAAAAGCACTTTATATACTTTCAGCCGACATGAACTTCTCAATCATCTAGAGTCTTAGACAGTCATTATTTTAGACTAGATTTAAGTAGAGTCTAGACCTAGATTTAGTAGGCCTATTATTATAAAAAATAAAAAAATAATCAGTCATTATAGACATCATTCGCAATTTTATTATTAGGTCTAGGCATTGAAAAGTAAATCTATTAATAAACTATAATAGATCTAAGTCTAAGTACTAACTTATTAAATAAATCATTGTAAGTAGAAGTATTATAATGAATATATTGTATAGATCTAGATTGACTAGATTATAGATAGATGTCTAGATTAGTAGATTAAGTATAGAGTATAGTAAACGTATTACAGTATTATTAGATCTAACTATGTCTTATGTCTATATCTAATAATTAAAAAACTTTAGTCTTTATTAATATCTAGACTTTTTTCTAATAAAAACTGACTATAGGCATAGCATAGGCTAGACTCGGCAATCTAGTCTCAAGATAGAATCTATACTATTACTAGATCTATTCGATTTTTATATATAGATCTAGACTAGAATTAGATTATAGATCTAAATATACTAATGGAGAGATTATATGCGGTGTTAGCTAATAGCGTTGAAGAAGAAACAAACCTGGGTTTTTCTAAACTCTAATACCTGATATGTAATAGTAAAACAGCACCTACCTAAATAAGTCGTAACTAGCAATCAAAAACCAATATTTATTGTAGTATATATAGGTCTGTGGTTGTATTTTATATAGCCTTCGTAACTTCTTCTATAGAGAAATGACTTTTGTAATTTCTTTTACTGAAAATTGCGCTATTCGCGTCTGGCACATATATAATTTTTATGTTCAGCAACAAACCCTATTTATGCTTGAATACTAAAAATGCAAAAAATTTAAAGTAAAATCTAATTGGGTCACTTAATTTCTCCTCCTTCTATAACAAATCAAATTAAAAACATGTCTATTGAACAAAATGTATCACTTACAAATGAGCTTTTTTTAAAAAAATATTTTTTTTCGAATAGATGTTTTTTTTCGGCGGCGTTACTCAAAGTCTAAATCTAAATCTATGAAGTATCTTATCTTTTCAAGAACAAATCGGTTGTATTTGCGATGTAGTAAGAGCCTGTAAAATCATATTATAATACTTTTCAAGTAAAACATTATTCAAAAGGTTCTATCTTAATAGGATGAATAATGAGATGTAGATGTCAGGAAAATGCGTTTCTGCAGTGAAGAATGCAAGAAAACGATTTTGGGGTCCCCACTGGGGGAGCTTACAGCGCTCCCCCAGACACCCTAGCTGTCAAGAGAAAGGCCTCAGACCCCCAGACCGCCTAGCTATCTAGGGAAGGCCTCAACATGGCTGTTTTTTTTTTAAATAATTATTTTTCGACTGCGATCCTCAAAGCCTTAATCGAAATAATGTGAGGTATCTTATTTTTCAAGGAACAAATCGGCCGTATTTGCAATGCATTAAGGGACTATAAATTCATATTAGAATATTTTCAAGTAAAACATTATTCAAAAGATCCTTTTTCGAATAGGATAAATAATGAGCTGTGAATGCCAGGAGAATGCGGTTCTGCAGTGAAGAAAGCAAAAAAAAAAAAACGATTTTGGCGTCGGGGCTTCGCCCAGACCCCCACTGGGGGAGCTTACAGCGCTCCCCCCCCAGATCCCCTAGCTGCAAAAGAAAGACCTCAACATAACTTTTTTTGTCTACTTTTTTCGCCGAAGGTTGAGAAACACTACTTTTTTAAAAACATTCTAATATATACATATATATATACTGTAAGAGCGTTTATGCTTAGGGTTAGGGTTTACTGGGCGTTAAGGTTAGGGTTAAGAAAAAAATCGCCCCCCCCCCACTCCGAAGTTCTGGATCCGCTAGAGGTTGACCATGGAGTGTCACGCGAAATGATGAATTTTAAATAAATGCATTCAAGGGACCCATTATTAAGTGGATCTATTAAAAAAAAACTTTAGATCTAATAATATGTTGTGTGGAATGCAGATACCTAATCTGGGTGAGACCCCTATCGTGACGAGTGGGCCTATTGTAGCGGTCCCGAAATGCGGTTTCGAGTTGCATGCGGTTCTTTGACTGCAGCTCTTCCAAGAAATGTTTAGTACAGCACGGAATGAATATTATGTATTGGCTTGTAAGAAACAAATAATTTTGAAACCCAAGCCTCTAGAAAAAAAAAGGACCATTTTTAGAAAGGAAAAAACATCTCTATAATTATTTCCGTCGAATAGCGGCTGTGAATCTAAGTGTAACTGATACAAAAATAATAATAATTCTGCACAAAAATAAGGAGAGCTGCGATCAGAACAGACATGAGATACGGAATGTAAAACTACACATTGAGGCATACAGTCTACAGTAATTTCTTTGACGTGTCTTTTACCCAAGATCTGTGTATTTTTTAAGACGCTTTTTTTTTTAAGTAGGCCTACCCGTCATTTTTCGATACACAGTGTCACAGACACATATATTTGTAAAAAAAAAAATGACGATATCTTTAAAATTGTATTAGCCAGATCATTCGTAAAGTTAAACTTTATGACTAAAGACATAAACAAGCAAGTAGTCCTCCTAATGGCATTCATTATGACGCTACCGGCGAATTCTTTCTAGCATTTCTTCCTTCTTCCAATTTCCTTCCTCGTGTTTTCTCCTTGTTACGATCATCAATAGTGCTAGATGTTACAATCAAACTTGATGTCAAGATGTCACGTTGAAGCACAATCAATGATCGTAATTGCCGAGGATCTTGAAATCGTCTTTTAATAAGATGATCGTATAGAAGTAGCTAGATCTAGTTGATAATACGATCATTCAGAATGTTGCCAGTTGATAAGAGGATCATCTAGAAGTTGCCAATCGCTAAGTCGATCTAAGTATGTTAATATATTCAAGAAGAAACTTCTCTTCGTCTAAAACAAATGCTTTAATTCAAAACTTGGAAAAGCTATTCACAAATAATTACAATGGTTAAATGTACTTGAATAGAACAGAATAAATATAATTCTGCTAAATAAATGATCTACACAATAATGTAAAATATACGTCTGAATCCTAACACGTTCCGCACGACACTAACTAAAAATCTAGAATCTTCCCCCGGGTATAGCGTTGTTACGTGTCTAACATCCCCTCGTTGCAATGCCAACCAATAAATGCAGCTCAATGTACAATAATTAATACTTTAAACCAATCATATTTATTTCCAAACATGATCCTGCTGCGTGATAGAAAATTTCCCCGAGGTAACTAAAATTCTGCCGACAAGCTAATTATAGACTATTGCTAAATGTAGATACAGTGTACGTGACACTCCTAATGTTTATTCCTGATTGCTCCAAGCAGCCTAGATCTAGATAGATAGATAGATAGATAGATAGATAGATAGATAGATAGATAGATAGATAGATGGATAGATAGATAGATGGATGGATGGATGGATGGATGGATGGATGGATGGATGGATGGACGGACGGACGGACGGACGGACGGACAGACAGACAGACAGACAGACAGACAGATAGACAGATAGATAGATAGATAGACAGACAGATAGATAGATAGATAGATAGATAGATAGATAAATAGAATAAAAGTTAACTTTGTTAAAGATAGGCCTAATCATATTGCCATTTCCTATGAATGTATGAGTAAACTCGAGGTTGTTGTAGATGAAGTCCAATATTTATATAAACAATAGATCTAGTTGCTTTGAAAAATTTACCTCACACATGTCAGGGGTATGATCATAGATCTAGTTATATAATCATGTATTCAAATACTTACTACTAATAGAAAAATTATCTAGACCTAGAAGTTAAGAGTTAGAAGAACAGTAGCACTTCCCTACTTTGTTAGACCACTGGGGCACCACACAAGATTTATTGACCGTCTTTCTCCGTTCCTCTCTGTCTTTTGCCTAGGATAAAGTATCTTTAAATGGTAGGTCAATCCATGTTGTCTTCCCATCGCTTTCTCTGCCGCTTCTTCTTTTTCCTGGTACGTAGCCTATTTTACAAGTCTTGAGGACATTGTGATATGGCCATTAAATTTTAGATTGCGTTCTTTGACAGTAGTTAGGAGTTCATCGTGGGGTTCAATCGCTGTACTAATCTTGTCTCTAATCTCATCGTTTATGATGTGGTCTCTGTATTGATACATAGGAACTCAATTCCATTGCTCTCTATTTCTGGAGTCTCCAAGATTCGCAAGCATATAAAATTGTGACCAGGAAGCATACCAATCTGATTTGTGTGTCGAGGGCTACTGTCATGAGTAATTTGGACATTGTATCCTTCTCTCTAGTTTTGGAGTCTCCAAGATTAGCAAACATATAAGAATGTGACCATGACCAGGGAGCACACCAGTCTGATTTGTGTGTCGAGGGCTATAATCACGAGTAATTTGGACATTGTATTTTTCTTTCACTCTACTCTTTTTAATTTTTTTCCCAACCATTAAACACTGTTCGTGGGGAGAGCGCCTTGTATTTTTTGTCTGATTTGTACGCTAGTCATAAAGTCCGGTGACGTTTATTTTTTGTTCATGAAGCTGTTCAACCACGCTAACTGAAGCGCTTGTTTGGTCCTTAATTCTTTGTTTTCTTTCCCTCGACTTATTATTCTGCAAGATTTGTGAACCCCTGTTTAGGGCGAGTTACTTCGTATTATTATTATATCTGTATTATATTTTCTATGAGGTTTATTTTCTATATCTATTCTTACAGTAGACGTTGAGATTTGTGTTTATTTCTTATAGAGTGCCAGTGTAGGTGTTGTACTACTGGACTAAGATTCCACTGCCAGTGTGGGTGTCGCATTATCCACTCAGAAGTGTCCATTACAGTCTTTTGAGTGTCATTGTCAGTATTGCCGTTCATTGACAGCGTTGAGTGTCGTTTAACGGTACGGAAGAGTTGATGCCAGTTGTGGATCAGTAGAAGTACTTACTCCATTACCAATGTTGTCATTATTAGAATCTCTTACTGTCAGCGTATTGTCTACGATGACACCATGTTGACACGTTTCCTACATTAGAAAGGTGTTTATTTGTATTATTCTCTATCCTAATTAATATTGGGACACATAGCATTTATGATAATTGAAAAGGATTTCTGAATTATACTCCATATATGTAATTGTGATTGTGTCAGCGTTTAACCTCCAACACCGATGTCCCTTTTAAAGTCCTGTTGATCATAATTTAAGTGTTTTCGGCATGCATTTATTTGCATATCATATTCTGCGGAGGTCTTGTCTATGCGCATCACCAAGTCAGCTACTTCTTTTGTCCTTGCTAGGCCATCTATGTCACCATTCTTCTTCCTTCAATGGTAACAGTACCTCCATAGCCCTGGAGAGCATCTTCGATATTGAAAAAGTTGGTGTAAGTAGGCAGCATTGTCTTAATCCAACTGTGCTTTGAAACCACTATCCCAATGTTATTGTTGAATTACACAGTGGTCGAAGCAGGGCTGTGACCTGTTTCTGTTGTGGGCAAATAGGTCATTTATCCAAGAGCTGTAACTTGAAGTTACACAAACCTCACCATATTGGGGCGGCCAAACATATGTCACACAGTATGGCGTTTATTGATTATTGAGGAGGGGTGGCCAATCTTTGAAGGGAATGTTGCATCTTTCAAAGTAGTGGTAGTACGAAAATCGTTGGTATTGCACCAGACCTATACAAGACGCTACAAGTTTATCAAGGCAAGTGATGGGCATGTGCAGAGAGCTTCTACCGCAAGCGTGTTTGTAGACACCCCATAATTAGTGGGAGAGGTCGATAAACATGTGTTGAATAGTCCTTTGGTTGACCTTCTTATGGGGAAAGCTTTAGGAGAACGAGCACCTTTTTCTTCAGATCCAGATTGGGGTAAGTAACAAAGCGTGATTTGTAAAGAACGTCCTAAGAATGTGAAGCAGTCTGGACCAAAGTGTGTATCCTAAGTTGTTAGTAAGGCTCAAAGAGAGCCTGTTGTACACGAGGGCCGTAGAAACGCCTTGCAGCTGTGAGTGGGGCTCAGAAAGAGCCCACTATTTCTCACAGTTATACGATTCCCCAGTACCCTCAGAGGTGTCGCATCTGGCAGAAAAAAATCAGTGGTACCGTTGCAAGGGTGAGCGATTAGATGATTGAGAGTAAGCTCAAGATGAACAAAAGGCACGACAGAAATACTTTAGATTGGCACTCGGAACAACATCACAAAAGTCGAGAGCACAGATTCCCTTTTTGTCACGAACTGCCAGGTTCGTTATGTCCATCTAGTGCGAAATTTTGGAGGTTTCTTTCACTCAACACTATCTTTCGACTTACACATACGTCAGCTCTGCAAGGGTCTTTAGTCCAGATTAGGCCAGATCCGACCATGTTTAACAACGGAGTCAACAAAAAAGCTGGCATACTCTCCCACCCTGACTACTGCAACGCCGTACTTGCATGTATACCCGATGACTAAATCGCCAAGCTGCAACGAATTCGGAACAACGCCGCACGAATAGTCATAAGAAAAAGAAGACGAGATTCTGCTACTATTCTCTTGTATACGCTCCATTGGCTTCCTGTGAAAGCGAGAAATGACTACAAGGTGGCCACACTGTCATCAGCGTATCTATAATAATGATATGTCATTGCGAACTGATCACTCCATATATCCCTCAGAGAGCCCAGCGCTCAACGTACTCAACGCTTCTAATGGTGCCACGTTTCTCCCTCAAAAGCTACGGTCTGCGGACTTTTTCTGTGCACGGACCAAAGGTTTGGAACTCACTTCCCATTGATCTCTGACAGTCAACTTGCTACACTACATTCAAGAAGAACATTAAGACCTACCTGTTATTTTTTTTTATATCAGTTTGTCATTTTAGCTCTCGTGTTTATGTTTGTAATGTTATCACAGCGCCTTGAGCCTGCATTTTGTTTGTTAGCAGCGCTTTATAAATAAAATTATTATTATTATTATAAGGAAACAGAATGCGATCTTCTAACTAGTAGTCTTAGAAAGTTCATTGTTAAAAGTGGTTCAATATGGACCATATCCCATAGTGCAATGGTATTGTCGAGAAATGTAGGGATTCTCTTGAAACAATGCTAAGGTGCATGTGTGGGAAAAGCCCGCGAGACTGGGAAATATATCTTCCAGCAGTTATATTCGCCTAAATGGAGGCTGGGGGTGAGAAAAGTGATATACAATTTCACAGACCAGAAGTGAGTGTGTTAAAGCTGTCTTTTCCAATTATACGTAACATATACCAAAAAAAAAAATAAAGTTCCCCTTATAGATCATGCGGTCTAAAGGACAGATAATGTAATAGTAATCTGCTTTTGTGGCCCACATTTAACGAGTGTATCATGTACCCAGCATCTTTATTTTTCTCTAACTAATTTTAGGGGCGGACTCAGAGGCGCCCTAAAAATCCCAAAGTTCAAAATCCAAAATTAAAAATACCAGTCTTTACCAGGATTCGAACCCGGGATCCCCGGTTCAGAGGCCAAGGGAATTACCACTCAGCCACCTAAAGGGGGTTGTTGAAATGCGGGCAGTTTATTGAAAGTTCAGAAAAATAAGGGTGGGGTACGGCCACAGTATTATATTAGCATTTGCAGGATGTAATAAGAAAATAAGAAAAACAAACAGATAACAAGGTTACAAAGACACCCAGGCAGGTAAAAAGGCAGGTTTCAATATTTTCAGAAAGAATATCAGAATGAAATTCTATCAAAGGCAATTGACAGAGAAGAAAGGATAAAGAAAGTTGACAGATCGTGAGTGGTGCCCCAACGGTTCAGCAGACCAAGGGATAGGTGAAAGTGAATGTCAAGTTAGATGTGTACCTGGCACACTGGCGGATCCAGAGGGGGGGGGGCGGTAGGAGCGATCGCCCCCCCCCCCCCACTCGGCCGAATTTTAGATTAGAATTCACACTTTTCGTATACGAATTTATTACTCATGTTAATAATATATACTAATTATTTATATTTTTAACATATTTTTTAGATTATTTCGCCCCCCTCTAGTATGTTGGCCGATTAGGTGGGTCGGGAGGGGGCGATGGCATCAATCCGCCCCCCTCCCCAATAAACTTTCGAGTGGGGGGGCGGTCCAATTTATTTGTAGAAATCACAGCTTGCTAACAGAATCAATTACAATATCTTTATGATTAAAACTTGTTATTGATATTTTAACCGATCTTTATATTATGTCGTTCCCCTGTTGACCGATTGTGGAGGGGGGGGGGGCGAATACCTCTACTGCCCTTCCCACCTAAACCCTTTGAGTGGGGGGGGGGCGGTCCTACTTTTATGGACAAATCATAGTTTGTGAACAAAATTAGTTGAATTAATATATAAATTTTATATTATGCCGCTCCCCTTCTGGTATTTTGGCCGATTCGGTGGGGTAGGGGGGTATGCGATTGCATGTACTGCTCTCCCCACTCTAGCCCTCTTAGTGTGGGGGGGGGGCGGTCCTATTTTTACGGAGAAATCATAGTTTGTGAACACAATTAGTTGAATATATATATAATATAAACAACATATTGATATGTGAATCCATTGTATATTATGTTGCACCACACTCTAATCTCCAATTTTATGATTATTAAATAAAACATGAAAAAGGGTTGTACCAGGTGGGAGGGGCGATACATGCAATCGCCTTCCCCCCATCGGACAAACAAATACTTTTTCTTTTTGTATTATTGTTAAGAAATTACAAAATAAAAAAATCTGTCACTGATATAATTTATATATGCTATAAATTAAATTGCTATATCGAGTCGCCCCACCCCTATTCTTTAATGCCAAATGCAATCATTAGCAGAAATTATAAAAGGAGCGAGGATTTATCGTTTTCACTCTATCGCCCCTCCCTTTTCCAGAGTTTATGTAATTTCACATGAATTTATCATAATTATTTTAAGAAAGACTTAGCTTTGGAAAAGTTAGAATTCAAACGAATTTTTTCAGTACAAGAGTCACGATTGAGATAAGTTCTAAACCAAAATAATTGTTTCCTAGTCGTCTTTTCAAACCTTTGCTCAATCTGATATCTTCTAGTTACATAAATTTAGGACTATAACTCACAATTTACGCTTGAATTTTATTGAATGTTATTTATAGAATAATTTTTTCTTCGGCGACGATTCTCAAAGCTTTAATCTAAATATGTGGGGTATCTTATCTTTTCAAGGAACAAATCGGTTTTATTTGCAATGTATTAAGGGCCTATAAATTCATATTAGAATAGTTAAAAAAAATATTCAAAAGGTCATTTTTTAATAGGGAGCTTAAGGTCAGGAGAATGCGTTTCTTCAGTGTAGAATGCAAGATAACACTTATGTCGTCGGGGCTTCGCCCCGAACTCCACTGATGAGTAATGAGCTGTAGATGTCAAGAGAATGCGTTTCTGCAGTGAGAATGCAAGAAAACGCTTTTGGCGTTGGGGCTTCGCCCCGAAACTCGATTGATTAATAATGATCTGTAGATGTCAGGAGAATGCGTTTATATATGCTGTACCCGCGTTTATGAATAGGGTTAGGGTTTACTGGGCGTTAGGGTTAGGGTTTGGAAAAAAAATCGCCCCCTCCCTCCTAAGTTCTGGATCCGCTAGTGGTCGGATTTTACCTATCTTTCTAGTTTACGAGATCTTTTTCCCTTTTGGGGTCGCTAAAAATACTTTAAAAAAAACAACACCAAAGCTTATACTACGTGTAATTTTATCAATTAGTTCGGATCAGTCATCTAATTAAATTTATAATAGATCTCGAGAATCAAGACCAACAACAATAATTCTGTTCGATTAGAAATATTTTTACCAATTGTTTTTATTTAGCGCTATAATCAGCTTTGATCCTAAAACTTCTTTGGACCAGTTAGGAAAATTGCGGGTGGGGGAAGAAAGAAAGAATATCATCAAGGTGACACGCTAACCACTCTGCTATTGAGGTACTTATGCCAACCGAAGATTGTATTTTTTTTTTTACAATAAAGAGGTGATCTTATAAAGGGGACTAATTCAGCTTATACTATCTCTTCAGTCAGTACAATTTCTTTCCTTTGTACGAAATGTCTATATAATGAAAGTACTAATAAATAATTATTTAATTTCACAATGTAGCTATGGCTATATGGGTAGCATCATTTGTATATGGAGCTGGAGGTGTCAAAGTAAGAATTTCAATACCCGGCAGGAGCAAAACAAAAATGTAAAAAAAACTATTGTTGAAAACGTTTGATGAGTCACATATATTTGTAATTGAGTAGCCTAATGATTCTTTAACATGAAGGCCAGGGTGAACATTAATAGAAAGAACTCCAAAGTAAAACATTGCTTTATGCTGAAAGCTCATTGAGGTAATAGTAAGATTTAGCTACCGCTGATAAAGCAAAAAAAAAAACAACAAACATATTATATATATATTATATATATATATATCATGGGCGTAGCCAGGGGGGGGGGTTCAACCCCCCCCCCCGAAATGAAATCCCCCCCAGGGGGGGGGGAGACAGACTTTAGTGACTGATTTTTTGCTTTGATTTTGTTTATTTTAGGTGAGATTTTAATACTAAACCATCACTTGCCAAATCGCAGCCTAGGGGGTTTTGCAGTCAAATTCCCCTCTTCTATAAAACAAAACAAACAAAAAATAATGCAAATGACAATTTCCAAATTCCAAGAGCATAGCTAAGTAAGGTTTTGATTTTAAAACCCCCTTCGAAATTACCTATAAAATCCTATCTTCAATATAAAAAAGCAAATTACACACTGAGAATGCTATGAGCGTAGCCAAAAGGGGTTTGAGTTTAAATCCCCCTTCATCGGGGTTTAAAGCTAAAAAATACCTCTTCAAAAAAAAGCAAATTACACTCCAAATTCTATGAAAAGGGGCTTTTGAGTTTTGAGTTTAACCCCTTTTTCAGGGTGGTTTGAAGCTAAAAAAAATTTCTCTTTAACATAAAAAAAAGCAAATTACACACTCAAAATGCTATGAGCATAATCAAAGGGGTTTTAGATTTAAACCCCTTTCCAGTGGGTTATGAAGCTAAAAAATAATACTTCATCAATATAAAAAAAGCAAAATTCCCCCCCCCCCCCCCCTTTTTCAGCGGGGTTTGAAGCGAAAAAATACCTCTTCTATAAAAAAAAAAGCAAATTACACACTCAAAATGCTATGAGAGTAGTCAAAAAGGGTTTTGAGTTTAAACTTCATCGGGGTTTGATGCTAAAAAATAGCTGTTCAATATAAAAAAATGTAAATTAGACACTAAAATTCTTTGAGCTTAGCCAAGCCAAAGGGGAGTTTTGAGTTTAAATCCTCTCTTCCAGATTGCTTTTTTTTTAGTTTAAAACCAGTTCAGATGTTTTTGAGTTTAAAATTCACCTACAGAGAGTTTTGAGGTTGAAAGCCACCTTTTCAATATTATTTTAAAGTACACTACACTCACCAAATTCTATGAGCGTAGCTAAATAGGGTTTAAAAAAACTCCAGAGATTTTTTAGTTGAAAACCCCACAACAGATGATTTTGACGATAAAACTTCCATTTTCGATATAAAATCTAAAACAAACTACAGTCACTTAATTCCAAGAGCGTAGCCAAGATAGGTTACAAAATTTCTACCAGTGGCTGGACTCCATTAATAAAGTGCAGTGGATAGTCATCTGCCTAAATTGAAAAGACTAAATGTGGCTCAACAAAGAAGAAGTTAAAAAGAGTCAGTTATAGAGATCGGGTCAGGGCCGGTCCTAACAATTGCGGGGCTCTATGCGAAACTGATTACGCGGGGCCTAGCCTGGGTGGGAATAAGGATGATAAGTAAAAATTAGGATGTTGTATTAGAAAATAAATTCGACTTTGAATTTTATTCATTTTTTTACTATGTACAAACAAAAATTGTGATCAAATTAAATTTACTTTACGAACCTTGCAACCATTGACAGATTTCTATGCCAGTGACTATAAAAGTAAATAAAGAAATGGAACTTTCGATTACAAAATAAAAGTCGCCGATTATTACATTTTATTTTCATTTATCGCGTATAGGATTGACTTTTTCCGCATTGAGTGACACCCACAAATGACAATTTTGTCTATTTTTCAGGAGATTTTAATAAATTCAGGAAATTTTCAAGAATTTATTGTATATATTTTGCAATTTAATAATTACCCCTAGAATTTGCGTGGGGCCTATAAAAGCGCGGGGCCCACTGCGACCGCATAGGTTGCAGTGGCCTAAGATCGGCCCTGGATCGGGTCTCAATCAAGGAAATGCTATGCCGAACTGGGAGTCGACCCCTTGGTAAGGTTGTGACAGAGCGTCGCATGAGGTGTGCGGGACATGTATTTCTGGTGAATTACGCATAATAAGAGTTGCAATGGCATGGAGGCCATTACGAGGAAATCGGAAACAGGAACATCCTAGTACAACTTCACTCAACACATTCATAGAAGTCCTCAGAGTAGGTGGAAGAGGCTTCGGACATTGCCAGTGACAGATTTTTGTGGAAACAGCTTACCGCCCAATGAGCCGATCGGCGCGGGAGGATCTAAGTAAGTAAGAATAGCACAAGTTTTGAAATAAAACTTTTTAATAGCAGAATAATGCACAGTAGACACCTCAGAATATGCATTTTTGAGGCTTTCAATACCGGAAATAGTGCTTGGCGGTGGGGTTCCGCCCCGCTCTGAAAGGAGTTTACATCGCTCCCCCAGTTCCCGTTGCTTTGAAGGGCGGGAGTCTAAATTTTCCACTAACTCCAGGAAGAACCTATTCTATTCCGAAAGAATGAAGAGTCAGAATGTAATAAAGATTAATGTATATATATACACACACATACACACATATATATCCTGGCTACGCCCATGGTATATATATATATATATATTATAGAATATAGAACGATTACTTTGCACTTAATAACTAAAGAATGTTAGATTTAAAAAAAAAAATTAACATTTTTAACCCCGAACTCCCCTCTTAAAAAAAAATCTAATGCATAATTCTATCATTTTTTTTTTTTTTTTTTTTTTTTTTTAAGTATTCTAACGATAGGTCTTTAGATATAGACTTAATGGACGGTGCGGAAAATTTTCTGAATATTAATCTATTAAAGTCTTACTCGAATAGGGCCTATATGCGAAAATACCCGAAAACATAATCCGTTGAAGATGAATATTTTCTAGTCCTCTAGCCAAATTTGAGTTATTATATTTTATACTTTTAAAAATTAAAACGGTCAAGCTACAGTTTTCCCATTTCGGTTAAATAGCTAGTAATTCTTTTCCCAATGGTATACGCCAACTGTCAAATTTCTAGGAAAATCGTTAGAGCCGTTCAGCTGTGTCCATCATGAAGGTTTTGCCCGTTTCGAATAGCGTCCACCCACCAAACCATTCCAAAAAATGGGTCTTAAATAGAGGTATTATAATGAAAGCTATTTTTCTCATTAAATACCTCTATTCAATTAATGTGTTTCGAATGGCGTCAAAGGAAAAAAAACTTGACACCTCTGTCTTTTCGCTGACGTCACAGGCTCACACTACTCACAGCAATAGACCAAAACATTTCTTAGTAAGCATAAGAGGGTTTTGATGAGCCAAAAGGCCTAATTAAACATTTGTGCACCAATATTATGCAAACCTTTTCACCAAAAGTAAAAGTCTCACCAAAATCAATGTGTGAACCTGTGAACCATTGGTAAAAAAGAACAAACAAAAGACAATAAATAAACAGATCTCAGCATTTTTTTTCTTTTTCAATAATAAATCAAGCTACATAAGAGTTTGCAATAGCTGTGATTGTGATATATACATATATGGAACCAAAAGTACAATGCTCTTATTTATTTGCAAAAGCGGAAATAAAATAAAGTTACAGATTTTGGAAGACGTAGCCAGAAAATATTGTAAAATAAAAAAAAAAAAAATTATTGTTGAGATTTAGACATTACAAGGAGTTTTTTAAAAAATGTCTGCTAGTTGTGGTAAACCAATGTTTTCTTTATTTCTTTTTTTCTATTTTCTTTTTCCAAAGCGGATGACAAATGAGAGGGTTACAAATATTAATAAATCTTAATATCTTGATAGAAAAGTATACTACAGTCTTTAAATTAATCTGCAGTGTCAAATAAAATTCAATGTCATAACACTGTTACTTGTTTGAATTTGTTAATGAATAAATTGTGATAACACAATAGCGTGTAAAAGGTGGTACATATACTGGAACTCTTTTACAAAGCTTATATCAAGTCACTCTGTCTGTCTGGTAAAAAGTTTGCACTCGTTATTTCTCCCTCACCAAATCTTGGATCAAGCTGAAATTTACACAATTATTACATTATACCTCAGTGGCCGAGTGGTTCAGCGCTTGGATATTATGTTTCATTTATGAATTAGTCGTTCTATGAAGTACGGTAGTCTTTCCAACATTAAATATTAATTAATTAATATGCCTTAAGTATCATTGTAAAAGGTTTTGCAAAGAGCAGTTTCTCATGTATTTTTTGATCTTTCACGTGTGGCTCAAATATTGAATCTGCGGAAGTGTTTTAATTAACAGAAGGGTCGATGGCGAGTAACTGGAGCCTAAACCAGTAAGCTTTGAGCATGAAAGACTCACTAACCTTGTCTTGCTACCACCTAGCAGGAGGAAAACTGAATTCAAACCTCTGCTGTCTTGCTACTATACCCAAACATGGGAAAGGTCTCGTGGGTCAACCCTTAGGAAATATAAGGAGACGGTGACCATTAGCGCCATGTATTCCTGGGCCGTCCCCTCTTTCTCTTTCCTTGGGGGTTCCAGGTTAAGCCTTGCCTTGTTATGTTGGATGCAGGCTTGCGAAGCGTGTGACCTATCCATCTCCAGCGTCTCTGAAAGATATCTACTTCAATGGGCTGTTGCTTTGGTCTTTGACACAGTTCCTCATTCGAGATCTTGTCTGGCCAGCGGCTTATAAGAATCTTCCTCAGGCAGGTATTGATGAATACCTGGATTTTTTTCAATGTGGTGATTATGGTTCTTCAGGTCTCCGCGATTCGGAAGCAAGAAGATGAGAAAAACGTGGGGAAGTTGGAGAGTTTCGCCCAGAACCGAGATGCATGGAGGAAGCTGGTTGGTGGCCTATGCCCAGAAGGGACCACATGCAGAGATTAAATGAGATGGTGACTATTAGACAGTTTGTAGCACACAGCGCTACACCTTGTCAGACCAAACTGTATTTATGTCTTTTGCAAAGATTTACATAAGAGCTTATAATTGTATATCTCAAGCCACCAAAGCGACCTTGAACTGTTTAGTCGCTTAAAGACATTCTTTTAATAATAACAGATGTAGGTTTGTGTAAAACGCCTGGTAAAATCAATGTTTGAACTTTGCTGTTTTCCGTATTTTGCTATAAGTAAAGAAATCTTGTAAGACTCCCACAAACCATCATCTTCTCTACATGATGTCGAACAGAGATTTTGTGGGTCTATTTTGAACTTTGAATGTTTGAAAGTTTTTGAAATCCAAATTTTTGTCAGGGTGGCATTGTCTCAGATGATCCTCCAGCGTAACTGGTTCATATCGTCATAAAAAAGTCCTTTAGGTAACTGCTTGTTTGATAAGGAGAGAATGAATCCCAATTTTAAATAATTAATGCTGTACTGTCTACATTTCTTTTTTTCTCTTCTAAATACTTACATGTAGACAAAATTAAGGTATTTAAATAAATATTGAAATTGATTACAACAATTTTTCGTTTGAATAGCAGGATAAATATTTAAAGGATTTACGAAGGTACAAATCATATATTAGTGTATGAAATAATTACATTAATGGAATGTGAAAATTAAGTAACTCGCCCTGCTTAAATGAAATCTATTATCGTAGACCCCCGTGGACATCTCATAGACCCCCAATTTATTTTTTCACTGTCGTAGACCCCTTGGAGGTCTTCGTAGACCCCTGGGGGTCTATATAGACCACTTTGGGAATCACTGATTTGCTGGACACAATTATTCATTTTAATTGAACTATGAAGTCGAATGAATATAAAAAGTTTATTCCATGTAAAACACAAAATATAATTATGAAATGCATACAATTTTAATATGATAAAAAATGATTATATACAAATTGAGGTTTTGGTAAGCATTTTTGTTGTTTGTTTTTGTTTGTAAATAAGTACAAACAATGTAACAATATTTCGCTCTAGAGGCTTTTACCACAAACACCTTAAACAAATTTTTAAATGTCTTTATTTTGACTGTAATCTGCATCAATTTACATAGGCATTTGATAAGACAAGTGTGATTTGATACAAGTAGAATATTTTTAAAAAAATACTTAAAATCTTATACAAGGGAAAGAACCGCACAATCACTAATATATAAATATATCTCAGTGTTGCACGACTTATCTCCCATTTTCTATCTATATATATATATATATATATATATATATAGAACAAAATTAATTAATTAACAATAATTAATTAACTAATTGGATATTTTTTTTTATTGGTTCATGTTTTATCATCGACAATGAATAATTGATCACAGTTTCAACTTGATCCGAGAAAATTGGAAATGGGAGAACTAACGTGTTCAAGATTTGTACCAATCAGACACAAATGTATGTCAACAGTGACATTCAAGTAGAATATGAACTATTATTCACGAATACGTATAATCAACAAAGACTTTGTAACAAATATTAAAGCAAACTTTAGCCGTATCATTCGTACTATGTCTGCTACAAGCCACCGGGGATTCAAGGCACCTAGCGGATCACTCTGTCAGCTTGCTGTTTTCCGTTTAGACTTCTGCAGCTTGAGTAAAACGTTGCTTAGCAACAGAAGGAGGCCGGAGCCAAACATACACGCTCCTCCGAGGTAGAAAGAGCTGTCGAAGGAACCCAATGCGTCCCGGAGTGCACCTGTGGAGAGACCCACAAAAACTTTACTGACAATCTAGTTTCAATCTTACATTTATTAATTTCTTTTAATATTATTATAGCTTATATATATAGCTTATATATAGCTACTTTCATGCTTATAGCATGCTCAGAGTGCTTTGGTCCAATCTCATTTGTGGTCCGGTGGGGGGAGGAGTCGGGTGTCGAACCTCGAACCCCCTTCTAGGTAGCCAAGACAAGCCAAGTTCAAGCGCACTTAGCCTCTCGACCACGCTTCCCATATAATAAAATGTGTTTTTGATTTTCAATCCGATGATTGATATTCTAAACACAATAGCTATGAGGAAACTCCATTTCAAATCGAAATAGTTGATTCAATATTAACACTAATTCAATAGTATTAGATACATATGTGCGATTCATTTGAAACTTACAGAAAACACCTTGCAGAAGACGGAGAATGAAAAGTGATCTTAAATAGCTCCAGGCGGTCAACGCCTTTTTAGTCGTCATCATATTATTTTGGTAAAAATATTTTTAAAAAAGACCAAAGCTTATACGAAGTGTAATTGTATCAATTAGTTTGGATTAGTCATGTATTGAAATGTTTAATAGATCTAGACCAACAACAATAAATCTGTGCTGTTAATAATATTTAGTAATTTTTGTTAATAAGCTTTTTATATCAACTGTCTGGTAAAAAGTTTGTACACGTAATTCACCCAATCTCTGATCAAGCTGAAATTTTTGAACAATTCTTTTACATGACAACATACGAATGAATAAAAAAAAAAAAACTATTAGTGAATACACCATGGTTAATAAATTATTTTGTTTAGTATCTCGAACAAGAGAAAGAATTTGTAATTGACTGAAATGGTGGTATAACCTGAATTAGTCCCCTTTATATGTCACAACTCTAAATTGAAATAATTAATTACCAGTAGTTAATTAGCCTATGCACATCTTAGGAAGAGGAGGGTCGATAAAGAAAATATTTTGTTCTTTTGTCACCTTCAGCCCATGGTAGAAATATTCGCGACCCTGACATGGCACTCGCCCAGGGCCCCGGGCACTGACCGCCTCTGATAAGATCAATCTTATCTTATTGATACAGACGTTACTTCAAAAAAAAAAAGAAGATGATTAGCCTACGTCCTACGCGTCATGCATTTAGTCATGCATAACCAATGACCTAAACTCCGCCAAGTCACTGGTTTTCCTGGCTAGTTCAGGCAACCCATTCCATGCTCTAATAGCGCTAGGGAAGAAGGAGCTTTTGTACAAATTTGTCCTAGCATATGGAACGTGGAATGTGCCTTTATCTTTGTGTCTTTCTGAGTATTTTATTAAATTTTAACCACAATGATGTTGTTCAAGCTTCATTGTCGTCTTAGCCAACAAAACTCTTACCTGCAAAAGGGGGACCCACGAGAGTCCCCATCCCTTGAAAGAATTTACTAATTCCCAGAGAACTAGGCATGACCTCTCTGCCCAGAATGTCCACAAGCACCACCATTTTTTGAGAGATGAAAGCCCCGGTCATGAATCCGTAGGCGCCACTGACCACGCAGTACGTGGCGAAGCTGTCCAGCGAGGGAATCACGCAAGACGCTACGGCAATGAAGAAGAGCAGCATGTTGAAGACGTAAGGGCGAAGTGGCCGGCATGCGGGGATGTCCATCACAAAGCCTGCAAGCAAAAAGAAAAACAATAGGAAAAAGCTTTAGTTATAATGAGGAGTGTTTCTTTAGTTACTTCTTGAGCCAAGGAAAAAGTAACACTTAGAACTAGACTCTGTAACTTCTTGAACCAATAAAAAATGAACACTTAGAACTAGATTCTGTAACTTCTTGAGTTAAGAAAAAAGTGAAACCTATAACTAGACTCTATCACTTCATGAGCCAAGAAAAAGTAGTACTTAGAAAAAAACGCTGAAGCTTCTTGAGCCAAGAAAAAAGTAACACTTAGAACTAGACTCTGTAACTTCTAGACTCAATAATTTCGTGAGCCAAAAACAAAAGTAAGCCCTAGAACTAGACTCTGTTATTAGCAGCTGTCTGGTTCTCTACTAAAATGGTCAAGGTCAACGGTCAAGGTTGCTTGTTAATGTTGTGACGATGTTAAATCTCAAGATAACAATATAGTATCGGGATTCAAACTCAGAACTTATAACACTCTATGGCACTGAAGTTTAGACACCATACTCCCTTGGACCTAATAAAAACAAAATTGTTCTTAAAAAATACTTTATTTTTAACAAAGGAATTGAAATACACACACAGAGACACACAGACATATATGTATTTAAATAGAGTCTTATGTATACATCTACCTATATATTTATATAAATACATATAATATTTAGAGTCTTAGACCCACCTATAGCCATTCTTCCAAATGTATCCAACGCACCGGATATAGTCAGCACCAAAGCCGCCTCTGTTTTCGTCAAACCTTTTGAGATGGCCATGGAAGGCAGAAAGGTGAAGGCCGTCTTGAAGGCAATCAGAAAGAATGTGTTGCTAACGCAGAAAACCAGGAACGGGATGTTCCTCAGCAGGTGCCAGTGGAAGGTCTCAGCACCTTTCTCTGTTCCCTTTCTCTTGTGCTCCACAGGGAAGCAGACGGCCAGAGAAGATTGGCAGCAGTTTTTCCTGTGGCGCGACCTATCTCGCATCGATGTGTTTACTTCATGTTCATCTTGCAACTGTAAAGACTCTACATCGTCGTCCTTGATGAATGCATCAGATGGGCCAGAGAAGTTTCCACCATTGCCACATTTTCCCAGCTGTCTGGAATCTGTGACGATCATGCCATCTCTGTCGTCCTGAACTCTAGACAATGCAACACCTTCCTCGGCATTAGTAAGTGTTTTCTTGTACAGCCTAAATAATAATAATTTATATATATTTTTTTAAATAATAAAAACAAATATTTAAAAAAAAGTCATTTAGCACAAGATTTATTAGTAGGCAACATTTTCTTATTTCGGGTGTTTCCTCAAACTTTTTCCTTAACGCAAGGGTTTTCAACCTGTGGTTCGCGACGCCTTTGGGGGTCGATTGACGATTTGCCAGGGGCCGCCTAAGACATTCGAAAATAAAGATTGTTTCTTTTTGTATATTCTAACGTTTAAAACTCGATATTGTACAAGCTTTTTTCCCCCCACTGGAAGCTATAATTTTTATTGTCATTCTAGGATAGATGTTTTAAACAACTGAGACAGAATGATCTCAAACATTTGAATAGTCGCGGCATAACTACTTTTAACAGTTTAAATTAATGTAAAGTAATGCATACGCAACTTAACACTAGTGTGGAATCATAGATATTATTTCAATGGTGACTTCATGATGAAATGAAAAAGCGCAAGTTAATAATACGCCATCGCTTATTAGTAAATGTTATTGAAGGTAGTATTTTCATTATGGGAAACCCCAAACAAATGCTTTGTCGACAGGATACCCAGTACTTTAAGGTAAAACAGGTACAGATGTGATTCATCGACGAATATTAGTAACAAAGACTCTGCCACAAGAATTACAAAATAATTAAAAGCGTCACTGAATGGATAAAATGTAACATGCCGCGATAGGTCTGAAACAATCTGATCCTTCCAAATGAAAGTTCTAATTGGCAAACAAAAATAGCCAATAATGTGTACACTTTGCCAATCTCTCCATCTGATCACTATGGAACCTGACCAACGGTAAATGATAGGTTGAGAACCGCTGCCTGAACGGAACACATCACACATTTAGAGTATTTAGCGAACACTTTGCTTATTTTTTAAAGAGAGATTAACGTACATGGTGGCCTGCTAGTTAATTATTCCTGTAGTTTGTGGAACACCTATTCAGGCGTCGCGGATCATTACGCTTCCTCGGAACACATTTTGGGAAACATTACGTCCTAAAAAACTTCTCACAGCTTTTAAAATTATGTGATATTTACTTAGGTCTAACTGAAGGATTGATATACCTCAATTCATGCTAATTTATTCAGCCCAATAAATAAAGAACACCTATCAGACCTTGCTACGAATAGGAAAAAATAATGTAAAGGTCATCTATCCCTATGATCTACGGTTAACAAGGGTGTCATAGGGCCAGCACAACGACTAACCGACTTTCCTTTCCCCACATACCCATTAGAGTTTGGTGGACTTAAGGGTTTTCTAAAAATTCCGACCTCAAAATTCTATTCTTCACCGAGATTCGAACCCAGGATCCCCGATTCGGAAACCAAACACTTTACCAGTCATCCACCTCGCCTCCATTCTGCTCATTTCGATTTCCTAAATGGAATCTACCCGTTTCACAGTCGTAACTCTTACTAAAGAAAATCCAGCGGCTCATGTAGGCTATGTAGATTAGTTTAGTTTTTCTGTCTTAAGTGACTGGGTGGAACGCGAAGTGATGCATGCCCCGGAAACAGAATATCACTATCTTATTAAGCAGTGAGATTTTTAAAATAATGATTGAGAAATTATTGGGAAATCAGGACTGAAGAACGTTTGGAAAATACATTTTAGTTAAGCCGATATTCGCAGTGTTAAGTGAATCATGAACCACCTACGCAAAGCAAGAGAGAAAACTAAACTCATTACATTTGCGATGTCTCTGTAGCATGTTGAAAATCACATGGAAAGAAAAAAAATGTGCATTACTGAGATCCTTGCGCGAGCAGGTATTCCCAGCATCTTTACAGCCCTCAGACAACGCCGCTTGCGCTGACTTGGACATGTTCGACGGATGACTCGCGACTGGCTCAAGAAAAACTGGTCGCTCCCACCTCCTTTACATAGATGTACTAAAACGGGACCTCAAATCAGTGATCACCAATACTGACCATTGGGAAGACATAGCTCTAAACTGCACCAGATGGAGAGAAACAGTGACCAAGAAAGCTGTGGACAGCGAAAGAACATGGGACTCAGCTTTGGAAGAAAAACATACAGTGCGAAAAAAAGGCCAGCTCCTCTACCACGGAAGCGAAAGCAACCATAACCTGCAATATTTGTGGACGGGAGTATCTCTCCGAAATAGGGCTCCACAGCAAAATGAGAAAGTGTGTGGGATGAACCAGAGTCGTCCTACGACTGAAGGAGGCCAACAACAATAGAATGACCAATATGGACGTTAAGTCAGACGGAAAGACATCTTAACACTTACTTCTCAGCGTTAAGGAACTTGAGATGCATTCTGAGTGGTCTGAACAACATTGACGTGACCAGACCGTTCAGCTCCAAAGCCCCGATGACCAAAAATGCTCCCTGAGAAAACACACAGAAAAACGTATTTTTACTTCATTGGATAAGAAATAAAAAAAAACTATTTAAAAATGTAAACTTTTAGGGGCATGAAAAGATCGAGTGAGGTTCTTTTAGGGGCATGAAAAGATCAAGTGAGGCTCTTTTAGGGGCATGAAAAGATCGAGTGAGGATCTTTTAGGGGCATGAAAAGACTAAATAAAGGTTTAGGGGCATGAAAAGATCGAGTGAGGATCTTTTAGGGGCATGAAAAGATGAAATAAAGTTTTGGGGCTATGAAAAGTTCGAGTGAGGCTCTTTTAGGGGCATGATAGAATGAAATATAGTTTTAGGGGCATGAAAAGATCAAGTGACGTTCTTTCAGGGGCATGAAAAGATAAAATCAAGTTTTAGGGACATAAAAAGATCGAGTGAGGCTCTTCTAGAGCATGAAAAGACTGAGTGAGGCTTTTTTAGGGGCATGAAAAGATGAAATAAAGTTTTAGGGGCATGAAAAGATCGAGTGAGGCTCTTTTAGAGCATGAAAAGATTGAGTGAGGCTCTTTTAGGGGCATGAAAAGATGAAATAAAGGTTTAGGGGCATGAAAAGATCGAGTGAGTGTCAGGTGGAGATATGGCGATAATGAATGTCTTATATTTTGGTATTATTGTTATATCCCCTTGTTATGAATGCGAAGTGTTGCACGTGTTGTGAACTGAGTGATTAAGTCTTCGTTGAATGTGCGAGAGAGTGTGTTAAGTTAGTAAGGTCTTGCTCCCGGTCCAGGAAGGTTGGACGTTTACTTCCTGGACTGGTATTTATGCATTTATATATTTATAAGTTAATGGATTGGTGTTTTGAGTATTACAATTTCTTAAGAGTGATATAATTGTGTGCTTTATTAAGTAATATCGATATTCATAAATATAAGGAGTTAGAGTTGATGTATATTAAGTGTTCGTATTTGAGTTAAGCAACTATTAATGAATTATAATTGAGTAACCAAGAAAGTATCAAGCAAGTATTATTTGATATTCAAGAAACCCTTAGTGTTTTGTTTGTAAAATGTTTAACATGTTTCGGATGTTCCTTCAGAGTTGAAGATAATTACTTCCTAGTCCAAATCTCCCGCAGGACGACGGGGATGGGAGCGGGTAGGGTTTGAACCCAGGATCATCGACGAATCTGAACGACAGTCCAGCGACCAGGCAGCCATCCAGTGAGCCACAGGAACCAAGTTAAGAAACACAACAAGAACTAGAGACAAGCAGCAGAATATATAATAGAACCCCTGACAGTGAGGATCTTTTAGGGGCATGAAAAGATTGAGTGAGGTTTTTTTAGGGGCATGAAAAAATGAAATAAAGTTTTGGGGCTATGAAAAGATTGAGTGAATCTTTTTTAGGGGCATGAAAAAATGAAAAAAAGTTTTGGGGCTATGAAAAGATCGAGTGAGGCTCTTTTAGGGGCATGAAAAGATGAAATAAAGTTTTAGGGGCATGAAAAGATCGAGTGAGGCTCTTTTAGGGGCATGAAAAAATAAAATAAAGTTTTGGGGCTATGAAAAGATCGAGTGAGGCTCTTTTAGGGGCATGAAAAGATCGAGTGAGGCTCTTTCAGGGTCATGAAAAGATGAAATAAAGTTTTAGGGGCATGAAAAGATCGAGTGAGGCTCTTTTAGGGGCATGAAAAGATCGAGTGAAGCTTGTCAATGTTCATTTTCATTTCCATTGGAGATTTTCGTACATGGCGGAAAAACTTATAAATAGCAATCTTTTTGGTGTATCCGGTGTAGAAAAATGCGGGAAGTGTTGATAATTTAAATGATTGTTTTGATGTACAATCAAGAGCAACAGAATGCATGTATTGAAGCTCTTCATTTTGAGACTTTTATTCAGTTGGCAAGTTTGAAGATCAATTTAGCGTCCTTGACATTGCTTAGTTTATCGTGAACAGCTCCAATCAAGAAAAATCTTCAAGGAAAAAAATCTAAAGTAAAACGAAATTAAAAACCATTTCTTTGAAGCTGTTGCTATAAATAGGAAGAGACAATTTTGATATTATGAATTATACGAAAGGACACGAGGTACACAGCTCACCATAAAGCCATACATCTCAAAGAGAAACTGAACTAGCGGGACGATGGCAAAAGCGCCAAAGCCAACTCCAGAAGATGACAAGCCATGAGCGAGACTACGGTGTTTGTCGAAATAAAGATTGATCAAAAGTACAGTGGACATCAGGCCTCGACCAAAACCTGCCATTAAAAAAATATCATAGTTAATATTAATAATGAACTTTATTTTTTAAATTTCTCATACGCCTATGATAAAATGCTACAGAGATAATCTCGAATATATAATCGTTTATTTCACTTCCAGTGGTTGTCTGACCTATATGTAATACGTATAATATTGCATCAACTTATTTAGAAACTATATTAAAGGAAATTATGATTGCGTGATAACCTTGTTTTTTTTTAGTGTTTACGACCTCCTAAAGTATAAGCGCATCAGATGATGAAAAGAAATTGAGCATCAAAACGAAATGTCTTATGTAAGAATAGCACATTGCAGTTATTTATTTATTATTTTGTGTGTAGGACACAGCCAGGATTTAAGGCATCTTTTTCTATTTAGCGCTCTGAGGTAGCTTATACAATTTTTCATTTCATATTGTTCACATAGTTTAATATTTGACACAATTTTTTTTAAATTTCAAAACTTATATCAACTCCCTCTGTCTGTCCGGTAAAAAGTTTGTACATGTTATTTCTCCCTCACCCATTCTCCAATCAAGTTGAAACCTTACATAATTATTCATTGCACCTGACCGAACATAAATCAATTTAAGAATAAACAATTAGTCAATTAATATTTTTATATTGAAAATAGGTGAATAAATACCATTTTATGAAAGATGTGGATGTATATATGAATTTATTCTCATTGTCAAGTTTTTCTCCCTCTTCCCATTCTCGGATCAAGTTGAAATTTAGTATAATTATTAATATATAACACACACGTATCAACAAAAAAATCAACCTATTAGTTTATCCATTAGTAGTAATTAACTATTTTGTTTAATACAGCAGGAAGGGAGTTAAATCCTGCATTCTTAAGATAAATGGCAGTAGTTAGTGGTTCTTTCCCTTAGATAAGATTTGTATTTTTTTTATATTCTTTATTCTTTTGCTTGTTTAATGGTAATGGATGTTCATTTCTTTCTACTCCTCAATCGGATTTAGGTGATTGATTTATTGACATTAGACATTATTCGTCCAGGCTTACCTCCAAGAAGAGTTGTAGAGAAATATAAGAAGTACACGTTGGGGGCTAAGCCGTTCAGAAGTAAACCAGTGGACGTCAGTAATGTTGCCATTATCAGAGTGGTCCTCACACTGTAACGACTCACCAGAGCTCCTGTGATCGGCCCTGAAAAAAACAACAACAACAAAGAATTATAGGTGAGTCTCAGTATTGTTTTCCTTTCCACAGTTTGAGAGTCATTTTTTCCCCCTGAAGTGCTGCTTTTATTTTTATGCTGTGTTAAAAGTTAAATCTGGATAGTTAACTATACTGCTAAATAAATTGTTATACTAAAGAAATTATTTTTTGTTTACATAATCACAGATGAAATAGTTAACTTATCGCACTTATTGTACTTATTCCATCAGATGATGCCAAAATTAAATTAAATATCATCATTACAGTGGATCCCTGGACATTTTGGGATCATGGGAAAGGAAAAGCCGATTAGAAAATTAAAGGCAGGATCATCTCTGGAACAACCAGATAGACCTGTTAACTACCTCACCCTAAGGTCAATGTTAGTCAACAACCACAAATAGGAGTGGCTCAACTAATGGGCATCAGGAAACACAGACAGAGCCATGTACAAAGAAATGACCATGCCAAACAAACTGGTCAGTATTAACTTTCTTCCCCCGCAAAGAGCAATCTACAATCTTTCAATTAAGAACACGATACGCACATCTATTAAATTACTATCTGAACAAAATAAATCCCACACAACTCCCCCTTTGTAGACACAGCGCCCACCCTTATGAAACCGTAAACCATATTCTCTTTGAATGCCCCCTCCTAATCCACTTTAGGCAGACCCTACTACCATTTCATCCCAACATAACCAAGATTCTTTACAGCAGTGCTGAACAACTGAAGAGAATAGCAGACTTTTTTTCCTTGGCATAGTCTGCAAAAGAGCTGACAGCTCAGCAGCAAAAAACTGGTTAGAAGAGGTACGAATAGTACAACAGTGAATTTTATGAATACTGAGCGTGAAAGTTGATGAGAAGTTTTGACATTGTTTACACGTGAAGTTACAAAGTGAACAAAGCATATATATATAGATATGTGTTGAAGTAAAATCTGTGTACATTATATTTATCTATTATCTTCATGGGCGGACGTTGTATTCTTTTTTATATAAATATAAACATCATATTATATCACGTTCGCATTTACTTCCGAGTTCCTGTAATTGTTGTTAGCCCGGTCTTCGGACTGTAATGCTGCGTACATTTGATATGCCTACAAGCATCCTACAAATAAATGTCATGATAGTATTCATTATATCATCATTGATAATATGGATGGATGCGTGGTCGAGAAGCTAAGTACGCTTGAACTTGACTTGGCTTATCTGCCTATGAAGTGGGCTCGATATTCGACATCCGACTTGAGCAGAGTTGTGTTCACTGAGCGCCTAAAGGCAGCACGGAAAACTTTCTCCCAGATACCTCTCCACAAATAAGATTGGACCATAGCGCTCTGAGCATGCTATAAGCATGAAAGTGGTGCTATATAAAAGCTATAATTTAATTTAATTTAATATACGTATCTGCTCTGCCATTAAATAAAAAAAACGTGCTTACCCATGCAGAAATTTAGGGTTGACATGAGGGACATAGGCCAGGCAGTCATTTGAGCGCTAGAGCCAAACCTTTCCTGATACTGTAAGAAGAACAAGCCTTCGCTGCGACCTATTCCACCTAAACAAAGACAACGATTTCAGGGCTAAGACATTGAGGATGGAAAAATCATTGAGAACGACATGCACAGATGAGAAACATTACGGGAAATAATGAAACAGAGAGGATGAAAAGTGTAATTAGTTGTTTTGAGGCAAGATTTTCTAACATAAAACCCAACATTGAATTATTCAAAAGGAAAAATTCAACCCCTTTGGTACATTTTTTTATCAAACTATTTTTAAAAAGATTAGTACCTTATTTATTCACCCTATACGCCCAGTGTGCTCTAAGACGTCCTAGAACAACGTTCCTCAATCTTTTAATAGTGACGTTTTCTTTAAAAAAAATTACATTGACGCCTCACCGATTTATCAGGCAAGTGGGTCTGTAAGCTACGGGGCCAGGCGTTTTCCTGCACGGATTGAGAAACAATGGCTACATATTTTGAACAACAACAACAACAACAAAAACTTAAACTTTTCTAATTTGCACACACACACACACACACATATATATATATATATATATATATATATATATATATTTATAGATAGATAGATAGAGAGAAACCTATATACTGTTGTTGTTTATGTCCATATTTTATCGAACGCTAACCCCTATACTGTTCTACTGTTCTCTGTTAACGCTAAAAGATGTTTTTACTGGAAGGCCAACTCAATGAAAATAATGCACATTGAAAAGTTGTGATAAACATCTGTACATATTCAGCACTGTGATATTGCATCAGATAAAACCGAGTAGAAGTCTCTTGTAGAATGAAATTTAGCCAAACGGTAATTTATAAATACATCAACAAACAAAATCAGTAATTCTATATATAGGAACACACGTTTGTCAGTTACAAATATTATTATTCAGGCCCTAATCATATCTGTCTTCAAAATCTTTTGATGAGCTTCGGCTTGTGGTGCTCCTCTCCAAATATGGCATCCGGGATGTGATACAAAGTACTGCCTCCTTTTGCTAGGCCTATGCCTTAGAAGCTTCCCAATCTTTCCCAATCTTCATTTTCTCTCGTTTTTCTTAAGGTTCCATTTTATCACCCCCAGATGTCTCCATATTTCTCTCTTTTTTTTCTGTAACCAAAACTTGCTAAGGATTCTTAATCGGATCTAAAAAATCAAAATGTTATTAAAGGTAGATAATTATGATTAACCTATGGTATGAAAATCCCCCCCCCCCCCCAAAAAAAAAACCTCCATAAAATGTTATTATTATGCCAAATAGAAAAGCTAATCGTCTGACAATTCGCATGTGGTAGTATCTGAATACAGTTTTAAAACGTAATTCTTGTTTTGAATTTACCTACTATCATATGATGGAAGAAACTGGCTGCAACTATTACCCATCCATAGCCACCATCTGGAGCCTTCTGTAGCAAACTGCTTTTTCCTGTTTCCGGTTGGTTCTCCTCGTTTTTTCCTTCATCTTTCGCCTCGATGGTGTCATTCTTTTTACTTGTATCTGTCTGTCAGATTTCAAACACAGTATAACAAGAAAATATTACAAGAAAAATTGTAAAAAAAAATTCTTTTTTTTTAAAAATAAAAGCTTATCTAAAGGGAAGAACTCAATCCTTAAAACTAAATCTACCAATAATTTACAAGCTATTTCCCTTATTCGATACCAAACAAAGTGATTAATTACCATTAGTTAAATGACTAATTAAATACTTTTCGCTTATTGATTCATGCTTTGTTAGGTACAATAAATAATTGTTTAAAGTGTCAATTTGATTTAGGAATACGTGAGGGAGAAATAACGTTAACAATTATTTAAGGGGACTAAACCCAACACATTTTGCAATATCTGTGAATACTGAAGTATTAGTTTCATTTGTTGCTATTAAACAAAATAATAAATTACTAGTAATTAATTGTCTAATTGGTTGCTTTTTAGCGGCCCCCGAAAGAGGAAAAGACGCTATTAGTTTTGTGTTTAATGTCTGTCCGTCCGTCTCGTTTAGATCTCGTAAACTAGAAAAGATAGTGAAAATCGGACATCATAATATTTTAGAACATTCAAAACAAAATAATTAATTACTAAAAGTTAATTAACTATTTTTTTAATATTATTATTCTTGTCATTCTTGTGTTGCCAGGTAAAAGAAATAATTGTGCAAAATTTCAGCTTGATCGTAGATTGGATGTGCGAGAAATAACGTGTACAAACTTTGTACCATACAGATAGAGTGAATTTATATAAGTTTTGTAAAAACGTTATCAAATATCTTAGTATCAGCCATAAATCCTTCAACTATCAATTTGTGCCTCTTGAGTGCCAATTTTATTGTTTCTTTAATCTACTCCCTTTCTTCAACAATTTACATAAAGATTATTTACTACTTTTTTTTTGCGGTTTCTCAAGAATGTTATTACTGAAAGTAGATCAGACTGATGACCTGCTTGTTCATGGCCGCATTCTTGTATGTAGGGGCTTGAGAGTAAACCCTGACGATAAATCAGGAGCCGGCCACCCTAAGGCAGCTTGTAGCACACAGCGCTACACCATGGCAGAAACCTCGAAGTCGCTGATTCCAAATTGTATCAGCACCTCTAGACAATTCCGCTGTGTCGATGGAACAGCTGTGTCGACGATATTGTTCCGGTCATAACCGATATCATTTCTATGAGATTATCAATAGTCGATTCGCGAAAGAAGGCCATAATAATTATAATAATAATAATCTTTATTATCCGTATGGAAATTTGTCTTACAATTTGTGCATTACACCAAACAAAAACATTATAACTATAAGAAACCAAAGTGTACATTCACACCAGACTCACTCATTGTAAATAAATCTTAAAAAGCATATTTATAGTTATGAAGATGAAATTATGTCCATGTTTGTGTCTGTGTTTGTTTATTTGTTGAGATTACATTCACTCTCCTAATCAAATGAAACTGACCTACATCAATTAGTTTATTACACTCACGTGCTTATCAGGAACTTCAGCTGCGAAAGTCTGGTCCGGTGTTAATTGGACATCTGCCTTGTCTAAAAAGTCTTCCTGACTCTGATAGTGATCAGAACTGGACAGGTCTTCTTTCCCCATATCTGATATATATATATATATATACACCACGTTGGTTAGTCCGGAATGCAGTTTATATCTAAATGTAGTTTATATTTTAATATAGTTTACATCTCACTTAATTACGAAATCGGTTTTATCAATGGAAAGTTTTTGTTGTCATAGCAACAGCGTCAACATTTCGTAATTTTCGGTTAATGGTTATTGTCAAAACATCTTTTGATTGTTAGTTTAAAAGGTTTATTAAGAACTGTTATTATTATCAAGAGAACACATGGAAGACTACAAGAGAATCAACAAAGAGAACAAAACAAAAAGAGAGGTAAAGTTCATGCGTCCTTTAAAATAAATCAAAATCTTATTCCCAGCTGGTACATCCACAACAAAACCACAGTCTCAGCATTGAAAATATACCGTATTATAAGAGTGGACTTTGAACAACAATCGAGCATATAAATGTGTGAGTAAAGGTCAACTCGAGTTCTCGTGTTTTATTCTATTGAAATGCTCGCAATCAGTAGGAAAAATTGCACAAAAAGAAACACAATCGTCTTCATAACTTTGTTCTATGCTTCAAGGTAAATACTACTGTGTTAAATGGGGTTAAAGTAAGCTTTCATATGCCCAGAGGACTGTCACCTGATGCAGTGACTAAGCAGATCTGGATAATGTATGCCACGCATGGGCGAGAAAAAGTGAGTTACTGACAAAGCTTATGTAGAATCAGTGAGTACAATAAGTAACCATAGACCTTGGCGTTACACAAATAGAAAAAAAAATAACATAGACAAATACTACAAGTGAAGCTTACCTCGGTGTTATCTCAATTTTGTTATCAACTTGCCTGTCCTGTTTCAAGTCATTCTTACCTATAGGACACATGATATCAATACGTACTTATATTTTTTGGAGGCTCTGACGTTTGGTTTGCATAGTAGTCATGTACACATCTTACTTACATTAATAAAAATGCAATTACCGCCCTTGTTGTTGCGTCTTTTCTATTACCTCCCTTTTGTACTCAAACCCTCTAGGCTTTGACGTAGCTACACGGTGATTGTGTGTTAGCGCGGTGCATATCCGGGTCAACGCACAATGTGCACACTAATTGTTCGCGATTATAATTGACCACAGAATACGAGAGAAATGTGTCGCCAGAGCATTTCATGTGGCAACAAAGGTCGAAGTAGAATCTTGACAGTGTCAATGCTTGTCAAATTCTAGCCTATCTTAAAATCGGTGGATGGCTGCCTGATCGTACGGTTTGCTATTCGGATTGTCAACATGAAGGCTTTATAGAGACAGTACTAGCTAAAGGGAGATAAGCTTTATGTAGAGAATTAGCTAAAAAATATGAATAAGTATAAGAACTCGTAAAGCTCAGTGCAAAACTAAAAAAAATATGGAAGGTCAAAGACTTAGCCCTCGACACCAAAATCAGACTGATGCGCTCTCTGGTCATGGCCACATTTTTATATGCTTGTGAGTCTTGGACGCTGACTGCAGAGCTAGAGAGGAGGATCCTAGCAATGGAATTGAGAAGGATCCTAAGAGCTACAGAAGGATCCTATCGCATCACAAACCAAGAGATAAGAGACGGTTAGTTACAGCGATTGGACTCCACGATGACCTGCTAACTATTGTAGAAAAACGCAAGCTAAAACTCTATGGCCATATTACAAGGTCTTCAGGACTAGGAAAGACCTTCCTTTCGGGAACAGTACCAGGAGAAAAGAAGAAAAGGAAGACAGAGAAAGGGATGGGAAGACAACATAAAATAAAGGACGAGCCGGCTATTGAGGGAGGTCTATCCAAGGCCAGAGACAGAGAGAAATAGAGAAAGAGGGTTGACAGATCTTGTGTGGTGCCCCAACGGTCCAACAGACTAAGGGATAGGTAAAGGTGAAAGTGAAAGCTCAGTGGCTAGCGTGTCGGCTTTACGTCATGGAAGCTGAGTTTGAATTAGAATCTTAACAGAGAGTTTTATTGAAGAGAAGCTGTAGTGTCAAGGAACGTCATACACGAAACTAGGCCATCCTTACGAGACCATTCGTCATAGAAGACTTCTACACTGACTTACAACGTCACAACCTGTGGGCAGTTTAGACCAATAGCTCGTTGCCACGTCACAGGTCTGTACGACGTGGCAACGAGCTATTGGTCTAAACTGCCCACAGGTTGTGACGTCGCAGGTCAGTGTTCAGGCCTTCTATACTGACTGGTTTCGATACATAACAGAACCAAATACAGGACCAGAAGTCTGAGGTTCAGGAAAAGTAGTTGAAGACCTATTTTGAGAACGAACCAAATCTTAAAAGTTCTCATAGTGAGCATAATATACAGGCACACACTTGCTTCATTTTCTAAATCATTCATCATTAGTGAAATTTATTTTGTTAATCTCAAATTGGTAGTAAAATTGCATAAAGTAAGCGTGGTGGTCGAGAGGCTAAGTGCGCTTGAACTTGGCTTGTCTTGTCTACCTAGAAGGGGGCTCGAGGTTCGACACCCGACTTGGGCAGAGTTGGGTTTACTGAGCGCCTAAAGGCAGCACGGAAAACCAACTCCTAGATACCCCCTCTCCCCCCCTCACCGGTCCACAAATGAGATTGGACCAAAGCGCTCTGAGCATGCTATAAGCATGAAAGTAGCGCTATATAAAAGCTATAATAATAAAGTAAACTATGTTTACTGTTGAAGTTTCAATAAATTTCTTTAATTGCCTAATTTGTTCCCTTTAACCCTTAAAGTGCTGAGCTGTTTTACAATAAGGGCATACAAAATAGAATTACAATTCTGATGTTTAGAGGCTAAACCACCTCACTCGTTTTAAGAGTTAAAATAAGATGTTAAATAGTTAGTTTATCTTCTGCATTTCCCTTACTCTAAATGGTATAGTTAAACTATGTGCTAGCACGCTTGGGGAATCACCTGAAAATGTTGCTTATTGCTACGGATGGTCAAGGGTTAGCGTTAGGGGAAATCCTTATTTTTCAAAGACAACTTCACTCTACTAGCGACGTTCAGGCAAGGTGCTAATGTCATGGTAGGCTACAAATATAACGGAGGTGCGGTGGCTAAGTGGTAAAGCGCTTAGCTTTCTAACTGGGGTTCCCGGGTTCGAATCCTGGTGAAGAATGGGATTATTAATTTCGGCATCTTTAGGGCGCCTCTGAGTCCACCCAGCCCTAATAGGCACCTGACATTAGTTAGGGAAAATTGAAGGCGGTTGGTCGTTGTGGTGGCCACATTGCACCCTTCTCGCTAACTGTTGGCCAAAGAAACAAATGACCTTAACACCATCTGCCCCATAGATAACAAAGGTCTGATAGGGGATCTTTACTTTTACTTTACTTACAAACAAACTAGCAACTGCGTACCAAGAGTGCTAGACGCCTGAGGGCAGCAAAGGCATGTCGTTGTCCCCCAACCAACCATCTCACAATAGTGTATGTAATTCAAATTCGTACAAACAGTCACAAAAAATAACAAAATTTACATATAATGTAAACCAAGTTAACAAAGGTAGCGACAGAGAATTAATTTATGTAGTAATTCGCTTCACCTATGCTCCGGTGCCCGAAGCGGCTACCCACCAGCCCACCTCTTGGTACGCCACTGTCACCAACACCAGTAAATTGGGACCTTTGTTCGATATTGTGGATAGATGTTCGATATTGTGGATAGAAGTAGGTCAACACTTATCAAAGAACTAAAGGGGTTATGTCGTAGTGGTTGTATTACAGGCACACAGACAGCAGAGTAAGTCAATGTTGTTCCTCTGTTATCTCCTACTCTGCTTGTTTGTATGTCTGTGTATGTGTGTTTATTAAAAACGCCCTCAGTAAGTGTGCCTAAAAACATTTTGCAAACTAATTGCTTAAGCCAAAAGCTGACTTGTGTTATGACCAGTGTCATAGGTTATAAAAGAAACAATAGTTAATAATTACGAACATTTCTGTTTCTCTAGTATGACAGGAGCGTCACACGAGTCGGTGTAGCAAGGGAGTGAAGTGTATGAACTACGCCAAACGAAACAAATGTACGCTGCTAGAGAAAAAACAACAACCTTACAAGACAAATCAACAGCCAATAAACAATCATGATACATTTCAACAATGACTTTATTTAAAACGCAAAGGCCTAAAATAATTGACTCGTATTTATCACACAAGATACAATCAATATTGAACAAAATTATACTAGATACAGTCGATGCTGCAAAACCTATATAATCGAAGTTATTTTTCTCATTAAATTAAAGGCAAGACATACTAGTTAGGCATATTTTTTTACAAAACATATTTCTTTCTTTCTTTCTTTCACAGAAGAAATGTGTACTTGAATTTAAAGTCATGGCCCACGTACAAGTCATCGCAGTATAAGCATTACATCATAAATACATGCTGGATAGTTTATTATCTTCATCCCAGCAAAAACATTATCCTCTAATACATTACATCATAAATACATTTTGGAAAAATGATGATTTTATATCCCTGAGTTTTGTGAAATTCAACAGTATGAAATGCGTTCTTTGAGTCAGCCCGTACTTCGTCCAAATGCAAGCGTTTTGAGTTATAATGCTTGGCATGAACCAGATGTAGGGTCAAAGTGCATAGTAATATCAACTTCTGAAAGGAAAAACTGTTATGATGCATGCAACAAAAAATATTGGTAAAACTCAAGAGATTTATAGGTCAGATCCTTGAAGTCATTTTGAATCCAAAAAGAAAATGTGTTGAGAGGAACTTTTAAGCGAGTCACGTCTCTTGCAACCATCTTTAAAAACTTGAACATTTACTGATCAGACCAATATTAGAATATGCGTCCTCTGTTTGGGAACCCCCCCCCCCCCCCCCCCCCCCCCCCCCCAAGAAAACAGAAGAAAGAAAAAGTAGAACATATGCGAAATAGACTGAGATTAAACACGAAATAAACATTTAACAAAAGTAACATGGTTAGTAATAACACTCAACTTAGATACACATCAGGACAGAAGTGAAATAGCAATACAACATACAACACTCAACTTTTAGATACACATCAGGACAGAAGTGAAGTAGCACTACAACATACAACACTAAACCATGACTTACAAAATACAAAAACTCAATAAAATACGCAGAAAGACATGAAGGAAAACATTTCTTATTCCATATGCTAAGACAAATGTGTACCATTGCTTCTTCTTCCTTAGTGCCATTACAGCGTTGAACTGGTTGCCTGACATACATACATACACATTCATACATACATACATATATATATGCATACATACATACATACATATATGCATACATACATACTATACATACATACATACGCCTTACTTTCTGCTTTATATTATAGATATGCTAATACCTACTAGCATTGAAAACTATCAGCAGATAAATAGTTTTAGACAGAAAGATTGTGTGAAGAAGACGACAGACGTACAGTAATAACTAACCCACTAAACTAGGAACAGTACTAAAAATCATGAACAGCACTGGGCGTAAGCAGATCTAAAAATGTCTTACTTAAAGAATGATTTTTAAAAATGCAAAAATCGCCATTTTAGTTTTTTTTTTCTTTTGCAGACGATGATTACCAGATTAAACGCCCTTTAAAAAAAATGAAAATGAGTGAAGCTCATGACAACTGTTTCACCATGTCGTCTGCACAGAGAGTTTCTTTTTTCTCCATGTCTTTTCAGAAAGATTGTTTTTGTATTCCTTGCAAGTCTTGTGACTACTTCTGTGTGGCTGCTCTCTTGGCGTCGCGTTTTTTCTGAATTATTCTCAAGACGTTACTGAGAGCCAAGAGCAGCCCTGAGCCAAACATGCAGGCGCCTCCAAGGTAGAATGAACTGTCGAAAGTGCCCATCGCATCCCGAAGAGCGCCTAAAGATTAAAGAAAAAGAATGAAACATATTGACAAAAGTCCACGCTCTGTGACGCTTTACAAGACATGTTTATTGTATACAGTAACGCCTTCATAATTGTTGTTTGTTTTGAAATTGACAAAAAAATACTTTGTCTTACTAATTCAATTGAATGTACTTTTTTTTTCCTAATCAAAATTAAGATCTATCTGCATTAAGTCCAAAAATAATTTCAATTATTGGTCAAAATCTTTGTAGTTTTCAAAACGACTTAAGTAAATTATAAAAAGCATTTGATTTCTTATTCAATATGCTAGGAGAAATTCGCATAAGTTCTTTATAAGTGCCATTAGAGCATGGAACGGGTTGTCCAATCAGTCAGAAAAAAAATTAACAGATCTTAAGTCTGTAACAAACATGCACGACTAGAATGACACATTGGATGCTCTTAGGATATAGTAACATACATTGTCCTAGTAGTCACGTGAAAGCGTTTGTAATTTAGGAGATAATACATGACCATTAGGCTCTGACATGCTGCATACAATTATAAGATAATACATAACCATTAGACTCTGACATGCTACATACAATGGACCTCATTCACCAACCGTAAACAAACAACATTTAGCAACGTGGTACTCTATCTCGTCTATATAATTAACGATCTAATGTTTAATTCATGATGGTTGTCACGTGACAGCTTTTTTCGTTGTTTTATCAATAAGATCACGTGACTAAATGTTGTTTGTTTACGATTGGTGAATGAGGTCCATTATAAGATAATAAATAATGTATTCTCTCTCCTAATCAGGTCTTCTATAAACACTGCTAAACACAACACAACACATCAACACATCAAGATCTTGACAACAAGGCTCCAAATAATCTGGTACTTTAATAAGGGTCAAATCAAACAGCCAATACGACACAATTGGCCACACAATCAACTGCTACAACGTTAGACTGTATATCACTGTACTTAACTCATGACTCTACTGTCTCTTCCTGGACTCGTACGTTTCACTGGAGGACTGCACCAGGACCGACTTCATGGCTGACAGTCCCGGTCTCAACGCTCTCCGGTCTTGAACTGCCGCTTTCCTACACACTGTGTCTCTGGTCTGCGCAGGCTTATGATCAGATGACCAAAACACGTGAGCTCTTCACGTGCAAAGTTCATGCCAGTACTGTCCCTTGCCTTTCACTATAGCAGGCTAAACTGTATTACTCGCCTATGTCACATATGTCAGCTGATCACACACAGTTAATCCTTTTGCG
Source organism: Biomphalaria pfeifferi (assembly GCA_030265305.1). Lineage (NCBI taxonomy): Eukaryota > Metazoa > Mollusca > Gastropoda > Planorbidae > Biomphalaria > Biomphalaria pfeifferi. The sequence continues at coordinate 225,222 of JASAOG010000337.1, read as the reverse complement.
TCGCGAATAGGGTTATAACAATAACCATTAAACTCTGACATGCTGCATACAATTATAAGATAATACATGACCATTAGACTCTGACATGCTGCATACAATTATACCTGCATTATAAGTATTTCATTTAGTACATGCAGAGCTATAAGGTTTTGCCACTTTTCAGACAAAACTAATTAACAGCTAAAAAATGAAATCAGTTATCCATCTTTCATCACTATCCTCGACTTACAGTCCTCGTACATTGGTGATTTTCATAAAGGGAGGAAATTTAAAAAATAGCAAGAATTAGGTATATCCTGTGTATGAAACACGAAAGTATTGCTAAAGTACACATTTTTAAAACCATGCAGTTATGTTTGTGCACTTTTTTTTTTGTTGTTGTATTGTAGAATCAAATTGAGTATCACATTTGTGATGAAAGAGTAGATGTGACTGTGAATAACATTTAGTATGAACATCTCAAATTGTATCTTTTAAAAAATTAATGTTAACAATGCTTGATGGCTGCCTGATCCTGTGCTATGCTCTCTGGACTGTCGATCAGTGGATTTGAGGGTCTCAGGTTCGAATCCTGCCAGCTGCCACCCCCCCTGTCGTCCTGCGGGAGGTTTGGGCTAGGATGTAATTATCTTTAGTATCTAAAGGAACATGCGGAAATTTCAAAACAATAAACTCTAATAATGATAATAGCAAGTCATGATTGCGGTTCCGCACTAGTACCTGCGCTACCCTCAACGTAAAATGGCATTATATGCATACAATTCAGAATTTCCGAGTACTCCCTGTACGCTGTTTAGAACTGCGTTCACTGATAGATAACTATTATTTCTACGTTTATTATATTATATTATATAGGCTTAATGGGTTTGAGAATATAAGTAATAAAACACTTACCAGCAAAGGGAGGACCAACAAGAGTTCCTATTCCCTGAAAAACTTTATTGATTCCGAGAGAGCTAGGCATTACCTCCCTTCCCACAATGTCAACCAGCACTACAATTTTTTGCGAGATGAACGCCCCTGTCATGGTCCCGTAGATGGAGCTAACCACGACAAAGGCTTGGAAACTCTCCAGGGAGGGCACCAAGAAAGACGCGCCTGCGATGAAGAACAGGAGCATGTTGAAGACGAACGGGCGGAAACGTCTGCAAGCAGGAAGATCCATCAAGAATCCTGGAAGAACAGTCAGTTGTTAACTTAACACTTTTAATAAAAGGGCGAATTAATAATAATTTAACGAGATTAAATTTTATCAACACTTCTTTTTGTATGGCAGGTGATTAACAAGGATGTCATGTAGTCGAAACAATAACCAGCCTTCTTCTAGTTCTCTTACTATTGTACGGTGACCATTAGTGGACTCTAGAACTTCCTTAATTCGGAATATTAAAATCTCCATCGTTATTGAGATTCGAAGTAGTTTCTTTTCGGTTCGGAAGCCAAGCTTTTTCCACTCTGCCACCACGGCCGATTATGATATTTGTACTACTAGGATTATTAGTAGGATAACATTGTACTACTAGGATTTTTAGTAGGATAACATTGTACTACTAGGATTATTAGTAGGATAACATTGTACTACTAGGATTATTAGTAGGATAACATTGTACTACTAGGATTATTAGTAGGATAACATTGTACTACTAGGATTATTAGTAGGATAACATTGTACTACTAGGATTATTAGTAGGATAACATTGTACTACTAGGATTATTAGTAGGATAACATTGTACTACTAGGATTATTAGTAGGATAACATTGTACTACTAGGATTATTAGTAGGATAACATTGTACTACTAGGATTATTAGTAGGATAACATTGTACTACTAGGATTATTAGTAGAATAACATTGTACGAGTAAAGGTCCCCTTTCAGACTATGGGGCAGATGATGTAAAGGTCATCTGTTTCTATGGCCCACGGTTAACGAGGGAGTCATGTGGCCAGCACAACGGCAAACCGCCTTTGCTTTGCCCCAACTAAAGTCAGGTATCCATTAAAGTTGGGTGGACTCAGGGACTCAGTCTTCACCGTGATTCGAACACGTACCGCAGGTTCGGAAGCCCAGCGTTTAACCACCGCGCCCCCGAAGATTTTAATAAAATGGAGGGAAATACATAAATATCAAGAATTTGGTGTTTCCGATGTATGGAATACGAAAGTATTGATAAATTAAAGCAAAGCGCTTTACCACCCAGCCACCGCGCCCCCTGGGAAACGTAAAAGCGTAAATAAATTTGGTCACTGCTTTACAACTCTGTTGATATTTATTGGAATTTTTTTCTTTGTTAATCTTAACCCTATTTTGAAGTTCGCTCATCGACTCAGAACTTTTAAGGATTAATACAGATATGCATTGTCATATTTCGACAAAGCCGTACATTATCGCAGCCTTTATTTCCCACATAAGAACAAAACAATGTCACCGCCTTAAAGACCACAAACTTCAAGCTGTTCAAACTCATTAACGTAAGCAAACAATTGTGAGATCCTGTACCTACTGCCATGCGCCCGAAAGTATCCAGAGCACCGGAAATCGTCAACACTAGGGCAGCCTCCGTCCTGGTCAAACCTTTCGACATGGCCATGGCGGGCATGAAAGTGAAGGCCGTCTTAAAAGCCATGAGAAAGAAGGTGTTGCTGACGCAGAAGATAATGAAGGGAAGATTCTTCAGCAAGTTCCAGTGAAAAGGTTTCGGCTTGGCGGCCGCCTCTTTTCTTTTGTGCTCCACCGGGAAGATGATGGCCAACGATGATTTGAGCCAGTTGTCCTTTTTATGCGTTTTTCTCCTAATCTCTGGCATGGAGGACGCTACATTCAGAGTCTCGCAGCTGGCCAGGAAAGGCTCCACGCCATTCTCCAGCGAAAGCATTTCTGTTTGGTTGTCCTTGGCAGGCTGGGCAGTAACTGTTTTGTCATCGAGGGGCACTTCATCCAGTTCAAGGGCATCTTTCTCTGCTGAGCTTGGTTCAGAGAACTCTTTATCAATGGATGCTAGAGGTTTGCCCTCCTCTCCTACAGCCAGTCTTCTTTTCCTTAATCTTTTTCAAAAAAGAGAAAAGTTTTTCATTATATAAATAAAGACATAAAATTAATATAAATATTTTAAAGATATTAATGGAATTTTGACTGAGATCTGTGCACAGAACGAAGCAGGACGTTTTGGCGCAGCCGTTCTGGCGTGATGATCGTTTCGGCGCATACGTTTTAGCGTGAGACGTTTACTTGAGAAACGTTTTACAACATTATATTTGTTCTATTGTATTACAAAGTTTGTATCAACTCACGCTATCTTGTAAAAGTTAGTACACGTTATTTCTCCCACAACCGGACAAAGTTGACATTTTTGCAGAATTTTTTTTATTGTAGAATCGAAAAATAAAATAAATTAACTGACTATTGCAAATTAATTATTTTGTTTGGTGTAACAAGGGAAGATATTGTACTTGACAGATGGAGTGATATAAGTTGAATTATTCCCCCTTTAGGCGCCACTTAAAAGTTCAAAACTAACATTAAATATATATAAGCACTTCCCTGGTACAGTGGCCAGAGTATGACATAGAGTAGGCTTGAGCACGGGAGTTCAAATTTAATTTTTTAAATTAAATACATTCAACAAGCGATCACGGAAACATTGACATTACTCCCCTCTTACCCAACTAGTCCAGACAAGTTATTGTATCATAGATCATTGATAAAGTTATAAGTATGAAATAGTGCTTAAGAAGAGCAATTGGTAAAAATATTTCTAATCGCATAGATTTATTGTTGTTAGTCTAGATCTATATAAAATTTAACTAATAGATCTATTTCAACTTTAACTACATGACTGATCCAAACTAATGGATACAATTACACTAAATATAAGCTTTTTTTTTTGGGGGGGGGGTAGTTTTTATATTTAAAGACAAATTTTGTTTAAATATATTTGAAATTTAAACTATCGTTAAATATATGTGTCAATTCTGCACATTGACTGACACGACTACAGCTAGGCACAGCGTACATCATCAGATAATGGAGAAGTTGTCACAACTTTAATGTTATTAGTGATACTATTTAATTATTTAAATCTTGCAACTTAAATACTTTCAATCCATTAATGAAAAAAAATCAATATTCCTGCACAAAATATTCATTTCACAATGCAATTTATTCCTTGAAATATTACTTAATTCATATGTATGAATATTCACAGATAGAGCTTTATTTAAGTAATAGTATTACAAACATAATTTTACATTATGCTAAGATACTAATAGATTCTACAACATATTTCTACCTTCTGTCTCGGAAGACAATGGATGCGCCCAGGTGAGTCACTAGCTTTGGTTACGTCTTGAGATGGGGCAGAATCTGGGGCATTATCAGACTCTCTATACTCCATGATACCCTATTTTTGCTCAAAACTATACTCCCTGCTCGTTACATCCTGTTTGGTTTATATTAATTAGATTCTAGGCTCATCTAATTGCTAATTAGTTAATTTTAGTGATTTATCTAACTTATATGCCTAAATAAAGGGAAAGTATCGTCTCTCAAGACGTAAAATGCCACAAATGCCACATAAATGCCACAAATGCCACATAAATGCCACATTGTCACGTACACAAGGTTACCAGCCAGAACTAGTTAGCTCGGGGAATTCCATCACGCGGCAGAGCTATGTGTCAGAATAAATGTGATTGGTTTTGAAATATTAATTATTGTACATTGAGCTGCATTTATTGGTTGGCATTTCAACGAGAGGATTTTAGACACGTGACAACGCTATACCCGGGGAAAGATCCTAGGTTTTCGTTAGTGTCGTACGGAACGTGTTAGGATTCAGACGTATATTTTACATTATTGTGTAGATCATTTTATTCAGCAGAATTATATTTATTCTGTTCTATTCAAGTACATTTAACCATTGTAATGATTTGTGAATAGCTTTTCCAAGTTTTGTATTAAAGTAATTGTTTTAGACGAAGAGAAGTTTCTTCATTGAATATAGTAACATACTTAGATCGACTTAGCGATTGGCAACTTCTAGATGATCCTCTTATCAACTGGCAACATTCTGAATGACCTTATTATCAACTAGATCTAGCTACTTCTATACGATCATCTTATTAAAAGACGATTTCAAGATCCTCGGCAATTACGATCATTGATTGTGCTTCAACGTGACATCTTGACATCAAGTTTGGTTGTAACATCTAGCACTAGTGATGATCATAACACACATAAATGCCACAAACGCCACATCAATGCCAAACTATTGTGGAGCATGCACTTGTTGGAGACTTACGTGCTTATATAGAATCAAAGGAAGAGATGAACAAAGAGAATGCCTGCTGTTGTTTTATGCCTTACCTGTCTGCTCTTAAGAATCTCATGTGCATACTAAGTGGCCTAAAGGCCATGGCCGCTATTAGTCCGTTAAGCTGGATGGCCCCGATAATCATAAAGGCACCCTATAGTAGTTTCAGGAATACAATGGAGATAAAATTAGTTGATTAAATTAAGCGAAGGTTTTCTTTGCTACTCAAATGTTGGGTCTGATACATGCGTAATGTATGGGATATTTTTAATAATATTAGTTTTTGTCAAAGATTTTATAAAAATATTCTAACATCCTCCACGAAAATGTATGTTTGTACTTTGAAAAGATCTATTATTAAAACAAAAATCTGGACTCTACTATGTATACAAGACATATCACAAATAGAACAAGTGAATTCACTCCCTTTACATACTATGAATTTAAATTCATTCGTTCCCCTTAGACCAGTGTTTCCCAAACTGTGTTCCACGGAACTCTAGTATTCCGTCAGGCCCGAACAGGTGTTCCACGGAACTCTAGTATTCCGTCAGGCCCGAACAGGTGTTCCACGGAACTCTAGTATTCCGTCAGGCCCGAACAGGTGTTCCACGGAACTCTAGTATTCCGTCAGGCCCGAACAGGTGTTCCACGGAACTCTAGTATTCCGTCAGGCCCGAACAGGTGTTCCACGGAACTCTAGTATTCCGTCAGGCCCGAATAGGTGTTCCACGAACGACTGGAATAATTAACTAGTAGGCCACCACGTGAATTAATCTCTCTAAAAAAATAGGCAAAGTGTTCGCTAATTACTCAGAATGTGCGAAGTGTTCCGTTAAGGCTAAGGGAAAAGTTTGGGAACCACTGGTTAAGAGCAACTAATTTCATTGATACAATAAATAAATAGTTGACCAATACCTAGCACCACTCACCGTGAAACCATATTCTTCAAACAGTATTTGCACCAGGGGGACTATTACGAAGGCGCCAAAACCAACACCTGCTGACGAGAGCCCCTGAGCAAGGCTCCTCCGTTTGTCGAAATAGAGGTTCAGCAGCAGCACTGAAGACATCAGACCCCGACCAATGCCTTTGAAAAAATAGTAAGCTCTTGATACATTAACTTGTGGACTATGTATCGTTCTACTGTCTAGTTCGTCGGGAAAGTCAATTTTTTTTTTAAATACACCATTTCATGAAGTTTGATATATTTAGAGTTTTAAAGTCATGTCTTTTTATTTCTGTTATTGTATTCTTGACTTGGAAAACGCCTCCCACTCCGATAAGTGGATGTAATCAAACGAGACCTCAAAGCAGAGGACATCGATGTTGACTTCTGGGAAGACTTGGCACTTGACCGCACTATGTGGAGAGAAAGGAAGACAAAGAAAGATATGGATAGTGACAAAGAAAGATATGGATAGTGACAAAGAAAGATATGGATAGTGACAAAGAAAGATATGGATAGTGACAAAGAAAGATATGGATAGTGACAAAGAAAGATATGGATAGTGACAAAGAAAGACATGGATAGTGACAAAGAAAGATATGGATAGTGACAAAGAATGATATGGATAGTGACAAAGAAAGATATGGATAGTGACAAAGAAAGATATGGATAGTGACAAAGAAAGACATGGATAGTGACAAAGAATGATATGGATAGTGACAAAGAATGATATGGATAGTGACAAAGAAAGATATGGATAGTGACAAAGAAAGATATGGATAGTGACAAAGAAAGACATGGATAGTGACAAAGAAAGACATGGATAGTGACAAAGAATGATATGGATAGTGACAAAGAAAGATATGGATAGTGACAAAGAAAGATATGGATAGTGACAAAGAAAGATATGGATAGTGACAAAGAAAGACATGGATAGTGACAAAGAATGATATGGATAGTGACAAAGAAAGATATGGATAGTGACAAAGAAAGATATGGATAGTGACAAAGAAAGATATGGATAGTGACAAAGAAAGATATGGATAGTGACAAAGAAAGACATGGATAGTGACAAAGAATGATATGGATAGTGACAAAGAATGATATGGATAGTGACAAAGAAAGAAGAAAAGCGAGCCAAACGAAAAATGGCTGGTTCCCCTACCTCCAGAGCAAATGCTATCTTTCCCTACATTGTATGTGGACAGTAATGTCTCTCCAGAACAGGGCTCTAGAGTCACATGAAAAGTGCTCCACGAGACGAGCCTTAGTCATTCTGTTACTGAAGGAGGCCAACACTAAAAGTCTTTACTTGAATTCTTAACTTAAAACGTCTACTTTTTGGCGTAGTAGCATAACCAGGCAGGCTTACTGACGAAACTCAGAATCCACCTATGAAGTAAATTTGACTCGATTTGAGGCAGAAAGATGCTCCCTCGCATTCCTCGTGTCCATGTTGAGTTAGGGTCTCACTTTAATGTCTATATAGAAGTCCAACGTTCAATGAGAAACGCAGTATTTTAAGGGTTTACGGAGACCTTGCTGTGAACTACATAGTTTGGTACATTTAACGAAGACAAAACCGTTTTCGCCTCTACGCCTTCCTTTGGAAGTATATTTCCTAATGTCTATTGTGGTATCAAACAGTCATTATTAGTTATACTTTAGATAAACCTGCTCAAACAGTTCCATTAACTCTTTCTCTCCGTAATTATTTTTTCCACATTTTAATTTTTAAAGGAATTCTTTTTTTGCGCATTACTATTTCACTACCCTGTTTTGATTGGGCTTCAATAGGTTTGTTGTTTGTTAACAGAAAATGTTGTATTTGGTATAGAGTTAAAGGGAAATGCATTCTCTTTTTATATAATTCAAAGTCAAGTTTAAAAAATGTAATATTAATTTAATTTAATTAGGTCAAATCAACGATGGTATCGTCGATTAGAAGAGAAAGAGTTAAATAACTTTAAAATCTTCGTACCAAGTAAAATATATGGACAGCGAGAACATTCCTTTGGAAGCAGTGTGTTATGTAGTCAAATTGAAGTCAACAGAAAAGTTTGGATTTTGTTTTCAACGTCGCTCACGTGCTTGTTTATCATCTGCCCTTACCTCCGATTAAAGTCTGTGAGAAAAACAGGAAGTAGACATTTGGCGCAATGCCGTTCAGTATGAAACCAACAGACGTCAAGATGGTGGCAATGATCAGAGCTGTTCTCACGCTGTAGCGATTGATTACAGCACCGCATAGAGGTCCTAGAGAATTAAACTTTCTTTTTTTAACGGGAAAAGGGATATACTATAAGGTAATCAAAAGTTTAATTTTAAAAACGCCTAAATTAGGAATTTTCTTACATTAAAAACAATTAAACTGATAGATTTTTTTATTATAAATAGGGATAATAGGTTTTACATACATTAAATAGGGATAATAAGTTTACATACATTTTTTATTGTATCAGTACATAATTCTGGTGTAAACGTTTATTTATATTGATACATAAACTTTAGTTTTTTAAAATGAATAAGTAAATCTCATTACTGTATTTATTTTAGAACAACAAAAATTTGACACTTTTTTAAAAATATATCAATATATAAATCTGATTTTCTTTATTAGTAAATATAAGTCTGAGCGTTTCAATAATACTTTCATTCTTTGATTGTAGTTGCAAATCTAATGTATATTTTATTTTACCTTTTCCATTCTAGGACTTTGTTTCCTTTCCCATACAAAGTGATAAGGAGGTACTCAATATATGTAACAAGTAGATTGATCTCCACCATACTAGCCCTCCCACGAACACTGACCCCTGATTTTACGAGTACTTATGTGGAATCGTGTTCCCTTGCTTTCGACCAAGTGATCTAATTCCTCCAATCACGCCAATCTTCTGTTTGTACTCACCCATAAACAAATTCAAAGTGGACATTAGCGAACTGGGCCATGAGGTCAGTTGAGCACCTGAGCCAAATCTCTCCTGGTATTGTAAAAAGAACAGACCCTCACTCCTGCCAAATCCACCTGATGATTAGGATTTAACATACAACATGCGGTTGTAACAACAGCATTAACAATGTAACCAAAACTAAGACTTGACTAGTCTTTGACTCTCTGTAAGTTCATTAAAAAAAAAAAAGAAATAGCAATCGCATAAAGGAAAATATTAGCAAGACGCCTATATAGTAAAAAAACAACTTATCTTTTAATTAATAACTAAAAAAATAATATTGATTTATTCTTTACAATAGTAACAGTTCATTAAACAAACAGCCCCCACACACAAAATCATAACTGAAATTTTTTTGTTTACAAAATTATCTCTAACATGTTTTGGTTTGATTGTTTCAGTCCTTGGGACAGCTGAAAGTAAGTTCTTTCATAAAATCTGTGTAATTAGTACCAAGGTAAAACAAAGACTTAAAAAGAAATAAAACTTATATGATTATTCTTGAATTTTGTATTTAAAAATTATTTTTCTTTCTGGAGGACGAAGAACTCTTTCAAAATTTTATAAGTTTAAGATTCTTCTCTAAATTAAATGAGCTAAAAAAAAAAAGAACCATGAAACATTTTTATATTTATAGCAAATAGTTTGATTCTTCTTGAGAGCTTTTTACTTTCACAAAATTTCTAAACATCATAGTCTTTGGTCTATAGTCCTTTGGAAGCAGTGTGTTATGTAGTCACATTGAAGTCAACAGAAAAGTTTGGATTTTATTTTCAACGTCGCTCACGTGCTTGTTTATCGCTTATCAGCCTAAGGTGTCGGTCTATGCAAGCAAACTATGCTATAAAGAATCTCGACTGCCTCACTGCCTCATTGCCTCACTGCTTCAAGACTAAGAGTAACACAACGAAACATACTAAAGTTCTCTTGCTTAAAACGTTTGTTAGTTTCCCTTTCAGACCTTGCGATCTATGGGACAGATGATATAAAGTCCATATGTTTCTGTGGGCTAGGGTTAACGAAGGTGTCATGTTGCCAACACAACGACCAACTGCCTTTAATTTTCACCAACTTAAGTCAGGTATCCATTGGAGCTGGTTGGACTCAGAGGTGCCTTTAAGAATTCCGAAAGTAAAAATATCAGTCTTAACGAGGATTTGAATCCGGGACTCCGGTTCGACAGCCAAGCGCTTTACCACTCAGCCACCGCTCCTCCTCTTGCTTAAAAAAGCTACCATTAATTAGCTAAATTCATTTGCACTCTACCAGTTCTTTGAATCCCCATTTTCTTTTTCAAATTCCTATTTCCTTTCTAATTTAACTTTCAATTATTTTTTTTTGGGGGGGAGGCCATAAACATTGATTTAAATATAAAAATCTAGATGTTATGACTTCATGGCATTACCTAAAACCATGTGGTGTAAGAAGCAAGCCAGTACGATAACCCATCCGTAGCCTCCGTCGGGCGCTTTCAGTAGCACTCCTTCTTTGTTAGATTCACTGGTCAGTTTCAATTTCTGGGGTGCTTGGCCATCGAGTTGAATCTCTACGTCTCCCTGTTAGGGTCATGCAGACGAAGTGTTATTTTGTCCATAAAGGGAAATGTTATAGGTAAAAATTTGGAGAGCTTGAAAAATTAGTTGACAAAAAAAGTCAAGGAAACCATGGTACAACATCACTGCTGCCAACTAGAAAATATAAGCTATATTTCTTTTATACATTATATTTACATTATTATATATGCTATAAGCCAAAAAACAGAATGAGTCTACAGTGCTGAAAAGTGACAAAAATCCATAACAAAGTTTATTCAGATACTTCGCCAATCAATACTTCCCTATGTCTGTGTGATGCAAAGGGTCATCTGTTTCTGTTGTCCACGGTTAACGAGTGTGTCATGTAGCCAGCACAATGACTAACCGCTTTTACCTTTCCCCAACTAATGTCAGGGACCCATTGGACTCATAGGCGTCCTAAAGATTCCGAATGTAAAACTCCCAGTCTTTACCAGATTTCGAACCCGGAACCCCCGATTTAGAAGCTAAGCACCTTACCACTCAGCCACCACTTCTTCATCCGTTAAAGCGTTTGGTTCATTAATAAGCTTCTATCAACTCAATCTTTTGATCTGGTCAAAAGTTTGTACACATTATTTCTCCCACACAAAATCTACGATAAGGCTGAAAATTTTGCACAATTATTTCTTTTCCCTGACAATACAAGAATCAATAAAAAAAAAACCAATGAGTTAAGTAACTATTAAAAAAGTAAAGTAAAGTTCCCTTTCAGACCTTGTGATCTATAGGGCAGATGATGTAAAGGTCATCTGTTTCTGTGGCCTACAAGGATGTCATGTGGCCAGCACAACGACCAACCGCCTTTACTTTTCCCTAACTAATGTCAGGTACCCATTAGAGCTGAGTGGACTCAGAGGCGCCCGAAGATCCCGAAATTAAAAATCCCAGTCTTCACCTGGATTCGAACCCCTCGGTTCGGAAGCCAAGCGCTTTACCGGTATCTCGAACAAGGGAAAGAAATTCTACTTGACAGATGTGGTGTTGTGAGTTGAATTAGTCCCATTGAGGACTCTTGAGCCCTAAGTAAACATTATTTATGCATTTAAAAAACGATCATGTAAACATTCACAAAGATACCCCCTTCTTCCCTCCCTCTACCTCAACTGGTCCAGACAAGTGATAGGATCATAGCGCATTAAGAAAGCTTAGGCTTAAAAAAACACTTGGTAAAAATATTTCTAATAGTACAGATTTATTATATTTAGGTCAATTGTACGTAAAATCACATGACTGATCCAAACTAATTGATAGATTTACACTTTATATAAGCTTGTTTTTTTTTAAGTTTTTTTTTCTTGTTCAAAATAATACGTTCAAAACTCAAAAAGTGGCGAAGATCTAATAGCCTAGCCCAAATGATATTTAAGACATGTTTATCATTGTATTGCCTTGGGCCACTAGAGCCCCTCCAGAAAGATAAAATAATGTTTGCATTTTTTAAAAATGAAAACATATAAAATATTTAAAAAAAAAACAAAGCCCATTTTTTCCATTGCAAAAATTTTAACTCTCTCTCTCTCTCTCTCTCTCTCTCTCTCTCTCTCTCTCTCTCTCTGTCTCTAGTTCTCTATAGTTGTGACAATAATCCTTTCAATTTGATTGATTAAATAAATTTCTTTAAGACTCACTTCTTGAGAAAGCGGAGCATTGCTGGAGTCCCCGTCAATGAGTAGCTTCTGAGTCTCTTCAGCAACGTCTGTACCCAAGGTATTCGATATATGTTCTATTTTGACGTCACCATTTTCTACCTTGTCTAATCCACCATCTCGAGTACCATCTACTACATCTGCCATAACACTTTGTCCATGTAAGGAAACAGGTTATTATTATTAGTTTTTGGTAATAAGTAAAAAGAATGCCATTAGCCAGTGATTATGACAATAATAATAAGTTTATTTATAAAGCGCTGTTTACAAACAAAATGTAGGCTCAAGATGCTGTAATAACATTACCAACACAAATACGACAGCTAAATTGACAAGCTAATCTAAAAAAAATGTTAAACAGATAGGTCTTAATGTTCTTCTTGAAAGTGTTGTAGCATGTTGTCTGTCTGAGATCAATGGGAGTGAGTTCCAAACCTTTGGTCCGTGCACTGAAAAAGCCCGCAGACCGTGGCTTTTGAGGGAAAAGCGTGGCACCACTAGAAGCGTTGAGTCCATTGAGCGCAGGGCTCTCTGGGGGACATATGGAGTAATCAGTTCGCTAAGGTACAAGGGCATCTTGACAAAGTGTGGCCGCCTTGTAATCAATTCTTGCTCTCACAGGGAGCCAATGGAGCGTGCGCAAGAGCGTAGTAGCAGAATCTCGTCTTGTTTTTCGAAGGACTATTCCTGCGGCGTTGTTCTGTATACGTTGCATCTTGGGTAATTTGTCATCGGGTATACATGCAAGTACGGCGTTGCAGTAGTCAAGGAAATGAAAGCAATTCATTAAATAAAACAAATGCTGATTATTTGACATTAACTGTATTAACGTGACTGTTTTATCTATGTTCATGACGAATTGCAAAGACTTTGTTAAGTGGATAGATTATGTTGGACTCACACCAACAAGTCACTTTTCCACTCTTTTTAAATTCTTTTTTTTTTTGGTAAGTACATTGTTCTTATTCTGTTCTTGCGATCGGTGTCTATGAACCGTTTAGAACTTATGAACTGGTTGAAGACATCAGTATTAGGAAAGGGAAACATAACGTCTTCGGCTATAGCTTGGTTCGCTCTAAAAAGAATCATCGCCAGTGGGCAGGCCAGGAAGGTGAGAAACACTGGACGTGCTCTGTGGGGTTGTCACTACAGGAAGGTGTCTCAAACAGTTGGAAGATATTTCTGGTGTGTTGAGAGGGCAACCGTTCCTGTTGCAACCACAGAGCGACCTTTGAACCCGTGTCAGGGGCGACAGAGGCGGCAGCAGTAAAGTGTGTGAGAAGAGAACCAAAGACCAAGACGACTATTTATGTTTGTTGTGTTCTATCATTTATGGTCTTCATTATAAACAAACATCCATCATCTTACTTTGAATGAGAACGAAGAAGAAGAAAATAAATCTTACCTTTCTCCTTTGTTAGGTTATTTCCCTTAAAGTTACAACATAATATTTAAATCCTGTTAATCTCTCATTCTGTTTTTGGAAATTTCTTGAAGTTCTCTTCCTTGCAATTCTGTTTAAAATTTGCACAATCTCCCAGATTTTGACCCTCACGGCTACATTCTCGTTAGAGTGCTTTGCCGAGAAGCGCTTGGTTTCCAAAACGAGGACCCCAAATTCGAATCTTGGTTATTGCTACGATTTTGAACTCCGGGATTCTCAAACTTGAGTCTACGCCACACCAAAAAGGTCTCAATTTCGATGGGCGGGACATGTAGCCCGTATGCCAGAAAATCGACTTCCCAAACTACTTCTTTTGGGGAAATTGTGTGCAGGAGAGCTCTCTCGGGGGGGTCAACACAAGCGTTATAAAGACAACCTTAAGAGCTCTCTCAAGGAGTGTGATATGGACCTTCACGGCTTGGAAACACTAGCTCTTGATCGCTCCTCACTGCGCGAAGCCGTGAGAGTTGAAGTCTCAAAATACAAGGAGAGCAGTCAACATGAAAGAACGCAAAGCTAACAAAAGGCTGAGAAAAGAAGGAGGCTTATCTGCAGTAGACCCAACTTACTCATGCCATATGTGTGGCTGGCTTTTCAAATCGAGGATTGGACTCTATAGCCATCTCCGAGTTCATAAGAAATGAAAGATGTACGCATCGTCGACCACGAAGGAGGAGCTATATATATATATATATATATATATATATATATATATATATTTCAATTTTTAAAAAATAATAGCCGTTATGCTGGCCACTTGACACTCTTGCTTACCGTTGGCCTTTCAAACAACTGTGTTTTCATCTGCCCCCATAGCAAGCAAGGTCAAAAAGGGTACTTTTTTTTACTTTTACATTAATAAGAGGGATACTTTATTGTCTTTAACATGCCCTCCTGGGTCTTGTGACATTGACTAAATAGTTCAGAGAATACAGTTTGCTGCCAATAGTTATTGAATGAAGGCTGGTAGGGAGAACAAGCCCCTATTTCATCTCCGTGTCGCTTTGCTGAAAAGTAGATTCACATTTCTTTCACATTCAGGTTTTTCTTTTTGGACTGTATGTGAGTGTTTATGATATAACCATGAGTAATATAAGGCGATTGTTTTTGATTGTGTAAGTCTGTAAGCTGAAGAGTTTCTGATGAAACCACGCGGTGGACTGTCATAACCATCAGCATCTTTCCTTTGCGTTACTCATGGAACATAGGACCTCAGTAAAAACACGCCACTCTTCACGGTCTCTTGCTAGTTTTATAATGGCTTCCCAGCTCTTTCCGGTCTTCTTGGCTTCCTCTAGTACACTGCGTCGCCATGTTCTTTTTTGGTCTTCCTATAAGTCTTGTGCTCTGTGGGTTCCAGTCTAAGGCCTGTCTAGCTCTGGTGTTCGTTTGACTTTCCCTGCATAGCTTCATAAGTCTCCTTTGTGGAGCTCTACTTTCGATTCTGACAATGTTTAGTGTTTGTGTTTTTGCTCTGGTTTCTATAACACTATTTTTTTTTCCATAAACAGGTTGTTAGCCTATGCCCTACCCCTATTGTCCCGGGGAGGGGGATGCACCTTTTGTCTGGCCTCTTTCCTAATAGACCTGTCCGGCTTTGTAGTACCTGCCAGGAGTGATGAGCTCCCGCCAGTATAGCTCAGAGGGTCATTAAGGTACGGAAGCTGTCACACCACAGCAAGGTATGTGCATCAGGTGACATAGAGTCTGTCGTAGTGGAAGTGAATTGAAAAGGACTAGTGTAAAGTGTAAAGGAGATCATCGAAATAAATGAGACAGAGTAGACGTGTGTTTGATTAGAGTTACATTCTCTTTAAATAATGATCTCACTCGTGTTTCTACTATCCAATTGAATCTATAAATATTTATAAATAAAATTGTTTTTCAAGATTGTTTTAAAAAGACGTCTGTTCAAATTAATTTCAAGTTAAACGTTAAGAATTATATAATCATACATCGGTTTAGTTGTACAGCTGTTTAGACCACGGAAAGTTAATAGATTACTTTCAAATAATTTAGAATATCAGGCTTGGAGCCGATGGGAGATTTCAAATGTAAAGATTCTGAAGAAATCAAATTTTGTTATATTGATATAAGAAACGATCAAGTGATAGGGAAAAAAATTGTGTAAAATGTACATACTGAATCTTATCCAATAGATGAACATGGAATTCCTTTTATAAATGAGTATTTCAGATTGTAGCTCCCACTCACTAGTGCTCTCACGTAAACTCCTTGAAGAAAGAACGAATTAGAAAAAACTGAACTTATATTTGATTCAATGATTTTACTGTTTTGAAATTCCTCCGTGAATGACTAGTGGATGAGGTCAGCAGGCGACACGACAAGATTGGGTACCTTGGTACTACGTAATGACTTTGCAGCAGCGCCCTGTATCGTGATGTTTTGTTTTATCTACCACATTGTTGTATTTGTTTTTTCAAGACTGGATTCAAATAAGGAGAAAATTGGTGCTTACAGATTGACTCAATACAGTTTAATGTCAATTTATTATCAGTTAAATAAAAAACTTTTCCTTTTTATCAAACGATGATAATCGTTGGTGTGTTTTGTGTATATGTGGGGGGGGGGGGCGGCTGTGGCGGAAAAGAGGGGGGAGATGCAGCTTTGGGCATGAATCTTTGTGGAGATCCAGTCTCGGTATTTTCATGACTATTTGTCTTTTATTGATGCATGGCATCTGTTTTACAAATGAAACTCTCTTTGTATTTATGCTGAAAAACAAAATCTGTAAGAATCGTATATCTTCTTCCACATAGATCTTCATGTTTCAAAAGAAAACTTTGTTTATGAAATAAGTGTGATCAATGAAAGAACGTCACGTAACACGTGACTGCATGTAGTCCAGTGATTTCAGAAACACGTCTTACTCAAATCAACCCTTAAAACGTAAACGGCCAGTTCGATACAAGGTTTTGATAAGCTCCATTGAACATGAGAATTCGTCACACTTAACATACAGTCTGCTTTATCTGCGTCTCTCAGGATAGAAGCTAATTCATTTAATTATAGTCAGCAATTTAGCGTAGGAAAAAAAAAGACCCTGCCAACTTAGAAGACCATATAAATCTCTGTTTCACCTGCTTCCTGATATACGTTCAAATCATTGAGCCTCATGGTTTCTGTAATCTATTTGCTTATTTGTACTTAACGTTTCCCTGCAAGACTGATTTTAAGTGTAATAATGTGCAGCGCTCAAACTGTTAACCAGTGACCAAAACCATAAACTTAACTCAGCCTAGGACTTAGTGATCTCAGGGACAGAAGTCAGTTCATACAATCCTGAAATAAAAAAAAAAGAAGTGGTTCCCGAGGAGATCTTGTGTCTGTGAGTAGCGCTTTAATTCTTGACCAGCTCATCCCATGTAAGTGAAATTCCTCTTAACCCCCCCCCCCCCCCCCCCCCTAGCAGATCACGAGAATGTTATGAAGCCAACAAAACGATCTTAGAGAAATTTGAGACTAAATACAGAAGATACATTTACAATTCCAGTAGGTATCTAGAGAATCTTCTAGGATTCGAACCCAAAACCCTCAACTTACCAAACTTAACACTTGACCGCTTGACTTGGCCAAACTGTCCTTTTAGGTGTGACAGGGGACGTAAGAAGCGCTGACAAGAATGATTATCGTCAGTTCAAAGACTTAACATGACACAATGCAACTAGTGTCGTGATAAGATTTTATATCTGTGTCAATAAGTTAATGACTTGTTCAAACACCACACGTGTATCATTCGGAATGTCGTCTTGTGATAAGCTGACGTAGATTTGTATCGTTTTTAAAGTTTCATTACATACTTTGGTGGTAGGAACTACTTAAAGATTCACAGTTTAATCTTATTATAATAGTAATGGCACCAAACTGTGGGAGATGAGTGGACAGAAAAATTTAGAAGTGCAGATCTTAGAGAGGAAGTGGAGATGAATTGGTCACACCCTTAGAAAAAATACCAACAACAGAGCTAGACAGACCTTAGAGTGAAACCCCCAGGGAACAAGACGCAGTGGAAGACCAAAAAGAACATGGCGACGCAGTGTACTTGAAGAAGCCAAGAGGACCGGGAAGAGCTGGGAAACCATAAAAAAACTAGCAAGAGACCGTGAAGAGTGGCGTGTTTTTGTCGAGACCTTATGTTCCATGAGGAACCCAAAGGAATGATGATGATGATGATGAATGGCAATGTCATCGATTCCAATTATCAGGAATGAGTGCGGTGTTTCAAATGACCACGCAAAACCAGTTGAGACATGCTTATTTTTCCACATCTGAAGCAGACAAATCCGTTGTCCGCCTGGGATTTATTTAGCTTTACTTTATCTTTCCTGCACCTGTCTTCTACAAAGACTTTTTTAGGGCCTTATAAATGTCTCTCACGACCTTCGTGAGAGCTCTCCAAATGTCTATTTTAGAGGTCATTTACTGCCAGCTACTTTTCTCTATGACAGTGAGGGCTAAATGGCGCCTGAGTTGATCTTATTAGTGTTTACATTTATTTACTAGCAAGGCGGTTTACGAAATGTCAGGCGTAGATTCCAGTGCCAGTGGTAGAGTCTTTTAGTTGTTAGAATTGACCAATTAAATCTACGGACTTCCTGGTTGTATCTCTTGCAATTGAGTTGATGTCTAATGTCTACGCGTTTCTTTGGGTGTCTCCAGAGTGAGAACAAGACACATATTTTGTCTCTCAAGACACAAGTCTCTAAAGACAGATGTCTTTCAAGACACTTGTACCTTAGTCGTATGGTCTTAATTTGGCAGTTGATGCATATTTTTATGAAAAGAATTACTAGCTGATTCCCTTCCCAACTGGTTTCACTGTTATCATTGTTCCAACTCTAAACGTTGTTAGATGTCTGGCGGTCTAAATAATTTATATCTGGAACATACGTCATTGGGTATTCCCGCAACTTTTTCATACAAAATAAAATAAATAATTAGGCCTGCATATTGCGCACCGTTTTCTAAGTCTGGACCACTAGGCCTACAATTTGAATTTTATATAGATGGATTTATACAGCATACTCTTGTGGAAGAGGGGGGGGGGGGTCATTTTTTAATGTACCATTCTTTAGTTATTAAGAGCAAAATAATCACCCTTACAAAAAGTTACAGACGCTACTTAAAAGAAGATGATTTCTTCCTGATAGGTCACTAGGTCATCAGCTTAAAAAAAAGCTACTTTTTAAAAGTGTTACCTGCTTTAAGTCAGAACTCAAGAAGAAAAATAATCTAAAAATTTTATTCAATTTTAAAGTCTGGACAAAATTTTAAAAAATTGAAACAAAAAAAAAAGCTCTCAAATTCATCAAAACATTTTTTTTTCATGCAATCAGGAGTAAATACATACTTTAAAATAATTATATACTATACACATGTAAGAGCCCCTCAGGAGTGGGTTAGATTAATAATGATCTGCGAAACAGGACTTCAAAGAGTTATTAATGTGTTTTACACTGTTGTAAGCAGAAAACATTTTTGTTGATCAGTGATAGAGCACCGTCTACATTTTTTTGTGCTCCATTGATTTAGTTTCGTATTTTATTTCATCCCTCTATTCACATGTGACACCTTGACTACGAGGGAAAGAATATGTTCCCATTACACATGACACATTCTATAGCATTCAAAATAAATAATTTATTTGATCAGAAACATAAAAAGCTTCTGTACTGACCTAGATCTTGAAGAAAAAAAAAGGTGGGGGGGGGGGGTCTTACATTTTTTTGTTGAATAAATAAACCTTAAACAATAAAAATGATAATACACTTTGAACTTAAAAGCAAACATACTTCTAGACACTCTTGCATATCATGAGAATTGAAAACTATGTACACAATTACTTAACGTAATCCAATGGTTCAAGGTTCGTCATACAGTCATATATTTATATACATGTATATACGTTGTTTACAATGTTTGTATATTTACTTGTATCAGTACATTACACAGTTGTACAGATGTTTCAGTGATATGCATTCAGGTGTAAAAAAGCACTTCAGATGGTAATAATAATAATAAAAATAATAGTAATAATAGTAATAATAATAATAATAATATAATTCATAATAAATTCACAATAGTACATGAAAATTGTCGTAATGTTAACAATACATTAAAAATAATAATATTTACTATTAGTTATCATATAAAAAATAGTATTAATAGTTCTAATTATAGTCATATTTTAACAATTACAAATATAAAAAAATAAGGATTTAAAAATAACAATAATGATGATTTTAACAATAAAATTAGTGATAATAGTATTATATTCATTAATCATCACCAACATATTGATTTGAAATTTCAATCAGATTTATTTACAGTTGTTATGATTACTCTACAATGTATCGCAACGGAAGATTGAATAAATTGAATTTATTTCATACGATCTTCCAATACACGCGGGCAACTTGGTCCATTCAACTAGCTCCTACACTCTAAATCACATCGGTCAAAGAAGTGTGCTAGGCTTACACACATGTTTCGTTTCGCGCATATCAAAAGTACGAAATGGTTTACTATAAAAACCTAAGATTTCACATTATAAAGTCACACTCCATGTATAGATTCCGCAAGTTTTTTTAACACCGGAAGTGGTAATGGTTTTAAGCCTATATGCTTCCAATGGCACGCGTCTTAAATAGCCTCTGACAATCAATCCAACTCCTGGGCTTCAGGTCAGGTTCAGATATTGAGCCTGGCGGAACTGTAACCTCGGACAGAAGAAGGGGCAAAGGCGAGCAAGTGACGCACAAGCTAGTAAGCTGTCAGAATCTGCAGCGCTACTGATCCCAAACTGAATTGGTTATTCCGTTCCTTTGGTCAATTCAGCTGCGTGGAGAGGGGGGGGGGGGGAACTGCCGTGGCTTTCATCTCACTTATCTAAACCCCTAACCCTCAAAATTGTAGAGGACACTCAAGCTTCGCCTTTATGAAAAAAATGTTGTACGAGATGAAGAATAGTCGTTACGATTGAAGGGGGGCAACATAGTCAGATCGTTTCTCGGATATAACAATGTATACTGTCTACAAGTGAATATTATCCATAAGTCGATATTACTTACACAATCAAATGTAGGTAACTTATTAAATATTGTAAACTATGGTACATTGAATATTGGTGCATTCAGCCCACCTGTTTTTATTACAAATCTATTTATAATAAAAAGAGTTTGAACTAAAGAATCATGCGCCCCATGAAATATCACATAAGAATGCTGAACATGTCCTCCAAAGCTGCATACTTTACCAAGAACAAAATACTGTCCCCAAACATCCTTTTAGAAGACAAAGTGTATGGAGAATTTACTTACTCTGGAAATCACTGCGCAGTTGATAAATATAGGGCTAGTTGTAGGAACTCTCCTAGTTGTGAAGGAAAACGAAGAAGAAATAATGCTTAGTTAATTGACACCAATATTTATATTAGGCCTGAACACTAACTTGTGACGTCGCAACCCTTGGGCATTTTAGACCAATAGCATGTTGTCACTTCTCGGGTCATTGTTCAGGCGTTCTCTAACGATTGGTCTTGATTTAAGGTATTTTAACTCGGGAGGTACAAGTTACTATACATCTTAGTTCTTGTAACACTATTTTTCTATGCACCGCATGCATACCCTTAATTGTGCATCAGCTTATTGTGCGCACACACTTGAACAAAGCACAAGTAATTAGACTAAATAAATGTGCACCTTGCTACATGCAGCACTCACTAAGTAGTACTTATCGTATAATCTAATAGCCCTGAGAGAACCTTACCTCCTACAATTTTAATCTGATGCTGGACTTGTCAACTTCAAATCAAAATGTGCAAAGAACATCAAAAGTGCTAAATCTAGCTGTAAACATTATTAAACTTAACGGACTTTGACGTTTGAATTTACTGACATCAATTTCAGATCTCCTACAGGACGGGGCGGGATAACGACGGGCAGGATTTGATCATCGTGTCCACAGTTTGAAACGCGATACAGGCAGACGAACTAGTCCAGACATGAGATTTTCGTTTGCTAAGATCCTGAGATCTTCAGCTCATTGGACAAAACGTTTAATGACGTCATTGTTTTCTGTTGCTAACTCTGCAAGGGGTCCACGTAGCCCAACTATGAGGGACACTGACCTTAAAAAGAAATGTTTGTTGTAGTTTTTGTACTATTTTAATTCATCAATCCCCCCCCCCTCCATTTTTTCGTCAAGATCGAGGCACCACTGCGAACCTTGTAACAACCCCTTGCCACAAGTTTCTTTTTCGCCTTAGCTCAAATAGGATGTATAAAAAAATAATAATCTTATTCTCTTCTGAAACTGAATACATGTAATTAATTTATTTAATCTAACAACTGCTATCCCCGTCTGTCACTCCACATGGGACATACACTGGCTAGTGGTCAAAGGTCAATATAATAATTATTATGAAACATAAATATTAAAAACATTGAATAGTACAGTTCAATGACATGTGGGTATATATTTTATCAATAGATCATACACTTTGACACTTATTCTTTCTAAAAATCTCAAATTAAAAAAAAAACAATTTGCAGATATTTCATAGCACCGTTCAAGCTTCAGATAGAAGATGGAGGATTCAAAGCTGCAGTTCATTACAAACAATTAGGTCATTGGTTAATATGCATGACTAAATGCATGACGCGTAGGACGTAATCATCTTTTTTGAAGTAACGTCTGAATTATATAAGATAAGATAAACAATAAGCCAAGTTAGCTAGTTAAGGTGTTAGTTCTTATTTAATGCATATACTTTTATAAAGGTATTTAGAGTTTCTCTTGTTATGGTTATCTAGGGTGCCATGTGGCCAGCACAACAGCAAACTCATCGACTAACCGTCTTTACTTTCCCAAAGTAAGGCTTGTCTTCGAGTCCGAAGATGAATGAAGAATGCAGCATTTCCCGTGGCAACGCAGCCCCAGTTGTGACCTACATATTTTGCCAATACTAGCGCAGTCCTAAAAATTCCCAAATTAAAGTCCCAAGACTCTTTTAGGATTTGAACTCATCATCTCTCTGATAGTAGCCACAAATAAATCACTGCGCCACAAACGTTGCTGGGACCCCAAAAAACAACAACAACAAAGTCTGACTAACTGTGGTTGGTTCGTGTTTGTTTATGAACTCAGACGTACCAACCTATTGGCAGACAATCAAATTCACATAAAAAAAATAGGGCGTTCTAGTGTATGTGTAAATGGGATTTTTCGTTTGTTTTGGGGGGAGGGCCTTTTCTGGTGACGGTGGGTCAATGAGTGTTACCTCAACTCTATTCACTGAGCGAGATCAACGGATGATGGAGATCGGCTTGAATAACATTTATCAACATCTGATGTGAAACATCAGGAGGCGAACGTTAGGAGGTGAACATCTGGTAGTGAAATTTGAAATTTGGGCGGTAGAGCTTAAAACATGGTCTTTGTCTAGCTAAAAATACTCGATCAGCAGTGCTTACGCAATGAGACACACGATACGATAAATTATCCATGGTATAAGTACACTAATGGTAAGTTATCCATGTTATAAGCACACTAATGATAAGTTATCAATGGTATAAGTACACTAATGGTAAGTTATCCATGTTAAAAGTACACTAATGATAAGTTATTCATGGTATAAGTACACTAATGATAAGTTATCCATGGTATAAGTACACTATGATAAATTATCCATGTTATAAGTACACTAATGATAAGTTATCCATGGTATAAGTACACTATGATAAGTACTCCATGCTATAAGTACACCAAAGACAGTTTCACATGTAGAAAAATTCAAAGAATAAAAACAAAACAATAACATTCGACTGTAATTAGACATGTAATTAGACATGTCATTAGAACCATGGGCGGAAGCTGAGACTGTGGGTGCAAACATCCAAAATTTTAAAAAGTATAAAATAATAATTAATACATTAACAAAAATATTCCTTATCAGATGTAAGAGATCTATATTCTAAAAAACAATAGGCCATGTATGCGTTGTTACTAGGGTCATGTAAGCGTTTCTTTCTACGATCATGTATGCGTTGAAATCAGAAAAAATTGAATTATGACACAATGTTTATATTGTAAATGCTGACCCAAACACTGTAAAGCAGGTTGAGAGGCTAACTGCGCTTGAACTTGGCTTGGCTTGGCTACCTAGAAGGGGGCTCGAGGTTCGACACCCGACTCGGGCAGAGTTGTGTTTACTAAGCGCCTAAAGGCAGCACGGAAAACCAACTCCTAGATACCTTTTCCCCCCCCCCCCCCCCCCCCCCCACTGGTCCACAAATGAGATTGGACCAAAAGCGCTCTGAGCATGCTATAAGCATAAAAGTAGCGCTATATAAAAGCTACAATAATAAAAAAAAACAACTATTGTGATACGAAGTAATGATGGTTAACATAATTTATGTTAAAATGTAAGTTTTATCTCAAAATTCATTGCAGATTCTGCTAACCTTCACACTAACCCTAACCCTCACACTAACCCTAACCCTCACACTAACCCTAACCCAATTTTCAATAAATGCTAATAGCATAAAACGAGTTAGAACAATGAAGAGAATTGAATGAAAGCGTTTATTGTTTTTTTCTGATAATGTGTAAAAGGGAAAGAACAAAAAGTTGAAACAAATTTAACCAGTTGTTTCCCTTTATCGCCAAGACGTATAAAGTGGACACCACCACGGGAGAGTTAGGAAGATAAATAGAGAATCTACACTAAAGCCCTGATTTGATGATAAATATTTAACATGTTTCTGTGAGGCATAACATCAAAAATGATTACAATGGACCTTCCGCAAATACATCAAGATAAAGTCAGATTAGAAAGTGACCCGAGGATAAAAGTAAAACTAGAACTTGTTTGGGTAGATTGTGGTGGAAATGTAGAATCTATTTTCTAACAGTATCATCATTTGCTAGTTGTAACTAGATCTACATATTTCTTTCTATGATTTATCTAAACCTCAAATGCTTTTTTTTAAGATTAAAACTAGAATGGTTCAATATAGTGCTCAGTGACCTATCTGCGAAAACTCCATCGGTGAATGCAAAATGTAGATGTAGAAATCGAGTTAGCTCAATGTTCGGCTGCTGCTAAACAATGGTTACAGCGTTGTTTTGACCTGTTTTATTGATAGTTTTATACAAAGGGTCGTCCCCAGTGCTAGCCGGAAGGGGAGGCGGTGGGTGGCCCACAGCAGTAAGAGCCAGGTTGTTAGGGACGCTTGGCGCAGTTACCGGTGCAACGGGGCCCCCTCGAGGTCCTGGGTTAAATGTACTGAGGCCTCCCCCGCCGATGGGGCCACAACTTTCGAACTTGTGGTTGCTGTCCAGTGGAGAGCGAATCTTGCTGTTGACATAGGTGTTCATGTCCGCCCCGCGATCGGATGAGGACGTGCCGCCCTGGGAGACTCCAATGTGAGTTCGGTGAACGGGCGAGGTGATCTGTGTAGGGACGGCAGTGTAACTGCAGGCGACGGGCTCTATTGGTGGCGTAGTCCTTAGCTGGGACTGCCCCCTCCTGCTGTGAAGACTCGGTTGCGGGCTGGGGTTGTGGACGTGAGTGTTCCCTTGCGTGTGCTTCATTGGGGACGTAGCGTGCTGATGAGCCGACGCCCCTGACATCAGGCTTATACACTCAGGAGCGTTGCCAGAGCTTCCCATTGGGCACGGCGAGCTGCGGTTGGACTCCAGCTTCCGGTTAAGACGTATCTCGTCAATATCCATATCAGGGCCTGATAATGGCTTGCTAAGAAGTCTCATTTTACGGATTCTTTCCCTTTGATAGCACAACCCAGCAAAGATAATAGCGTTTATCAAGAGCAGAGACCCACCGATGGCGACGACGATGCTGAGAGGTACGCCAGCGCCTGCCGAGCTCTTGTAAGTAAAACCTTTATCAGGCTCAGCTGTAGTCTCACCACTGTGTTGGTCTTTTTTGCTTTCTGCCGCTTGCGACGACGCCTTCATGTCTTTCGGGAGGGGGTTGTCCTCTGTCACGTCTGGATAATGCGTGGTCCAGGGAACATCGCTACTGGGCATGGGCGTAGGCCGAACAGGGGGCATGGGAGGGGGAGAAGGGAAAATGCCGTCGAAATTAGGTATCAGGTGGAGGGGGTCATCAAAGGTGGACATATTGTCAGACTGCTCCAGGAGGTGGCTGAATTGGTCTCCGCCGTCGCTCTTGTCAATCTTTGGGATGAGATCCAGCCAGGCTGCCATCTTCAGAGCACGGTAGTGGCTGCGCACCACGGGGCGTCTACCTGGGGAGTCAGAAAACTCTGTTTTTTGACAATTATGACGCTGTCATCTGGGTGGAGGGGAGGGGTGTTAGTAAAAAAAAAATTGTCCATGTCTGCATGCATCTATGACATATGTCAGATGTCATTTCATGCACCAGACAGACTACATCTAAACATTAACAAATAAATCATGATAATTAATACTAAATATTCAAAAGAGTTATCTCATTCTTTGAAAACAATGGTTGTTATAATCTATTCATATAATTTTTTTAGTGGCCAAGAGGTTCAGATGGCGTAGTGACATCAAATTCTTAGCATCTTAGCATCATAATAATTGTAAAAGTGACTCTTACAAAACCCAACCTGAATGACATTGACATTACTCAACCAGATTGACACAAACAAGTTACACTCAGTTGTCACATACAGTAATGTTAATAAACAACGTCCATGCACCAAAAAAAAAACAACAACTTGATCTGCGCGATCTATAGTAGCGTATCTCATTGAGTACTAATGTGTAAGCTGTACCAATGGCTACTTCACGTAAACCTATACTCTAGTCTCAAAGTGTTGAGAACCGCTGCTATATTCTTACGCACAATACAATTTACATGCAGTAACAAAAAAAAATGGTCCAGGGGAGGGAGGGAATGAATTCAACCGAGAGCAATCATTTTAGAAGGCCAGAACACTAGCCTGTGATATCACTGCCTGTGGGCGGTACAGACCAATAGCTCGTTGCTACGTCGCAGGACAGTGTTGAGGCCTACTATAACCAGTGGTCACTACCAAGGTAGCCACCCTTATGAGTAATCGGGGGACATACTCAAAAGCAACAGGTATTCTATCAAATAAGTTGCTTAAAAACATCACTTTGAAACTGATGTTGGTCTATCAATTCTTATTCTATTTTTTTCTTTCAATGCTTCATTATGTCATACAAAATCTATTTTTGTTTCAACAAGGTCATTCGGAGCTATTTCATTACTTAAAGACGTAAGCCGAATTAAATTTTAAGATGATTAAATATTTCTAACAAATTATAAAGGTCAAAATAGAATTTTCACCTTAAGGCCAATTAGCTTTTTTTCTACTTATATATAAACTGCCAAAGTTCTGGAAGATCATTAGAGCAGTTTTTAAAATAGGATAATTTTTTTTCAAGTTGTTCCTAGGAAGTCCCGGTATAAGCTAATAGCAAGGGGAAAAAAACCGTTATACTCTTCATTTCAACTAGACCCAAACACTTGACATTTTTTTGTGTGACATTTTATTATTTATCTCAAAAATAGATGTCTAAAAATATACAAGTAAATAGAAGGAAGAGAGGCTTAGACACAACAAACAAAACTGACTACTTTTACTATTGCAGTCCTTTGTCTGACCCTGATACAATGGATTTTTTAGCATGTAGACTTTTCTATCTCGTTTAAATAATTGAGTGACTTATAAGGATTAAAGCTAATCACCACTTACCATCTAATAACTAGTGGAGAAAACACAATAAACACAAACTATTTTGCATTGTTTTAATCTCTAAATGACCAAACTGTTAACTGTGATTCTTTGGAGAAATACGATAGGCCCAGCAAGAAACATTTTCTGTGGCGAAGTGAAAATAAATGTGAAACTTTAAGACATTGCACAAAACAGTTTTACACTGTGGGCCTGTCCAACAACGACAACCACCCCGACAATAGCAGACACAATAGCAGCTACAACCACAACAATAACTACAACACTAGCAACAGAACCAGTAGCAGCTACAACCACAACAATAACTACAACACAAGTAACAGAACCAGTAGCAGCTACAACCACAACGATAACTACAACACTAGCAACGGACAACCACAACCATAACACTAACAACAGACACAAGAGCAGCAACAACCACAACCATAACTATGACACTAACAACAGACACAACAGCAGCAACAACCACAACCATAACTATGACACTAACAACAGACACAACAGCAGCAACAACCACAACCATAACTATAACACTAACAACAGACACAACAGCAGCAACAACCACAACCATAACTATAACACTAGCAACAGAACCAACAGCAGCAACAAGCACAAACCATAACTATATCACTTACAACAGACCCAACAGCAGCAACAACCACAACCATAACTATAACAATAAATACAGAACCAACAGCAGCAACAACCACAACCATAACTATTACACTAACAACAGACACAACAGCAGCAACAACCACAACCATAACTATAGCACTAGCAACAGAACCAACAGCAGCAACAACCACAACCATAACTATAACACTAACAACAGAACCAACAGCAGCAACAACCACAACCATAACTATAACAATAAATACGGAACCAACAGCAGCTACAACCACAACAATAACAGCAAAACTAACAACAGAACCAACTGCTTCCACCACAACAATAATAACAGCAACATTAGCAACTGACCATCAGCTGCAACAGTAACATCAGCAGCAGCAGCAACCACATAAGAATAACAGTAACAACAACACATCTAATAAATTCCTAGTTCTCACTGTTGATGCTCATCGAGAGAAAGTCAACAATCACAACCACAACATTAACAGTAAACACAAGCAGCAACAGCAATAACAACATCAATAACAAAAAAACAGTAACAACAAATTTTATTAGTTCCCATCTCCCACTTCAGACTAAAAACAACAATCTAAAAAAAAAACACTCTAAACAATCCTCCGACTTAAGCTCGAATGTCTTAACAAATTATCAATAGCAGGCCTCGGCCTCACCACGACACTATTATGTATTTCAACGCCCTTAGGAAAAAAACCCCCACAAAAAATAGTTCCTCTTTATCAACCACAAACTTTCAATGCCATGTTCATATTTTTGTTTGGTATTCTGAGCTAAAAAAAATACCATTGATCAAGATCAGATACTGTCCCACTACAGTCTGTGTCTAACTGGGCGGACTCAATACCAACCAATTGGTAGATACTCCTGTTTATCTTTCGTATACTTGGGCCATTTCAGATCCACAAAACGATTACTAACTTTCTCGCCGAATACTGATGTCTGGTTGCGAGGCTCGTTAGGATTTCTAGAAGAACAGTAAAAAAAAATTAGAATTATACCCAAACTAAACACTTATATCTAGTACAATTTATATACATTACATGAAACTGTAGTGGAAAGGTTCATATATAGCAGGTGATTCTAACTTTTATTTTGGTGCTTGTGCTGTACATAGTATGGGATGTGTTGATAGGCTACATATGTCAAAAGAAATTTAATGTTTTCTGTGTATTTTTACAAAGCTTATATTAACTCACTCCGTCCATCAGTCTGGTACAAATTTTTTTACACGATTTTTCTCCCACTTCCAATTCTCGGATTAAGTTGAAATTTCGCATGAATATTCATAGTCGATGACAATACATAAATCATTAAAAAAAAGTGTGTTAATTAATTAGCTAATCAATAAGTGATAATTTATTAATTTTGTATAGTTATATAGAAAAAGGAAATTAAACCTTACAGCATTGAGAAATATTGCAATGATTTTGTGGTTCTTCCCCTAAGATAAGCTTTTGAAAAAATATTTTGCTAGTTTTAGCATTACAAATTCAAAAGTCTTATCTTAATTCTTCGGTTTGTTGCACACAAAAAAAACAACAAACTTCAATATGATAGAAGCAGTATAGGTTAGCTCTATGACAGTGGCTCAACTAACCACTTTTAAAAGACAAATGGGAAACTAGATGGCTGCATGTAATTTTGTTAATAACTTTAATCTATTAATTTAGCTTCTTTGACATTTGCTTTTTTAAATATATTTAGATTTCCAAATCTCTCCTCATTATTCTCTTCAAATTGTTGTTTAAGTTTTTCTTTTTTTTTCCTTATACCGTCCACACCTTTCTCCATACCGCTTTATTTATTTTTTTTATTAAAAGCTTCTATCAACTCTATCAACTTGCTCTGTCTGTCTCTCCGACTGACTGTCTGGTAAAAAGATTGTACACGTTAATTCTTTCACACCCATTCTCGGATCAAGCCGAAACTTCGCACAATTAGTCATTAGCATAGACAAGACATGAATCAATAAGAACCAATTAGACAATTAATTACTTGAAATTCATGTTTTAATAGCAACAAGTATTTACAGATATGTATAAATTTGTTGGGTTGAGTCCCCTAAAATAATTGTTAACGCTAGATAGATTGATAGATAGATAGATAGATAGATAGTCGATCAAGTTGATACTTTAAACAATTATCTATTGTACCTAACAAAACATGAATCAAACAATAATTGAAAGAGATTGCACCTGACCCTAACCCTTCTTTTCAGGGCCGGTCTTAGGCCACTGCAACCTTCTTCTTCTTATATAATACAGACGTTACTTCAAAAAAGAAGATGATTACGTCCTACGCGTCATGCATTTAGTCATGCATATTAACCAATGACTTAAATTCTGCCAAGTCAGTGGTTTTCCTGGCTAGCTCAGGCAACCCTTTCCATGCTCCAATAGCACTAGGGAAGAAGGAGTATTTGTACAAATTTGTCCCAGCAAATGGGACGAGGAATGTGCCTTTATCTTTGTGTCTTTCAGAGTATTTTATTAAATTTTGTTTTTATATTTGAAGATTATAGTTCAGTGTTTTATGTATAATTGCTACTTTACTTTTGCGTCTTCTGTTCTGAAGGCTTTCTAAATTTAGTGATTTTACTAAGGGTGTTACTCTAGTCAAATGTGAATATTCATTTGTTATGAATCTCACTGCTCTATTTTGTGTCTGTTCCAGTTTCTTAATGTTTTCTTGAGTTGAGGGTCCCAAATGGAGGATGCATATTCTATTATTGGCCTAACCAAGGTTAAATAACATTTTAGTTTTATGTTCTTATTTGATTTATAGAAATTTCTTTTAATAAATCCTAATGCTTTGTTAGATTTTTTTTTATAGTTTCATTAATATGTGGATTCCATGACAGTTTTTCATTTATTATAACACCTAGGTATTTTGCGTTTTTAGTCTGTGTTACTGGTTTGCCATGAATACGATAAGTGGAATAAATTTGTTTTAGTTTTTTTGTTACACTTAACAACTGACATTTTTCTGGGTGGAAAGACATGCTCCAATTTGATTCCGCAGTGGATCCCGCACTTTCATAGGCCCCGCGCAAATTCTTGGTGTAAATTTTTAACATAAACCATTTTAACTTATTATTAAAAGGTTTGTGGAATTCTCCTGAAATTGTAAAATATATAAAAAATTCACGAAAATCTCCTGAAAATTATTAAAATCTGAAAATCGATGCAAATCTCCTTAAAAACTGACAAAATTGTCATTTCTGGGTGTCCTTCACTATGGTCAACGCTAATCCTACTAGCAATGAAAAAAACAACGAATTTTAACCCAAACAAAAAGTTCAAATTCCTAAGTTACTTTAAAAGACACTGACATACAAAAATAGATTTAAATCTATTATGACCTCTTTAAAAAAAAGCGATAGTAAATCTAAAAGACAGATCCATAGACTTATAAATACTATATCTAGACTGGACATGGAGACTTTTTAACACTACACAAAATGTCGTGAAAATTCTTAGAAAGTTGGATAATAACATTGTTTTGTAAAGTAGTTAAAAGAAGTAATGACTATTTTTTTCAAACCCTAACCTATGTAACATATAATTTAATTTTCAGATCTAGATCTAGTAACTGAACATCAAAAATAAGAGTACTCTCGTCTTATAAGTATTATTTTGCAATTTTTAGATACATAATCTTCTTTATCAAAAGACTGAATGCAACACTCAATTGTGATTTTTTGTGTATTTTTGATAATCCATTGCTAGATTTAGATCTAAAAAATAAAATTATAAGTTACATAGGTTAGGGTTGAAAAAAACAACAACTTTACTTCTTTTAACTACTTTACAAAACAACGCCTTGATCCAACTTTCTACAAAATGTTCACGATCGATCAGTCGCGGAAAATAATTTATTTCCGCTTTCCAGTCTAGTAGTATATATAAGTCTATGGACAGATCTGAATGTTTATCTACTGTATATGGCTCGTGAAGCTAGTTTGTCAGTGATTTTGTATTTAGTATTTAATAAAGTATGAATAAAATGCAAAGACGAATTTAATTTATAGGGCCCCACAATATCTAGGACCGGCCCTGCTTCTTTTAGTAACAGAAAAGTACATTGTGGAGAATTGGCCCAGGTCCTTAAGATAGCACAGTGGAAAATTGCTAATTAAGACTGGAAACACTAAATTTTAGTTCATAGCCCCACAAGAACCAAAATGTCACGAGGAACATGATAAACTAATTTTTGTTTGTCATTTTGGGTATCACCAAGTATTGCATTTGAATCGAAAGCCTCAAGCTTTTTATTTTCGCAATACGCATCCATATTAGCTTCAATATAAGATTACATCGTTTGTGTGCACAACGTATGCTAGTAGCCTATATTTACAGGCCAGATGTCTAGAGCCTATACAAAATTATAGAGAACATAACAAATCACCTCAAGCAAACGTGTGATAATATTCCGGGCACAAATTTTGCCAGAACCGGAAATCTTCCATCTCCCATGAGTCTCGTTTTCGTCTTCGCGTGCCATAAATTAGCAGCTTGATCTAGTTTCATTGAGGAACTCTCCGAGGTCCTCTATCACAGTTTCTGACCACGCCCCCTTTTTCTTTCACACTATCCGAAAAAAAAATGTGGAAAGTGCTTCTGTTATCAGGGACTCATCCATAGAACTGTCACTAGAATAGAGGCCAGTTAGCCGAGATGTCACAGAATGTGGGAAGAGTATGTGATTTTAAAGGGGGGCTTTATCAATTCGTCAAAGTGATTTAAGGGTGTGAGGATGTGTAGGCTATCTATCTATCTAATCTATCTATCTATCTATCTATCAATCTATCTGTCTATCTGTCTATCATCTCATTACGTGGGTAAAACACCAACACAAGAGACGTCAAAACATCTTAGAAAGTCTATGTGGAAATTCCATACCCTCCTCGCTTATCTGGCCCGCAGTTTGGGCATCACAGACTTATGCTATACTATTGTTCTCTCATTGCTATGTGTAGATGTGGGTTTCAATATTCGCCAAGCAACTCACTAATGGTTATCTGCATATACTTGCATCCTAGGACGTTACATTTTGCAGTGGGTCTAAGTGTCTGTATCTGTGGGTTTTAAATGATAGGGAAAGTCAAGCATAAAAGTTTAGGGCAGGGAAAAGGCAGGAGGAGAGTACTGTTTTGAAACAGGACACTGAAAATAATAAAAGGATGTCCCCTTTCTCCTCATACTTTCCCTTGATGGTCCAAACTTCACTTCTCTCCCTAATATCTCCCATCTACGACTAACTGAGTTATTGCCGGAGACCCTTTTTTTTTCACTGAGGGTGTGATGTGTTGGGGGGGGGGGAGGATGGTTGATGGAAGTGATTCCTAAACACCCTCTAGCTCCCCTCTCTCGCCAGTTAACTGATGTCTAATTTGCGTTCCCCAGTGTCTCCCTTCCCTTTCCCTTCCTCTTTCTGTTTCAGTCCAGGTCACTGCGATACATAGGTTCTCACTTCCAGTTGGTTAGACTCATCATCCAGATACAAAGGTTCTCACTTCCAGTTGGTTAGGCTCCTCAGCAAGACACATAGGTTCTCACTTCCAGTTGGTTAGACTCATCAAGATACATAGGTTCTCACTTCCAGTTGGTTAGACTCATCATCAAGATACAAAGGTTATTACTTCCAGTTAGTTAGACTCCTCAGCAAGATACAAAGGTTCTCACTTCCAGTTGGTTAGACTCATCAACAAGATACATAGGTTCTCACTTCCAGTTAGTTAGACTTCTCATCGAGGTACATAGGTTCTCACTTCCAGTTGGTTAGACTCCTCATCGAGATACATAGGTTATCACTTAAAGTTGGTTAGACTCCTCAACGAGATACATAGGTTCTCACTTCCAGTTGGTTAGACTCCTCATCAAGATACATAGATTCTCACTTTCAGTTGGTTAGACTCATCATCAAGATACAAAGGTTCTCACTTCCAGTTGGTTAGACTCATCAAGATACATAGGTTCTCACTTCCAGTTGGTTAGACTCCTCATCAAGATACATAGGTTATCACTTCCAGTTGGTTAGACTCATCATCAAGATGATTAGCTGCAAGAACCCAAAGCAAACCCTCTACTTCCTACCAGCGTTATGATGCCCCCGCGTCGCGTTGATGTACCGAGAGTTGATGTTCAGAACAAATGCTGCTCTATGGACCTCCACTTTGTATTTGTTTTTATATTGTAAGGGCGATTGGTCATTATAGTGCTATATCGGATGTGGGGGATGCGATAAGGTCATTATATTGTTATATCAGACGTGTGGGGCGATATGGTCA
Organism: Biomphalaria pfeifferi; assembly: GCA_030265305.1. Lineage (NCBI taxonomy): Eukaryota > Metazoa > Mollusca > Gastropoda > Planorbidae > Biomphalaria > Biomphalaria pfeifferi. Next base: position 190,653 of record JASAOG010000337.1, on the reverse strand, counting down.
TTATATTGTTATATTATGCGGGGGGGGGGGTGAAAAGGTCATTATATTATATATCGAATGGGGGTGGGGCGATATGGTCATTATATTGTAATATTGGGCGGGGGCGATACGGTCAGGAGTTGACTAACAAGAGAAGTGGAGTGACGACCTTGGTTGACGGTTGACGTTCTTGATAACCTCACCAGCATGACCAGACTCTCTAGAGGAACATTAACGAAGCTTTTTGAGCGAGTGTGTGAGCGTATGTGAAGGTGTGTGTATGTGTGTGTGTAAAGCAGGGAATTACTATTACCATGTTATGCAAATGAAACAAGAAGAAACAAGAAAGATAGTTTTAAAAATCTAAGACAGAAACATTGAATCGGACCATACTGGCAGAGAACTAGATCTTAGTAGAACACTCAATAACATTATGACTCGAAATCAAAACACATACAGCAAGCATACACAGAAGACATACATATATAAAAATACATTCTAAGTTTCATACACACATAAGCACACATCATACATACAAGTATAGGCTCAAATAATGTTGTGAACAGTACTTAGGCCAGTCACATCAAATATCGTCATTCACAGAACATGAACATCAATTGGTTTCGAGAAGGCCTATATAAAGATCAAAGGCGTCTCAGGCAGGACGGTTCAGA
>JASAOG010000337.1:0-185000 GCA_030265305.1 Biomphalaria pfeifferi | reverse complement strand
ATAGTTCACGCTCTAAAGATCGTTCTAGACAAGGTTAAGAGACTAGAATCGTTATGAATATAGAAAGTTAATAAACAAATATCTCTATAAACAAAGTTAATGAACTAAAGTTGCTTTGTGTACAAAGCTTACGTAAACCCACTCTGTCGGTCTGGTACAAATGTTGCACACGTTAGTTCTTCACATTCTCGGTTGAAGTTACAAACTTTGCACAATTACTCATTGTCGAAGATAATACACGAATCGATCAGAAAATTAACTAACGAGTGGTAAGTCATTAATTGTGTTTTAGCATAACAAAGAGAGATAAATCTTGCAGTATTGAGAGATATGGCAGTATGTGTTCTGTTCTTTCTCCTATGTATGTTTTGTTTTGATAAAATTATTTTTTAAAAATATTTTGTTTGTTTGTAATATACCATCTTTTTAACGAGCACACAACGCTATGTAGAAATGTTTTGATAAACACAATGGCTGAAACAAAGACCTCAATGAATATTCCAATCTCAGTGTGGGACCAGGAATCAAATGGAGAACTTAAAACAAATTTATTTTCTTTGGTTATCTCCCTTTCGTATCTGTGTTTATCCTCTTCGTATCATCTTGAATCTGTTTATTAAAGCTTTTTTTTTTTTGGTCTGACGAAAAAATCTTATCTTCTTATCTTATATAATACAGACGTTACTTCAAAAAAGAAGATGATTACGTCCTACGCGTCATGCATTTAGTCATGCATATTAACCAATGACTTAAATTCTGCCAAGTCACTGGTTTTTCTGGCTAGCTCAGGCAACCCATTCCATGCTCTAATAGCACTAGGGAAGAAGGAGTATTTGTACAAATTTGTCCTAGCATATGGGACGAGGAATGTGCCTTTATTTTTGTGTCTTTCAGAGTATTTTATTAAATTTTGTTTTTGTATTTGAAGATTATGGTTCAGTGTTTTATGTATAATTGCTACTTTACTTTTGAGTCTTCTGTCCTGAAGGCTTTCTAAATTTAGTGATTTTACTAATGGTGTTACCCTAGTCAAATGTGAATATTCGTTTGTTATGAATCTCACTGCTCTATTTTGTGTTTGTTCCAGTTTCTTAATGTTTTCTTGAGTTGAGGGGTCCCACACGGTGGATGCATATTCTATTATTGGCCTAACCAAGGTTAAATAACATTTTAGTTTTATGTTCTTATTTGATTTATAGAAATTTCTTTTAATAAACCCTAATGCTTTGTTGGATTTTTTTATAGTTTCATCAATATGTGGATTCCATGACAGTTTTTCATTTATTATAACACCTAGGTATTTTGAGTTTTTAGTCTGTGTTACTGGTTTGCCATGAATAAGATAAGTGGAATTAATTTGTTTTAGTTTTTTTGTTACTCTTAACAACTGACATTTTTCTGGGTGGAAAGACATGCTCCAATTTGATTCCCATTTCTGTAATTCATCTAATTCTCTTTGTAAAATATCTGTGTCTTGTTTTGTTTTTATTGTTCTATATATTATGCAATCGTCTGCAAATAATCTGACTTTTGTTCCTGAACTAATGCAATTTGGTAAATCATTTATGTAAATTAAAAATAGTAGTGGACCCAAAACTGTTCCTTGAGGTACACCTGAGTTTACTGTTATTGGTGTTGATTTAGAGCCATTTATTATTACAGTTTGTTCTCTCCCTATCAGAAAATCTTTAATCCACTGATGCAGTGGACCGTTAATGCCGAAATATTTTAATTTTTTAAGCAAACTATGGTGGTGAACTTTGTCAAAAGCCTTGGAAAAATCTAGTAAGATAGCATCTATTTGTTCACTATTATCTAAACCTTTTGAAAAATCATCAATTAGTCCTATTAGTTGTGTTTCACATGATCTATATTTCCTAAAGCCATGTTGGTATGGGGTGAGGACATTATGTTTGTCTAAGTGGTTTATGATATTGCTACATATTATGTGTTCTAGTATTTTACATGTGATGCTGGTAAGTGATACTGGTCTGTAGTTTCCTGGATCAGATTTTTCTCCTTTTTTAAATCAAAGCCAATAGGCCTACCATTATGGTAAAATAAATATTGGGAGTGTTTGTAAATCACTCGGGTAGCTATTTTCTATCAGTCTTGTTTGTGCTAGTTTCCCTGGCCATCTTTTCTTGTCCTGTGCTTCTTAGAGGTTCTCTGTTTCGCCGCATATCGCTCACACATTAGAAATTAAACTTATAGAAACAAATATTAACGCCCCACCCAAACTCGTTCAGAGGTCAACACACACCTCGCTCAAAATGACAGCGTAGCAATGAAAAAAAAAAACTACAGAAAAAAAGACACGTAATTGTCGAAAAGCTTGTTTCATACGTGACGTCAATTGTCGAGAGAAATCTTGAGGTATGATTTAAACTTTCCCTGTTCTTGAGCAGACTCCGGTTTTGTAAGTGTCATAACTTTACTTAGGGCGGTAAGCTTTTATTGCAAACATAGTGTCATAAACCTGGTTTGTGATTAGAAATTTCTACTCTGGACCGTAAAGAAGAGGTTTAGTTGAAATACAGGAAAGATTTGGTTAAAGTATAGAAATGTGTAGTATAATATTATTGTAACTGGACTGTTATGCTGGTCAGAGTAACCCTATGGGTAATCAACCGACACATGTGTCACAGGACTGTGTACTTAAAAAGGACTGATGTAAACATTCTCTTTGTAGGTCAACAGTGTTATCTGACTATGGACTATGTGTTGTTTATAAAAAAGGTTGGGTCAAGTCTGGCGGACTGAGAGAGGAACAAGAAAGGTAAGGAAAAAGAACATTCATATTTACAAGTTGTGTATAGCTGTTTTATTGAGACATTGACTTCTGCCCATTTGTCAAGTATTTGATTGTTTTCTCTTCATTATTTATTACACTCATTAAAGTGTCTCGTTATATCAGAGCCCAAGTTGTCTGGTTCTTGACTTAGCCACATAGTTTTGTCAAGGGTTTATAGAGAAACGTAACAATATCATCATCTTTACTGTAAACGAACAAAGACCTGCAAATCTATCAATCTAACACCCACCCATCTCGTCTAACTAAATAAAGATTTTTCTAAACGAGTTTTTCATTCGTATGTAATTCACTTACCGTACACAAAAGGAGAAAGAAGCAGCAAGTTGACGATAGCCGCCCCTGTACCGTGTCCAAATAAGGTCACTCTTTGGGGATCACCGTTGAAGCTCGGGATGTTCTCTTTGAGCCACAGAAGCGCTTGTATGACGTCCAGAAGAGCGTAGTTTCCCATAGCCGACTGGTCGCCAGTGCTTAAAAAACCTGAAACGAAGGGGAAATTAACACAACTGGTTTAAGATTGTAAATATAGAGCATTGATTTGAATGTCTATCCCCAATCAGTCTTAACCACTCCATTTTCATCTATGTCGTTTAACTATAAAAAGATAACTGTTTGGTGTTTCCAGTGTACAGAATTCAGAAAGTGATAAGCTGGGTATATTACAATGTTAATGATCATTTATTGTGAACAATTTAGCCCTGCAGATTCAAATATCTAAACTTTTCCATATCTAATATATAAAGCAAAATGTAAAGCGTTTGTATGTTTGTATGAACTGCATAGAAATCAAAACCGTTTGATCAATCGTGATAAATTTGGGCATAAATGTTCCTTAGATCATGGCGTAGTTATGTTTATTGTCCTTTCCACAGCCGAAACCGAGAGGGGGAGGGGATATAAAAGAAAATACCTAACTTTATCTCTACTAAAGAGTGAAACTCTTTTACAAATCGGGTAAACCCGCATGCCGCGGGTCAGCTAGTGTTGCTACAAAGAGCATTATTATGGAGGAAGTATTAGAGCCTCTCTTAACGACAGTGGTGCAAGATTTATTCGAAAAATGGGCAACTAATCAGTTATATTAAGGCTATGTGGGACACTTGACACCTTTTTTTAAATTTATTTATCAAATTACTCCAAACTTTATATGTATACTCCCTATGAACAGCCATAAAAAAATGTGGTCAAAAATGTTTTCTTATAATGGTTGTCATGGCAACGGCCGCCATATTGGATTATTGTTTATCGTTTTTAAATCGCTAAGGCTTTAAAACTATTGAAGCTATTGCCAAACAAAAATATACAATGTGTAGACCAATCATAGCAGAACATTTTCTATATTTTAGTTTTTAAATATATTAAAAACTTTTTTTATACATTTTTTTCTAACCTTGCTAAAGAAAAACATAACATAATTTTTTTCCTTTTTCTAGTATTTTATTGCAATAAAGACAAAATATTAATTAAAGATACCTTACAGAAAAAATTGTTAAAAAAAGTTATTATTTGCCAATCATGACAATGATATTTTTAAGTCCAGAAATGGTTGGGCTATTTAAATTAGGTTAAAACTGAAAATCGAAAATTTTGACCTATTTACCCAAATTTAGTGCCCCACATAGCCTTAAATCAAAGCCGAACTATTACTCTTGAGATATTTAGTTGACAGCAATGATCTTGCAATGAAGCGTCCTAAATCGGTAGTTAAAACAAAATACACAATAGACCTGGAGGATGGTGTGAAGCTGCTCTTGTCATCTTCTTCAAAATATAACATTTTTCACATAATCTTGATTCGTGCATCAAAAACTAAGAGCTACTGATATTTTGCAATTATTCCTACTCTTATTTATGACTTCCGGAGGATCTTGTTATAATCTGGCTGACATCTCAATAATGCTTCTAATAGTTAGATGTATCAGAAATATTTATTGCTGACAGCTCTTCTTGATCTCTTTCAATGTTTTGTTTCCTCCGCTACCACAGAAGGTAAGCTGGTATGGACTGGGGAAAGTCTTTCTGCTTCAGCTCGCTTGGGCAGATGTGTCTGTCCTGAAGAATGCCAGCGCATAGACAAAACAAGAGGATCTGACCTCATGCAGAGTACCTTATGTTGATGAGGTGTTGTTTTTTTTTCATCTTGACTACAAGCCACCCACAATACCATCTTTTTGAGCTAGAGACGAGGAAAAAGACATAGAGAGAGAGAAAGAGAGAGAGAGAGATGGAGAAGAAGAATTTGGAGGAAAAAAAGAGAAATTGAGAGTGTAAAAGAGAGAAGGAGAAAGAGAGAGAGAGATGGAGAAGAAGAATTTGGAGGAGAGAAAGAGAAAATTGAGAGTGTAAAAGAGAGAAGGAGAAAGAGAGAGGAAGAGAGAGAGAGAGAGGAAGAGAAAAGAGAAAGAGAGAGAGAGAGAAAGAAAGAAAAAGTGATAAAGAGACAGCAGAGTGGAAGGAGATAATGGGAGTTGGAAAGAAATAGAGTAAAAGAGAGAGAGAGAGAATAGAAGTGAGGATGGCGGGTGGAGAGAAAGAGAATTGGATAAAGAGGAAGAGTGAGGGAAGAAAGAGAAGGTGACTGGAGGGAGCGAAAGAGGAGAGGGAGGCCCAGAGAGAGACAGAGAAAGGGAGGTAATACAAGAAAAAGAGTGAGAGGGAATACGAGAGAGGAAAAAAGAGAGACATGTTGCCAATTTACTGACTGACTAACCCGGGATGCATGTTACATAATTATATATTCACATAATGTTTGAGTATTGAATAAGTTGAAAATAGAAGGGCTGGTTTCAGAACCCGAAATTCTACGAAGGAATAGAGTCATTTTGAGTTATATTGTTCAAGTTCTTTTCTTTGGTATATTATGTTATAATGTTTTGCATAATTCTCAAACTGAAAATATTATCGTACTATTAGTGATATTAAAAGCCAAAGTTTATATAACACTTGCCAACCGTGCCATATATATTGCAAAGTAGAAAGTGTAGAATGAAATAACAGCTTTCTTTTTCAGGCACAAAGTACATTTTCTTCAACAATCCTAACAAATAGACAAACATTTTAGAGAGTAAAAATAAAATGCCATTGTTTTTAATCCAGCGTAGAAAGAGTTAAATACAATGTCGCATTCCCTTCTCTACTCTCTCTCATTCCAGGTCAATATGGACAGGAGGCTGAGTTAACTCTTTCTCTCCGTCATTATTTGTCCTCGTTCTGACAGAATAGTTCATTGTTCACATGTGTCCATTCTACCCTGTTACGATTAAACTTCAATAACATTTGTGTTTGTAATCTGAAAACGTGACTTTTGGTCTAGTCTTATAGAAGAATGCCTGATATTGTTATAGAACACAAATAATGGTTTTTAAAACCAAAAATTAATTTAATCTAATTTAGTCAAATCAACGATGATTTCGTTAATTAGGAGAGTATGATTTAAGACCAAAAACTAAATGCGTGCACTTTTTGGAAGGATAGCATGTCCAATACTTGTATGCCTGTGTGTGGATAGTGTGGGTGCTGATACTTACAGCAGATGTCTGTGTGCGGGGAGCAGCATTGCAGAAAATAGGTGTGACACACACTTAAAGATTTTTTTTCTTATTTCTGATACTTAAAAAAGACAAAATCGTTTTCCAGACAAAAGTAAACTTTTTAAACTAAAAGACGGGGGTGGAATGTGCTGCTGCTTTGAGGAAGAATGACAAAAAAAAAAAGAATAAAAAGACTTACAACACTTGAAAGGGGCTGGAATCTTTCCGGCAGATGCTCGGTCTCTATAGTGAGGGACTTTTTTTTTTTTTTTTTTCCGTATCAAGCTCCTTAAAGAGTTGAACGTCTTGAGTTCACAGCGCGTGGTGATATAAAAACGTAAGGGAGATAATTATTATTTTTCAAATTGTTTGAGTAAGCAGTGATGCCCCTGAATGATGGAGCGATCACGTTCAGAATTTACAGTTGAATTGTTAGCTAATATTAGGAGGCATGGACGTAACCGGCATGGGGGGGGGGGGGGGGGGGAGAATAGTTGTAGAGACTTGGCATTGAAGGTTTATTTCTAAATCCGATTACTTTTGAGGAGGGGGATGAAATAAATAGGCAATCAAACCGAAAAATGCCTAAAATGTTTAAGCCTCCAACCCTCTTCTATTAAAAAAAAAAGTTAAGCCACGAATCAGGGAAGAAGTAGGTTTGATTTAAGGAAAGAGGAAAAGAGGCAGCGGAAGAAAAGAAACTATAAGATCTAGTGTGTTTGGAAAGTGAGACAGAAGTGGACGAAGTTTCTTTCAACAAGACACGCAAACAAACACAAACACAAAGAAAGAAAAAAAAAGATTTTAAAAAAAAAGAGAGAAGAAAGAAAGAATGAATGAAAAAGTAAGCAAGAAAGAAAGAAATCAACAAATGCAAGAAAGATAAAAAGATAGAGTGCAATAAAAGGGAAAAAAAGTTGTTTAGTTAAAAACATAGAAACACTAACGATTAAAGGAAACTAGTAGACATAGAAACAAGATACATCGTACCAATAGGGCCACATCGAAGTCCAAATATGTTTACAGGATATTCTGGAAAGGAATTTAAAGCAAATGTTGGTGTGTGTGTGGGGGGGGGGGGGCGTTGTCTCGCTTGTGTAGTGCTCTAAAGTCCTACTTGTGCCAAACATACCACAACAAAAACATTCAAAATTCACACAATACAATTTTTTTTTAGTGAATTTGATCTTGATGTTTCTCTCTAGTTTATCTATTTCAGGTGTTTAAAGTGTACAGCTTAAGTCACAGTTTCAATGTCAAAGAAGTGATAGAATAACTCGATGAAACACTAGGTTCATTTAGACTTATTTTCTATATTGACATAACATACCAGGACTTCGACATTAAATTTAAAATTAACACCCAATGATTTCTGAGTTTTCATTTTCAGGGTCTTCCATGATCTCCTTTACTAGCTTTTTATTTATTTTGTCCACGGGTGTGGAAATATTGTGAATACCATTACAGGTGACTCATCCCAGCGAAGACTATTGTTTTACCTTAGTACTATGACTTACTTACATTACTCACCTGAATTTTCCCTGCCCCCCCCCCCTCCCACTGATCCTCGAATTCCCCAAACACCAAAGAAGATTATATACCCCCCACTCCAAAAAAAAAAATTGCGCCACACAAAAAACATTTTCTGCGTTCAAAGTTAGATTTAATAAGGCTGTATTTGTGAACGTCAAACTTGGCGAAGTTATTGTATAGTGTCCAGTGTATGACATTGTATATCAGCGAAGTTATTGTATAGTGTCCAGTGTATGACATTGTATATCAGCGAAGTTATTGTATAGTGTCCAGTGTATGACATTGTATATCAGCGAAGTTATTGTATAGTGTCCAGTGTATGACATTGTATATCAGCGAAGTTATTGTATAGTGTCCAGTGTATGACATTGTACATCAGCGAAGTTCTATTAACGATTTAGATCTAGATTCAGGTTTAAGTTTTGAACGTGGCATAAAGTGCCGTAGTGAAGGGAAGAGCGTCTGTCATGGGCAACACTAAATTTACAGCAAAACAAAAATAAAAAACATTAATGGATGTTACTCATTTCAGATAGATACAGCTGTTCATATTTTATTGTCTCATAAATGCTTTTAAGCCTTCACAGCTGTTGATTCTAAAAGATGCCAGTACAAGCCTTTCAACATTCCATCTATCCCCGGTGCACTCGAGAAACCACGAGACCCTCTGTTTAAACAAGCCATCCAATCAAAAGATTTGTTTGAAACTGCCAGTTCGTCTGCTTTGATTGTCAACCGGAAATGATAGAAGCCCCTCTTTCCAAAAAAAGAATTGAGGGGGGGGGGGGTGATGGAGGACCATCTGAAATTTAGGAAAGAAGGGAGATAACTTTAACCATGAGACCTAGTTTAACTCTTTCGCAACGGAGTTTTTAGAGGAAGCTGCCGTAACGCCCAATCACAATAGAAGTGCTATTTTCAAAGGCACCTTGTCGGATGGTAGAAACAAATCGGGCAATCAGGTGACATTCTTTGAATGCACAGGTTGAGAAACATGAAAAAGAAAACAGCATCACTTATAAATCAGCCATCAACAGGGTCTGCAAGGAAACACACACAAAGAACAACAAAAAAAGACGACACTAGGAGTTTGTATTACACAAAGTCGTAAGCGGTCAGTCATAGTTCATTCGTGCCAACCCACTAATTACGCACTAATTCACATCTAAGTAGCATAGTATTAGTTAAAGATTCATTTCAATAAGATGATACGGAACTGTCGCGCTGGACTGTCGTTCGGACTTGTCGATTGTCCCGGGTTCATACCCAGCCCGCTGCAATCGCAAGTCGACCTGTGGGAGGTTTGGACTAGAAAGTAAATTATCTTCAACTCTGCAAGAAACCTCTGAAACATGTACAAAATTTTGAGCTGAGGGATCTACCCATAACAACAACTGATATTAAACATTGAATCTAAGATTGTTTGTAAAATGCTGAGTACATTAAGCATGAGGCGCGGTGGCTGAGGGGTTAAGCGATTGTCCGCCGAACCTGAGATCCTGGGTTCCAATCTCGGTTTTAGAATGTGATTTTGAATTTCAAGATTTTTAGGGCGCCCCTGACTCCAACCAACTCTAATGGGTACCTGACTTAAGTTGGAGAAAGTAAAGGCGATTGGTCGTTGTGCTGTCCACATGACACCTTGCTCGTTAACCGTTGGCCAAAGAAACAGATGACCTTAACATCATCTGCCCCATAGATCACAAGGTCTGAAAGGGGAAACTACCTTTTTTTTTACTACATTATGCACAATAAAAACTATTTTTATATATCCATAAGCAAAATAAAGCTGTCGTACATTTTTAGAAGAGTGTAATCTGTAACAGAGTAATAAAAACAAGCGCATGTTTAAAATGTATTTAATTGTTCCATATGTGTATACACTCTTACAGAACTAGATTTTTTAATAGTACTTTTACATTTTAAAAAAAACTTTATGAGTAATAAACTGAAAGACAGCATAAATACAATAGTGGATTTTCCAGAGGGAGTGCTTAGAATAAAAAAGTCGTTTCTAGCCCCTAGCGTAGCAAAGATGGCGCAAAAGTGTTTTAATGAAAGAAAGTTGTTTACTACCGTAAAGAAAAGGTACAAGCGTTTTGTGTAAAGACACTTATACTTGCAAGAGATGGTAAACGAATTGAGTGTAAAGACACTTATACTTGCAAGAGGTGGTAAACGAATTGAGTGTAAAGACACTTATACTTGCAAGAGGTGGTAAACGAATTGAGTGTAAAGACAATTATACTTGCAAGAGGTGGTAAACGAATTGAGTGTAAAGAGACTTATACTTGCAAGAGGTGGTAAACGAATTGAGTGTAACGAGACTTATACTTGCAAGAGATGGTAAACGAATTGAGTTTTAAGATACTTATACTTGCAAGAGATGGTAAACAAATTAAGTGTAAAGACACTTATACTTGCAAGAGATGGTAAAGGAACTGAGTTTTAAGACACTTATACTTGCAAGAGATGGTAAACAAATTGAGTGTAAAGAGACTTACACTTATACTTGCAAGAGGTGGTAAACGAATTGAGTGTAAAGAGACTTATACTTGCAAGAGGTGGTAAACGAATTGAGTGTAAAGAGACTTATACTTGCAAGAGGTGGTAAACGAATTGAGTGTAAAGAGACTTATACTTGCAAGAGGTGGTAAACGAATTGAGTGTAAAGACACTTATACTTGCAAGAGATGGTAAACGAATTGAGTGTAAAGAGACTATTACTATTTCCATTTATTCAGTTAAGAGCTGAATAAATAAATATTCGTTCATGAACATTTTGCGCATCGTTTTATTAGAAATGAGCTTGTGGACTGTAATAGAAGAACTTGATTGTGCAAGCTCAATGGAAAGATTCCTTGCAATAGTGAAGAAATAAATAGAATGAGAAATTGCAGAGGGGATGGCCTGGTGGCAACGCGATTGGCTTCCAAACCAGAGGTCCCTGGTTCAAATCTCGGTTAAGGTCGAATTTTAAATTCCGGGACTTTAATGGCGCCTCTGAGTCGATCCAACTCTAATGGGTACCGGACATTAGTTGGGGAAAGAAAAGCGGTTGGTCGTTGTGCTGTCCACATAACACCGTCAACCAAAGAAACAGATGACCTGTCCCATAGATCGCAAGGATATCTATTAGCTTTATAAAGGAGGAATTGATTTGAAATGTTTTAAAAAAATATGTTTCTTGTCACACTTAACCTTCTAATTTGTTGAGGGGGTGGGGCTTACGGGCCTACAGCCATATGCAATCCAGGACCCTTACAGGAACCTTCCTTTATGCTTGGTTCCCATCTGGATCTATCCAGTGCCTCATGGCATTACGTTGCTACCCCCCACTATCCCCAGGATGCTCTGTTTATGTAAGACTTTTATTATCGTTCGATTTTAAATCCCAATTAAAATGGCTGCAAAAGCTAAACATTTCTTCAGTGTATTATTTCTTCAAGTACATTCTTCAACATAAGCAGAGGATATAAACGTTGAGTGGCGCAGAATGAAAGGAGAGCAGTCACAGCTAAAAAGAAAGATTACTTTCGAAATACAGTCTCCATCACGAGTGATGCTTTCAAGTTCCAGCTTAACATGAAGATTCTAGTTTTTAACAAAGCAATATGCCACCTTGGTCTCAATCAGGGGCGGACTGGCTATATGGGCAAACGGGCAAATGCCCGGTGGGCCGGTACCAAATGGGCCTGTCTGGTCGCGACCAAAGGAAAAAAATTAAATGCAGAAAACTTTTAAAAAAAAAGAAGTGACAGCAGAGCAAGACAGCAAAGGCCCGAACACGTTTTCTTCTTGTTGTTTTTTTTTAAAATTATTATTCCAATTAATTTTGTTTGAAATTCAACAAGAATAAATTTTAAGAATGACACTATACACTGGACGTGTTATCATTTGTAAAACGTTAGACCGTACTTTCTGCTATGCACGAGCGGCATGGCCTTCAACACTACTTTGATGTCTTCAAGACTGTGTTTGGCCTGATCGTTTAGCTGGTCGGAATGGGCCTTTGATGGCACTCCTATTTTCGTTTTACTCCTTCCCTCACCCGTTTTTTTTATTGTTCCATTGAAAGTTAACAAAAAAGAGGGATGGGAGAGGTTAAGTTAGAAAACATTGATATACGGCAAAAGGGGAGACAATTAGCTCTTTAACAAAACTTAATAGAAGTTAACTTAAACACATACACACAGCCGCGAAATTGCAAACCACCCAACTTATTCATAGCTCAATATGGGTAACTGTATAAAGTTCTACTTTCTGCAATTTGAAAAGAAAAAGTAAGTTTCTTGTTGTTGATTTGTAATAACAGATCTAAAAATACTACACTTAAGGCCTACAAAAAAATTATTATTTAATTAAAACATAAGTCTAGATCGAAATCGATATTTGTACAGTTATGACCAGTGGTAAACTTATGCTTAGTATGAAGTCATTGATGATGAAAATTATTACAATAATTTATATAGCGCTGTCACATCGGATATTTAATGAAAGGAGATTTAGAATCATTTATATTTTAAATAATATATTCATATACAAATCGCGTTTTTTTGAGAATGTACTAGGACGAAGCAAGAGCTTTTCACATTACACTCTGCTCTCTCTTATCGTGTAAAGGAATATATATAGTTCGTCCAACGTAGTTCGATTATGATCACTTTGTCATCCAGGGGGCTGAGGGCTTTGCACTGGGCTGGCTGGTGAGACCTATGTGAGCCCGGAATGTTCGGCCGCACACTAGGCAGGTTATTCCAGCTGGAGCTAGTGTCATTGGCCTTGCTTTTCTTATCTGGCGTTTTTCTTCTGCCAGCTTTGTTCTCTTTTCCTCAGAAACCTGCGCGCCAGTTTTCACAGCGCGACGTCATGATGCTCTGTCATGTGCCTCTGTCTTCCAGGTGGCTGGGTCTATGCTGAACGCCTTCAGAGAAGCTTTGAGTGTGTCCCTGAAGCGCTTTCTTTCATAGCCTTGCGAGCGCTTGCCTTCGCTTAGTTGGCAATACAAGAGTCGTTTAGGGATGCGGTGGTCTTCCATGCTGCATACGTGTCCTGCCCATCGCAGCTGGGACTGCATCAGGATTGTGTGGATGCTTCGCAGAGCCGCTCTTTGAAGGACTTCAGTATCTGGTATTTTGTCTTGCCATTTGACATTCAGTATTTTTCACAGACATGTCGTGGTAGTGATTCGGTTTCTTTGCATGTTAACCCTTAAAGTGCTGAACTGTTTTACAATGAGTGCATACACAATTCTGATGTTTAGAGGCTAAACTACCACACGCGTTTTAAGGGTTAACTGTACACTATCCATGTTTCTGAGTCATAGAGCAATGTAGGGAGGACGACGGCTCGATAGACCCCTAGTTTTGTATTTGTGGTGATACCACTTTAAAGGAATGGGTTACCTGAGTCAGCCAGGAAAGCCAATGACTTAGCATATTTTAAGCCACAGATCAACATGCATGAATAGATTGACACGTGAAATGCGTAAGACCTAATTATTATTTTTTTTTTTTGAAGAAACGTCTGTAATCTATAAGTAAAACCAAAAAGTTTGAAACTCATTAAGGCTGCTATTGTAGTGTTTATAGTTTTCAGACTACATACATGTATAAATAGAATACATTTTGTAAGCCTACGAAAGCATACATCTAGTTTTCGATGCGTTATCAAAGTTTATATATTTTGAATAGAATTAGGCTTACACCTATGCTAAAACACATGGGCGTAGCCGAGAGGGGAGGTGTTCAAACCCTCACCGGCCTCAGATCTCATTGTCTGAAAGGGAAACTTTACTTACTTCCCCAGTGCAGCCAACTTAAGCAAACTACAGTCACCTAATTTCATGGGCGTAGCCAAAAGGGGTTTTGTGGTTTCCCTCCCCCCCCCCCCCCCCCCACTATACAAAAACTAAAGCATTTTATCTTTTTCTACAAGTCGATGGAGTCCACTGAATAGAAGATTTAGTTTTTGATTTTTTTTTAGCGGAAGAGTAGCAGGCTAATTGCACTGTAGATACCTCAAAATATTCATTTTTTAAAACTTAAAATAACGGAAATTACAGCGCTCCCCCAGACTCCCTAGCTGTCCTTTGGCGGTGTATACTGCCTTTCACTAATTATAGGAAGAGGTATTCTAGGGTAGAAAAAAACTTTGAAAGAATGAAAGATAAGAATGTAATGAAGATTAATTACATATAGACAAACACTAATATATATATATATATATATATATATAAATTGCGTAGAGGTTTAAATTCCCCCCCCCCCCCACACACACACCGAAAATATATGACATGGCATTTGTGGGCCGGCTTATATGGTAATGCCCGGGCCGATTTTGAGACCCAGTCCGCCCCTGGTCTCAATAATGACTAGTAGGAAGACTTCTAGGAAACATCGCCAGAACCCCTGCTTTAAACCAATTCTCTGACAGACGAACCCAAAGTAGCTGTCGGATTGTATAAAAATCTACAGTGATAATTTGGTATCCGCTGTCAGCAGGGAATGGCACTTCGGTCGGAAGTCAAAGAGGAAACCACAAAAAGATTTTCGCTCCACGTCTCGACACTGGCCAGATTTTTTTTTTTTTGTGTTGTTGTCTTCTTGGGTCGTAATTGTAAACGAAGTGTTTCTTGGTATTTTTCATGGATTTTAGAGACGAAAAGACACCGAGGTAAATGTTTTTCATGGAGTCAATACTTACTGTATTTAAGTGTCCATTTCTTTCATCTTGAAGTTGGCATTAAAAAGAGTCATTATAAATACGAAATAAATTGGGTTAACTTTAGTTCATTCACAATATGTTTAGGCCTTAACGAGGATACGGTGACATTTCGATGGTTTGTCATTGTAATCCTGTGGCATTTTACGTCGTGAGACTATCTTTTCCGTTTGCGAATTCTCATGTTACTAAAGACAAGAGGCCCCCCTCCCCTTAATAGATTGGTAATCACCAAACGCTGTATCACTTCCACCATTCTTTCTTATGGTATGTATGCCACCTTTAATCCAGGACCCTTCCCTTCATGTTTGCTCCCCAGATACCCTCATTTTCCCAACTGTTGGTGTCAGTTATCAGTGTTAATTAAAAGTGTGAGGCAAGTGGCGCTCCTTCCTTAGATCATGTCATGGTATCCTCATTAACCGATAACTGACGCAAACAGATTATGTGAATACTATTTACAATACTACTATACTTTATTTTGCAGTATTGAATTCAATAGTATTAAATTGAGGAACACGGTGGCTGAGGGGTTAAGCGCTTGGCTTCCGGACCTGGGGTCCTTTTTTTTAATTTATTTATTTCGGGTTTTTTATAGCGTCCCTGAGTTTAATGGGTACTTGAATTTACTTGGGGTGGTTGGTCGTTGTGCTGGATACATGACACCTTTCCTATTAAGCGTTGGACAAAGAAACAGTCTACCTTAACATCAACTGCTAATTTATCGTAAGGTCTGAAAGGTGAACTTGACAAGCAAACAGAGAAATCCCGAGTGAAAGTTTAAGGGTTGATGGGGAGAGGAGACAGAGATCTCTTTCTTCATAGGCATAATGTTGTTCTGTAGCTTGTAGAAGTATATATTGAATTGACATACACACATTGGAATAAAAGCTTGAAATCCTTCTTCACAACTAAATAAAGTCATTTTTTTTTATTCACAAATATATTCACCCTTTCAAAATCATTGTAGAAATATACAATTAAACATTTTAACAACTTGTCTGTTATTCTTCTTACAGTATCTTTTAGGAACTAAATGTTCTCACCATTTAATATTAGCACCTGACTTCTTTCATTGGCCCGGCCGTCCCCCATTTTTTCAAAAGCCTTATATGCAATCTTGCGTTCCAAAAGAACCCTCTAAATCATGTAATACATCAGTCTAAACAAATATACTCCATGACAACGTCCTCTCCCATAATACTCTTGTTTACTTCCGCTAAAACTGTAGCAAAATACAGACACAGAAACTATTTTGTCCCTCTGGTAATCAGATCATTAAATAAAATTCAACTATCTGATATAAACCTTCCACGTGTAAATTAAAATTATGATGGGAGTCTGGTGTGAATGTATATTTTGGTTTTCTATAGTTATAATGTTTTGTTTGGTGTAATACACAAATCGTAAGACAAATTTCCTTATGGATAATAAAGATTATTATTATTATTATTAAATACAATATAAACATTGTATAGAGAAGTTGCATTTGAAGTAGATAATGATATCATGAGAGAAATCAACGATTTATGTAACAAGTGAATACAACGTTCATTCTTCACAGAAAGTAAGGAAGAAATTATTTTAAAAAGGAAGCTTTAGATGTGTTGGTCTAATAATCAAGAGAAATAAAGTAGGGAAGTAGGTCTTGTTTCGACTTAAGAAGGAAGCCTCATTGTGTCCACTCACCTTGTAACCTTTAAAAGGCGAAATGAGGTTTGAAAATGATGTTGACAGCACATTTAATTTTTTTTTTAAATATTGCCATATCATCTTGTTTTCGTACTGAACACATTATCCAAGTTTTTATATTGCTATTTCATCTGTTAAAAATATTTTAAGTAATCTTTAATCTATGTTGAAATCTTGTAAATACTTTTCTGTCTGTCTGTCTGGTAAAAAGTTTGTACACGCATTTCTCTCACAACCATTCCCGGATCAAGTGGAAACTTTCCACAATTATTTATTTTTGCCTACCAAAACATCAATCAATTTAACAAGAAATTAACCGATTCGTCAATTAATTATTGGTAATTAATTTTTGTGTTTGATATCGAATAATGGAAATAACGTCTACATTATTGTGTGTCAGGACTGAGTTCTGGTCAGCCTGAGTCTCCTATTTACTTAACAGGAGAAGGAGGGCAATTCAGGTTGTTGACTTCAAGACTGTTTTTGTTTTAGAATGTTTTACTCTGTGAGATGTTTTTTTGAATGGAATGTAACTTATAATAAAACAGTGTGGTTTTGTATCTAGTTCAGTACAGTTGGATTTTTGTTATAGAGTTGAAGTATAGACTCGCATTATTTCTGTTTAGTTATTATTCAGTCTTATGGGATATTGAGCAGTTATATTTTAATTGATACTGGATATTTCATTTACCAGAACTGTGCCTGTATTATATTAAAGCATATGTAATAAACAAGTTATATGTCCGTGCATTGACATCCTGATTCTTCATTCTGTCGTTATATGTGTTGTTACGGTATTGTTCAGGACTTGGTTACATTTAGTAAACATTATTGAAATACACAATTCCGCCATGTGACGGTCCCAAGCCCGGTTGAGAAAGGAGGAGGGTTGGGCGTAGGGCTAGCTACCCTACCCTGTGGAAAACACACTAGCTACAGAAACACTAAGCAGCAAATCAACAGAATTCACAGACCTAGGAGAGGATGGACCTCCAGCCGGAAGGTTTATGACGCATATCGGTGAGATCCAAAGTCATCTGGAAGTCAACAGTCCGAAGACCATCATCTCTACCAGGACCACAACCACCATCGGTACATGGAACGTCCGGACCATGTATGAGACTGGGAAGACAGCGCCAATGGCAGCTGAGATGAAAATATACAACTTCACCATCTTAGGAATCAGTGAGTCAAGATGGACTGGTTCCTGACAGAAAAGATTGACTTCGGGTGAGCCACTTTTATACTCAGGACATGAGGAGGAGGCTACACACACTCAGGGAGTAGTCCTGATGTTAAGCTATGGACACTACATTTAATAAACAACACCAACGCTCTAGTACCTGATTCATGAGTGAATTTATTTACACACTTTGTCAACACACATGACACATAACATTCCAACATTCACTCCCTTAGTCAAGGGGAATCATTCAAGCTACTCCTAGAAACCATGTCAACATTCATGACAATTTCTCTTTTCTTTTTCTCACTCATTCTTACTTTCAACTTTAAAGGCAAAAATCCAGAATCAGAAAGAAATGTAGGAAAATCAACCGAAAAATACAAGTACATATTATATTAACAAGTATTATATACGTGACAATAGTAGAATGTAAAATAACTCAAACATCAAACAAAGTAAAAAATCAGTTTTATTCAAATGTTTTTTTTTTCACATTTTTTTTTTTAAACCTACTATTAGAACTACAAGACAAGTATGGTGAATAACAAAATGAAATTGTAGGCATATTCACATAACTAGGAAAGATGATATATTCAAACAAAAAAATATGGCAGGGTCACAGGTATATTTACATTACTAGAAATAGAAATATGGTGAATAAAGAAAAAAAATGAAATACCAGTGCTGCTTACATATACTCATCCGGGAGTCTTCCTTCTTGCAGTATGGTCAGAAGTAGAAGTCCCGATGCGCCTCGTTTGGTCATCACATTAGCTAGTTGCGCTCTCCCAGGACACCAGCGAATTTCAATTGATGGAAGCAATGTCAATACGCAGCCTTTTGTCTTCCACTAGATTGGTGGTTTGCAGCGCTTCAATGACACTTTTGTTGTCAATGAAAACTGTGATAGGCAACGACTGTTTCTCAATACCATAGAGTTCTTCTATACAGTTATGTAAAAGATGGCATACTCTAGGTCTTCTTGCAAGCCTAAAGCAGCTATGGTAGAACTCACTACCCTTTTTATCTTCGAGGCTCGCCAAAAAATTGGACAGCAATGCCCGTCTTAGTCTTTAATCCATACAATATGGGCACTTGTACTTCCTGTACCACCACTAAGATTACCCAAGGCGGCATCGCAGAACAGAAGCAGCTCCCAGTCGTCTTCGGGTTTTCCATTTAGACCTCTATACAATTGTATGGGTCTTAAGTCTTTTAGCTTTCCGATGACTTTTATTGCTCAAATTAGGTCTGTAACCAAAGCTTTGTTTAACTTTGTGCTGAGATCAACTAACTCAAATGTCATATCAGGTCTGGAGCCTTGAACGACCCAATTTAACTGGCCAATGAGTTTTCTATATCATTCAACTGCAAATCCTTTTGCTGGGTCTAACTTTGGGCGATCAAGTTTTTTGTGTGGTCCAGGATGATCCCATCTGTGACTTGTCTGATGTCGAATCCGATGTAATAAAAATTTCGTTCTTCTATCTTTCGTGCCACAAATCAGTGACTCAATTCACACATACTCTTCTCAAAAACGTCATTGCCAGCATGAAGAAAATCGTCGACGTGGCAACAAATGATGCCACACACAATTCCATCAGTCATTAATGTGAACAGTGCTGCATCAAGGCTTGACTGTTTGCAACCAAGTTCAATAAGCTCTTCTTTGACACTTAAATAAAACTGTCTTGCACCATCCTTGAGTCCATATAGCCCATACTTCAGTTTCCAAATAACTTTACTTGGAGTATTACTCTCTTTTGGAGGTATAATATGTACATCTCTATCCAGGAGTTTTCCTTGTAAGAATGCAGATTTGATGTCTGTTGTTTTAATCTGCCACTGTCTACTAGCCACTATTGACAAGAAAATTCTCACGAACCTTTGGCAACAGTTGGACTATCTTTTGGTATTAAGTCTTGCTCTTCAAATCCTCTTACAACAAGACGTGCTTTTGGTAAACCATTTTGCATTGTTATAACCCAACGTGTAGAAATAGCATTTTGTCCAGAGTCTTCAACCTCTTCATATGTTTCAAACTGTTTTAATTTCAATAACTCCAATTGTTTGGCTTCATCTATCTCTTTGCTTGATTCAACCATTGATAAGCATACATTGTCGCTATTGCCTCACCTTGAATATTTCCACTCAATTCGTTCAAGGTCAACACTTTTTCTTTCTTTGTCCACATTATTTTCTATGTTATACCAATACTTATACTTTCCTGTGGCTTAGCCTGCTCTTCCGAGAATGGTAGCTTTTGTCCATTGTTCTGATTCGTCCATTCTGTATTCTATTTGTTCATTTGGCTTCAAACAAGTTACAGAATGAATGTCTGTCTTTGTGTTACTTTTATCTCTAATAAGTTCACAATCTCCATCAAATATTTCGCTTACACCACTGTTGACGACGTCATGAATCGTTTTTGTGTTCTCCTCATTATCTTCTGTACTGTCTTCCTCCTCCACGCTCGCTTTATAAAGTCTGTTTGGTGCCACTCTGACAAATACACCGCCATGTCTCACAAAAACAACTTTTCCATCTTGAAATACCACCTTTCCGGGTTCTAACCATCTCTCTTTGCCTTCACGCTTGTAAAACACTTTGTCACCATTTTGAAACACCTGCTCTGATGCTCGAATTTTAGAACGCAGGGCTCGTCGTATTCTTTCACTTGACTTTGATTGAATGTAAGCTTTACGTGCCTCGTGGAGAGCGGTCAGTTGCTTATGGAAGACTTCACTTGTTGTGCTGCCCTCTAAAGCTGGTAATTTTGCCTGCAGAATGTTAAGTAAATTAGGGTTTCTCCCAAACATAAGCTGATGGCTACTATAACCATTTCTCATTTGCAAAGAGTTTTTAGCCATATTAGCCCAGAATAAGAGAGTTTCAAGATCGCAAGATCTACATCTGAATTTTCAGCCTCAAGTTTCATTAGCATGTGATCGGTAATAGCATTGACTCGTTCACACAAGCCATTCTGATATGGACTGAAAGCTGCAGTTGTACCAACTTGAATGTTCAGGATTGATGCTACTTCTCGAAGCTCATCAGAATTTAACTCGCCGCCATTATACGTCATCAACGCCTTCATCACTCCAAATATTCTTACCCAGTTTGTCATCAAGGCATCAAGGACATTAGACTTTTTTCCGGTTGATTAGTACAGAAACACTGTACCTTGACCACATATCAACCATGTGCAGTATCCATTGACCTTTGTATTGTTTGAGATCCATTGCAACTTTTTCATTAAAGTCTCTGGCCATAGGGCAGGCCACTACAGGTCTATATGGTGTCTTGGCAAATACTTTGCATAGTTCACAGCTTCTTTCTATATCTGTTAATTCCTCTTCAAAACCCTCACACCAACTGTTAGCGTCTTGAAGTAAAGCCTTAAGTCTATCTTTCGGAGGGTGTGCGAACTGCCTGTGTAGTTTTCTAATTGTTGCCTTGCGTTTTTCAGGGGATTCTTCGAATGCTTTTACTGTGTTGACCTCTTCTATTTGAATCATTTCTGTCTTGTTAAATGGAATGCAATAATGGCCAGAAGATGTTAAGTTTAAGGCAACATCTTTTCCAAATATAACAGCTGTATCATTTTCCAGATCCATTTTTACTCCTGCTGTTTTCATAGCAGATCTGGAAAGTAACAATGGTATGTCTGTTTCTACAGCATCAGTCAGAAGTGTAACTTTCTTTCCAGCCTCTGTGACAGGTAACTCATATTCACCTTTTGATTTTATTATTGTTCCACCACCAAACTTAAACATTCTGTGACCTTGTCTTAACTTCACTTTATTGCGGTCCTCTTCATCTAAAGAGCTCAAAAATGTCTCCAACCATGTCATTCCACACACTGTACTTCTGCATGCGCTGTCCAATACGGCACAGTTAAAAGCTTCGACCCCTAATTGTGAAGTTTCATCTTTTTGAGTTCCTGTGAACAAACAGGCTTCTTCTTCCTGGTCAACGATATTGACCCTCTTAGACATGTTTTCCCAACTATCGGGGCACTTGGGCAAAAGATGTCTATATGATCCACATGATTTACATGCTAAGACATTTCCGTCGGGACCAACTGGGTTTATATTTTTCGAACTTCGTTGAACTTTTGGGAATCCAAAACGTTGGGTGCCGCCCCTTCCTTGTCCTCCACCTCTTACTTGATGTCCCACTTTAGGCTTATAATTACATTTTGTCTGATCTTCTCGTTTCCCAAAGCTACTGAAGTGTTCACGTCTTTGGTATCCCGCTGCCCATAAAGCTTCTTCATTTTCAGCCCAAAACGTTGTGGCTCAAGTTTGATACATGCCTCTTGGTCCTTCAGTTGACTTTCTTCTCCCTTAAACTTTTTCAGAGATGACTTAGTAGCTTCTTCGTACAAGGTGTCACGATTGGCGTCATTCATTCCAGTCAAAACAAGCATCTTTTCGTTTAGAGTTATTCTTGCCTTCCTTAGTAGCTTGAAGGCCAGAATCTCAGGTAACAGCTTCATCTTTTTCTTCTCTATTCTTCTATATTTTGTATCAAATTCTGCTATGAAATCCTGTATGGACTGGTTTTGCCCCTGTTTAAAGTCTTCAAACTCGTCAAATTTGTGAATGCTGTCTGCCAGGTCATCTTTGGCCAAGTTCTTGTCAAGAAACTGCAAAAGTCTCTCAAAGCCTTCCCGACACTTAAGCTCTGATAGGTCTAATTGTTCGAACACTTTCTCTCTGATCCATGATTCACTGTTTTGTGGTAGTGAAAGGGCAATGGCTATAGCTCTTTTCTCTTCTTTCAGGTCAGTTATTTCATTCCAAGCGAGTAACTCTTGTTTATACAACTCGTATGGCTTTTCTTTAATAAATGATGGAATTTCTATCCTTGTAGCCATTACCGCAACAAATAGGATCAACTAAGTAAATACGTTTACTTACGCTCCGCTACCACTTGGTAAGCTCTGGACACTACACTTAATAAACAACACCAACGCTCTAGTACCTGATTCATGAGTGAATTTATTTACACACTTTGTCAACACACATGACACATAACATTCCAACATTCACTCCCTTAGTCAAGGGGAATCATTCAAGCTACTCATATAAACAATGTCAAAAGGACATGAGCAGGAGGCTACACACACTCAGGGAGTAGTCTTGATGCTGTCTAAGCAGGCTCAGAGAGCACTTATTGGATGGAAAGCGCATGCACCACGAATAATAACAGCCTCATTCCTCATAGTGCAGAAATGGATTAACTTAGACAGTGTCCGATGCTACGCCCCAACAAACGACAGTGAAGAGGAGGACAAGGACAATTTGTACTGTCAGAGAGACCAGTAAAGGACACAAATGGTGACGTGATAACAGATGAAGAAGGACAAAAGAAGAGATGGATTGAACATTTCGAGGAGCTTCTTAACAGACCTACTGCTGCATACCTACCAGAGATACCTCAAGCTACAAGAGACCTACCTATCAAGTGCAGTGCACCCACCAGGGAAGAAATTTGCAGCGCAATCAAGAAAATAAAGAATGGCAAATCTGCAGGACCTGACAGCATCCCAGTTGAAACACTAAAGGCAGACATTGATACCAGTGTGAAGTTACTCTACCCTCTCTTCTGCAAGATATGGGGAAAAGAAGAAGTGCCATCAGAGTTGAAGAAGGGCTACCTCATCCAACCCCCAAAGAAAGGCGATCCTAGTTCCTGCTCCAACTATCGAGGGATAACACTACTGTCTATTTCAGGAAAAGTGTTTAACCGCATTATGCTAAACCGAATGAAAGATGCTGTAGATCCACATCTCCGTGACCAACAAGCCGGCTTTCGAAAGGAGAGATCATGCACAGATCAGACAGCGACACTAGGCATAATTTTGGAACAGTCCATGGAATGAAACTCCCTTCTCTACGTCAGTTTTATAGACTATGAGAAGGCTTTTGACAGCTGGACAGAAAGACCCTCTGGGGAATTTTGAGACATTACAAACATCATCAAGAAGTCAATGAGGGGATGACTTGCAGAATAGTGCTTGGCAGACAACTGACAGGAGTGAGACAACTCTGTTTACTCTCTCCCTTCTTGTTTCAACTAGCCAAAGATTGGGTCTTGAAGACAGCAACAGACCAGAAGTGGAACGGTATACAATGTGGAAACTGCTAGATGACCTCGACTTTGCAGATGACTTGGCTCTTTTTACTCACACACAACAGAAGATGCAGGAAAAGATAAGCTTTGTTTCTGACAATTCAGCTAGAATGGGTCTTACCATAAACAGAGGGAAGAGCAAGGTGTTCAAGATAAAGGCATCCAACAATACACTCATTAAAGTCCAAGGTGAGACACTGGAAGAGGTGGAAAGCTTCACCTATCTCAGCAGTATTTTAGGCCACCATGGAGGAACAAATGCAGATGTCAGAACCCGCATTGGTAAAGCTCGAGCAGTCTTCCATCAGCTGAAGGACACCTGGGGATCTAGGGAAATAAGCACTACCACCAAGATCAGGCTCTTTAACACTATTGCTAAACCAATACTACTATTTGGAGCAGAGACCTGGACAACCACCATGAAAAAAATCCAGGTATTTATAAATACCTGCCTGAGGAAGATTCTTTTGATTCGCTGGCCAGACAAGATCTCGAATGAGGAACTGTGGCAAAGAACAAAGCAGCAGCCCGCTGAAGTAGATAACCTTCACAGACGCTGGAGATGGATAGGTTGCACCCTTCGCAAGCCTGCATCCAACATAACAAGGCAAGCCCTAACCTGGAACCCCCAAGGAAAGAGGAAGAGGGGACGGTCCAGGAATACAAGGCGCTGCGATTGGAAGCAGATGCCAAGCAGATGGTTAAGACGTGGGGACAGTTGGAGAGACTCGCCCAGAACCGAGATGCCTGGAGGAAGCTGGTTGGTGGTCTATGCCCCAGAAGGGACCACAGGCTGAAATGAGATGAGATTGAAATACACATGCATTTATTAGAGAAGAAAAGAACCTTGACATTGTGAGATATTGTTGCAAGCCCGGAGTTTTTCCCCATGTTGTTTTTTTTAAGGTTTTATTATATTTAGCTTGTTATAAGCTTCATCCGCCATTAGAATCACTCATGGTTATATGAAAATCTATTCAGCCAATGCAAACACCTATAACACTTCTGATGTACACCTTTATTTATTAATTATTAATCAGTTTAGTTGCTTAAACTTCCAGGACTCTCAGGTAAGTATCACATAATTAGAGGCTATTATAACAGAATATACAAATTTTGTAAACGAACAATTAAAAATGAAACTGTTTAATTCTATGTGCGCATATAAAGGATCATACTGAGTTTTCTTTTTTTTATTTTTTTAAACATTGTTTAAATTATGGTCTGTATCTCTGGAAATGTAATGTCATTACAGGGGAAAGACATTACATTCAAATGAAAAACAAGTCCAGAGACAGTGAGCAGTAAATTAAATGTTTGGATTAAATTACTAAGGTCTGTGTGAGAAACAGAGAGAAAAGAAGACATAAAAAGCATAAAGATAGATAGAGAGAAACAGAGACAGCGACAGACATAAATAGCTATACAGACAGACAGACAGATAGACATAGAGACAGATAGAAAAGAGATATAGACAGACAGACAAACAGGCAGATAGATAGATAAACAAACATAAGGATAGACAGACGGACAGATAGAAAGATAGATAGATAATGTTTCCCCACTATGTCATGACATTTTTGTCCCTCTGATAACACCATGTACGTGCGATTCATTTTTCTTTCACTTGGTCAATGAATAAGGTTTTTGTGTTGTTTTTTTTAAAGTGAATGACCGTAGCCTCATTTGAAATTCCAAAGTAATTAGAAGTCTCATCTATTAATGAAATGTATTTCCATGCCAAAAGATTTGTTTCCTTTTTTCCCTTCGTGCTAAAAATCAACGTAAACTTAATATCTTAATTCTAATTAATGGAAGAGGAAAAAAACTGGTTGGCTTTAGAGGCATGGGCTAAACATTTTGAGTCTGATTATCATTTCTATTATTTTTAATTCTCATTATTATTATATTGATAATGTTGTACCCATACATTCATCACAATATAACAAAAGTTTCTTTAAAAAAATAATCAATTCCAATGTTATGGATGCCTTTGCTGTACAGAAAACACGACGTGAGGCGATATTAATTGAAATGTTTCACATGTATGTTATCTCGCCAATAAACAACAGTATTGGTCATTAAAAGAGTCTTAATGATTAATTTTTGGTAATTTCACTTTTATACTGTACTAATTGGCATTTGGACTTATGTACTTATGAAGTGCATGTCAAAAATGCATAAGCCCTTTTAAAGGTCAAGCCCCTGCTGCCCCTACTACCTCAGGGCCAAATACCTAGCCACGTAACTGAGACAAACAAGAGTGTATTTTTTGGTTACAACAGGGAAGACCACTCCAAATATCCAAAAATCAAGGAGTTACAATTATTAACTTCTCCTTGGAGTTTACAAGTTGAGTACACAACCTACTACTATCAACTAGACATCTACGTGGCACAGTGTTCAGACTTTTACGTGAATCTTGTTAAATTAAAAAAAAAAAGTCTTTGTATACAGGGGCGGACTGGCTATATGGGCATTCGGGCAAAAGCCCCGTGGGCCGGTACCCAAATGGGCCGGTAAGGCCACCGAAATGGCCGCATGGATGTCATTATGACACGTGTTAAATTGTTAAAGGTTTTATAGTATTATCTTATATCATTGACCATTTGAGCGTCATGTTGAGAATAAAATCTTTTACAGACTGTACAGTGTAATACTTATTTAATCGAACACATTTTCCGAATTAATGTAATAGCCTATATCCGTAAACAAGAGGCGCGGTGGCTGAGTGGAAAAGCTTGGCTTACGAACCGATGGGGTCCCTGGAGAAGATCCACCCAGCTTTAATGGGTACCCTGATATTAATTGGGGAAACGTGAAGGTGGTTGGTTGTTGTGCTTGCCACAAAAGCAAATAACATCTACAGAAACAGGTGATCTGTACAATTTCTGCCCCATAGATCGCAAGGTCTGAAATGGATAATTTATCAAACTTAACATTATGATTTTGAGGAGAGTTAGAATTGGATGATACAGGTATACAAATTATGGTCCGAATGGTATAGAAATGCCCGGGCCGATTTTGTCGCCCAGTCCGCCCCTGTTTCTATACATTATTACAGATGTTAGAACATATTTTCGCCGAAAGTCCATGTGGCTATAGATTTGACTGTTAAAGGGAAACTCCGATTTTTTTTTAAATTTAGTTATTGACATATTTGAATTCTGCGCAAAATCGTATCATTTTTATTTTAATGCTTACAAACATTTATATTTAATAAATTAGACAGTAAATTCTTGACATCTCAAAAAAGTTAGATTTAGTTTTTAGGTTGGGCATACGTCAGTTCCATCAACAATGCTGTAAACGAATCTAGATCTAACCAATGGTATCGATTTATTCTTAAAGTGCCTGCAAGGTTAGTGAGGGCCTAGTCCAGAGCTATGGTACAGTTTTATACAGAGAAATCTAAAAGCATTAGGATAAACAACTCAAGTAAAAAACAGTAACATTTTCAGCTACACCCCTCAATGTCCCAAAAAGTAAAAAGATCCTGTGTCTGACTGATTCTAACAAACTGGTCAGTGTACAAGCTAGCCGATCATGACAAGACAACCAAGCGATAGTGTTTGCTGTGTGTTGACTGTCAGGCGAGAAAGTCTACACTGCCAAGGTTAGTCAAGCATGTAGATCTACTCTTAAACACGCACTTTTTTTCTTTGCCTACAAGATCTAGATAAAACTGCATAGACCTAGATCTATTTCCTTTACGAAATTCTCATCTTTACTGTATGGTTTTCCGTTATACAGTAAGTCAATAGGGAAAAAAATTCAATTATCAAGTTATTATTGAAAATATAACAAAAAGGACATATTTAATTTTCTGTAAATCAAAACACATAATATATAAAAAATTGTCGAAACCATCGGAGTTTCCCTTTCAGTAAAGATCGCTAACAATAATAATTGGTTGCTATTAGCGTGGATAACCTAAATACTTAAAAGCTAACGACGAAAAAATAAATAAAAAAGAAAACAGACCTAGAGCCACTAGCGGATCGGGGGGGGGGGGGGGCGGTATGGGCGATCGCCCCGAAGGGGGGGGGTGTGGACGAATTTTACTTATGTTAAAAATATATGCTAATTATTTATATTTCAACCTATTTTTAGATTATTTCGCCCCCCCCCCTCAGGCATTTTGATCGATTTGGTGGGGTCGGGAGGGGGCGATCGCATAAATCCCCCCCCCCACCCCATAAAATTTCGAATGGGGGGGGCGGGGCGGTCCAACAAATTTGTAGAGATCACAGCTTGCTAACAGAATCAATTAAATATCTATAGGATTGAAACGTGTTATTGGTGTTTTAACCGATCTTTATATGATGTCGTTTCCCTGTTTTCCGATTGGGTGGTGGGGGGGGGGGGGGGGCGAATACATCTACTGCCATTCCCACCTAAACTCTTTGAGTGGGGAGGGCGGTCCTACTTTTATGGGAAATCATAGTTTGTGAACAAAATTAGTTGAATATCTATATAATATAAGCTACGTATTGATATGTGAACCCATTTGTATATTATGTTGCACACACACTCTAATCTCAAATTTTATCATTAGTAAATATCAAATGAAAATGGAGGATGCGTTTCAGCAGTGAAAAATGCAAGAAAACGCTTTTGGCGTCGGGGCCTTGCCCCGAACCCCACTGAACCCCACTGATAAATAATGAGCTCTAAATGTCAGGAGAATGCGTTTCTACAGTGACGAATGCAAAAAAAAAGATTTTGGCGCCCCGAACCCCACTAAAGAGCCTTACAGCGCTCCCCTAGACCCCCGAACTATCAAGAGAAAGGGCTCAACATGTCTGGGGTTTTTTCTTCGCAGAAAGTTGAGAAACACTGCTTTTTTTATTTCTCATATATATATATATATATATATATATATATATATATATATATATATATATATATATCATCGGACATATATATATATATATATTTATGCTGTACTCACGTTTATGCATAGGGTTAGGGTTTACTGGGCGTTAGGGTTAGGGTTTGGAAAAAAATATCGCCCCCCCCCCCACTCCAAAGTTCTGGATCCGCTAGTGCCTAGAGCATGACAGAGTCATCGGACAGGTAAGTGAAAATTAATCTAGATAGGAGGAAGATGGTAATAGGTAAATAAGAGGAACAAAAGAAAGGGAGAGAACAAGAATTTAAAAAAGAAAAGGATAGAGGCAGAGAAGAAGAAGAAAGACTGTGGTTAGCAAAAACAAACACAAGACTATAAAAGCTATAAGGTAAGGAGGCTTTAGTCTGAACTTGGCAAGTGTCAGACACAAAGAAAACAGAGAGTTTTTTTTTTAAATTGATATTTTTTTTGCGTCCTAGGCTCTCTGCCAACATTCGTCACTCCTCACGTTGGCCCACAATATCGTGCACATTAACATAGTGGAAGAGGCTGAGGCGTTTAGATAGAGGCTGTGTGCACGTTCTGTTTTCTTGGCAAAAAACATTCTTTCTAGACTTTGTTTCAAGATGGAATACGAATGGCGAGCAATGCATCAAGTCACCCCAAATTTATAAAAAAGGGGAAACGATTTTTCTGAAATGATAAGAAAGAAAGCAAAAAAACAAGATGTCCGTGGGTTTCTTCGTGAGTTGAGATTCCTAAAATTGTGCCGATAGACATGCAGAAAAGAGGACGTCTTTTGAGAAGCGTGTTGAAGACCTGGCGCGTGTTAGCTTAGTAAAACAATGTTTAAGGTTAATAATCGTGAGAGCGGCAAAACGGATAGGAGGAACATTCACTTGCGGTAATGTATAAAAGCGAAAAAAAAAGTTAAATTATTTCCCATTCCAAACGACCGGAAATGTTATGGAAATCGTTTCAGACTCGTCGAGCATGCTGGGATATCTATAGTTTTCCATAGAATGACTTTATCAATTCTGGCATGTTTATCAAATTTAATTTGTGCACGCATGGCTAAGACCATAGAAAAATAGTATTATGAGTTTATTACTTTTTATTCGAGAATTGAAAAAAATTACCTTTTTAAGAATGCTTATAAATAAATAAAACCAGTTGAAAATTGTATGTAGGGAATCATGAGGTGGAAAAGAAATCCAAAAAATATCGATAAAGAGACATGTACAAGGGAGGTTGATAAAGCACAAACTCAACTGGATACATAAGCTGACATGTGTGGAGGAGGCCTTCTCGCGGTTAATGGCAGTGCAGTGTAGGAATACGAAGTAGGATTAAAGGGGGGGGGGGAAGTGGCGGAATTGGTTTGAAGAAGTCGTGACACGACAATTAACGAAACAATAATCATCATCGAGTCGCTACAATTTATTGTATGAAAACTACAATAAATAGAGATAGAAAGAGAGAGAAAGAGAAACAAAAAGAAACAAAAATGAGAGACAGACAGCAATAAGAAAGAGCGAAGAAATAAAAAGGCAGAAAGTGAACGAGTGAAAGAAAGAGAGAAAAAATTGAAACAGAAACAGAGACAGACAAAGAAAGCAAGGCAGGAACAGTTTATGCTTGTTAGTATAGCCCAGGCTCAACAGCCTTTCCTCTTTGTATTTCTATAGTATATTGTCCACACTTACAGCAGTAAATCATTTATTTCACTCGTATAAAATACGAAAAAAAAAAGGAGAGTTTTTCAAACTTCACAAATTATTGTGCCAATAACCAAATATTAACACATCCCTGGAAAGCCCTGGTAATCTCTTCTCCGACAATTAACCACAATTTAATTAACTTACCAAGTACTCCTAGACGATAGTTCAGAGTGACCACAATGACGTCACCAAAGCTGGCCAGCACGCTCCCCTCATATGCATTTCCGGTTCCGGTCTGGTAGCTCTCTCCATGTACAAACACCATGACAGCCATTGGTGCTGTGTCGTTCCACTCTGTGGGTCACAAGAGTAAAAAAAATATAAAAAAAATAAACAAAAAATACTTTTTTTTAAAAACATAGCTTATCTGTTAGTTTGGATCAGTCATGTAATTAAAATTGACTAATAATAATAAATCTGTGCGATTAGAAATATTTTAACCAATTGTTTTTGTATAGCGCAATCCTTTGTTCTATACCAAAAGCTTAAATTAAATAGCAATTGTTAATTGATTTGTTCGTTATTATTTTTTATTTTATTTTATTCTGGTTGTGTCAGGTAAAAGAAATAATTGTGCTAAGTTTTAGCTTGATCCAAGATTGGATGTGAGAGAAATAACATGTACAAACTTTTTACCAGACAGACAGAGTGAGTTGATATAAGCTTTGTAAAAAAATATTTTGTTAGCCATTGACGAATTAAAACCAATTCAACAAACAAGCAAAAACAATAAACAAGCAAAACACCGGGTAAGCAAAAACACCAAAACAAGCTGAAAAGCAAAAAAAGACCAGGAAAAAAAAGTCATTTAAGCAAATTGACGAACAGATCATTAACAATACGGACCTCCCGCAGTTTTCTGAAAATTAGATTTAAAATTTTCATTCATGATTCGACTTCCTGATCACGTGACCGTGACGGTAAAAGTTATGTTTTGCTTTGGTTGTTAAGTTACGCCTATCCATGATGCATTCTGTTAAAAAAGTAAGAATAGGTTTTGGATACAATGCCACTGAGGATAAAAGAATTCCAAATAGTATAAGGTATGTGTTTAAGCCTATGTATGTGTTAAGGTCTATGTGCGTTTACCTCTAAGTATGAGTATGTATGTTTGTGTATGTGTTTGTCTATAGACGAGTGTGTAGGTCTAAATACGCCTGCAAACCTACAAATCTGTATGTAAGCCTGTGTAAAAAACAAAAGTTAAGTTCCCATTTCAGACCATGCGGTCTATAGGTCAGGTGATATAAAGGTCATCTGTTTCTGTGACCTACGGTTAACGAGGCATCTGGCTAGCACAACGACCAACTGCCGTTACTATTCTCCAACTAATGGCAACTAATGGACGGACTCAAAGGCGCCCAAAGATACCGAAATTAAACATCCCAGTCTTCACCAGGATTCGAGCCCGGGACCCCCGATTCGAAAGCCAAGAGCCTTACCACTCAGCCACCACTCCTCCAAAGCCTGTGGACGCGTATGTATGTATGTTTTGTTCATTTGAGTGAGTGTTTATACATCAGCACGCCGCAAAGAAAATGTTTATAGTGAGACAGCAGACGACGGAATCCAAAGATATCTCAGTCAGAAAGTAACTCGCTAAGCACCTTGTCAACAACAACAAAATACGTGGGTAAAACTTTATGCAGATCGATGCCAAAAAAACAACGACACTACTGCAATTATGTCTAAATAACTTTAAAAAAATGTTAATATCAAATTAAATAATATGACCGATTAAGTGAGTCTCCTTCTGTATCATCAAATTAAAAAACTAAGCTCTAGCCCCTATTGCTGTAAAGCTAACACTCCAATCAATCCCAACTCTTCCCTGTGCTACTAACCCTAGTCCTAGTTAGAAGTCGTAAATTAATGTTAGGGATAACAAGAACTTAATCCCCAGCGCTAAACCTCACACTACGCTATGGATATTAAAAAGAAAACAATCCATCTGTAAAGAGAACACTGATTGTGTTGGGAACAAGGAAAACTTGAAACAAAACTACTGGATGGTCCTATATCATAAACAATGTAATATCTAAAGATAACAACAAAAACCTATGGTCATACATTATGTCTAAGAAAATGGAAACAACAGGCATAGCGCCATTAAAAGATGAACATAACATAATACATAATGATAATTAAACTAAAGCAAACATCCTAGACAAATACTTTGCATCAGCATTCTCAGCCCCAGGAGACAAAGACATATTTCTTAATTTGAACCAAGTAGACAACATAGAAGATTTAGTAGTACAAGAAAATGGAATTCAAAAACTATTATCCAACACCAAACCAAACAAAGCATCTGGACCTGATGGTATTCCAGCTAGATTACTCAAAGAACTAAGCAATGAGCTAGCCCCAGTGTTCAAAATACTCTTTCAGGCATCGCTTAACCAGGGCAGAGTACCAAAGGACTGGAAAGAAGCTAATGTCACCCCCCTATTTAAAAAAGGAGAAAAATCTGATCCAGGAAACTACAGACCAGTATCACTCACCAGCATCACATGTAAAATCCTAGAAGACATAATATGTAGCAACATCATAAGCCACTTAGACAAACATAATGTTCTCACCCCATACCAACATGGCTTTAGGAAATATAGATCATGTGAAACACAACTAATAGGACTAATTGATGATTTTTCTAAAGGTTTAGATAATAGTGAACAAATAGATGCTATCTTACTAGATTTTTCCAAGGCTTTTGACAAAGTTCACCACCATAGTTTGCTTAAAAAATTAAATATTTCGGCATTAATGGTCCACTGCATCAGTGGATTAAAGATTTTCTGATAGGGAAAGAACAAACTGTAATAATAAATGGCTCTAAATCAACACCAATAACAGTAAACTCAGGTGTACCTCAAGGAACAGTCTTGGGTTAACTACTATTTTTAATTTACATAAATGATTTACCAAATTGCATTAGTTCAGGAACAAAAGTCAGATTATTTGCAGATAATTGCATAATATATAGAACAATAAAAGCAACACAAGACACAGATATTTTACAAAGAGAATTAGATGAATTACAGAAATGGGAATCAAATTGGAGCATGTCTTTCCAACCAGAAAAATGTCAGTTGTTAAGAGTAACAAAAAAACTAAAACAAATTAATTCCACTTATCTTATTCATGGCAAACCATTAACACAGACTAAAAACGCAAAATACCTAGGTGTTATAATAAATGAAAAACTGTCATGGAATCCACATATTGATGAAACTATAAAAAAAAATCCAACAAAGCATTAGGGTTTATTAAAAGAAATTTCTATAAATCAAATAAGAACATAAAACTAAAATGTTATTTAACCTTGGTTAGGCCAATAATAGAATATGCATCCACCGTTTGGGACCCCTCAACTCAAGAAAACATTAAAAAACTGGAACAAACACAAAATAGAGCAGTGAGATTCATAACAAACGAATATTCACATTTGACTAGAGTAACACCATTAGTAAAATCACTAAATTTAGAAAGCCTTCAGGACAGAAGACTCAAAAGTAAAGTAGCAATTATACATAAAACACTGAACCATAATCTTCAAATACAAAAACAAAGCTTAATAAAATACTCTGAAAGACACAAAAATAAAGGCACATTCCTCGTCCCATATGCTAGGACATATTTGCACAAATACTCCTTCTTCCCTAGTGCTATTAGAGCATGGAATGGGTTGCCTGAGCTAGCCAGAAAAACCAGTGACTTGGCAGAATTTAAGTCATTGGTTAATATGCATGACTTAATGCATGACGCGTAGGACGTAATCATCTTCTTTTTTGAAGTAACGTCTGTATTATATAAGATAAGATAAGATATCAGCATTCAATCCATTCATCCTTCCCGTTCAAGTTTTCCGTTTATACCTTTGTCTGGTTAAACATGTCTCATTATTCCCCTTGTGCCTAATGCTGAAGGGGAGGGGGGTCAATGTTGTCTGTGGGGATGATCAGCCCTCCCGCATCCATTTATATTTATCAATCATTCACCATCTCCAATCATTCTCTTCCATCCATCCATCCATCTATCCATTCATTCAGCCATTCATAAATTCATTCATCCATCCATCCATTATCCATCCATTCATTCATCCATCCATTTACCTATTCATCCATCCATCCATTATCCACCCATCCATTCATTCATCCATCAATCCATCCATACATCCATTTACATATTTATCCATTCATCCATCCATCCATCCATTCATTCATTTTATACATTCATTCATCCATCCATCCACCTATGTGCCTATTCATTCATCCACCCATGCATCCACCTATCCATTCTCACTTTTTTCTGTATTTTCCTTCATCTATCCAGCCATGGCACCATCTCTCTACAAATGAGCACTTATAATCTGTATCTATCTATTACGATGTTATCACTTCAATAGCCACGCCAACGGAATAATCTTCTATCACTTTACGAAAATCTGTCTTTAAAAAAAAAAATAAACTAACGCAAGATATAGTTAAGTGAAACCAGGTTAAAAGGGGTTAAAACAAGGGGTCAGAGGTTAAAGAAGGCAAAAGTCAATGTCGGACATTGGCTACAGTATGATCGAATGATCTCTTAACCAGAAAAAAATAAGCTCGTGGCTCTAGATCTATATAAACACACTCTTTTATTTAACTGCTTGGATGTTTTAAATGATTGGTTGATTCTCGTTTGCGATCTATCCGTGACATCATGACAAATGATTGTAGACTTAGCTCTAACCACGATTCTGTGCGCTGATTAGGGACAGAGCTATACGGAATGATTGAGGGAATAATTGCAAATCTAAAAGTCAGTGGACATCTGGGGTGAGCACTTATCTGGGTCGTGGTGAATGGGGAGGGGGGGGGGGACTCCTCTGTTATCAACTGAAATAAGTTTATCTGTGAATTATAGCATTCTAATGAACGCATTAATTTATCCTAAAAAAGTACTAATATTAAAGTTCAACAATGGACCTCTTTCACCAATCGTAAACAAACAACATTCTGCCAAGTGGTTCTTTATATCTTCTATACAAATTACATAATCCATAAAGGCTGTCAGCTGATACGTAATTTTCATTGTTTTATCAATATTATCACGTAGCTAAATGTTGTTTACGATTGGTGAATGAGGTCCATTGTAATGAAAACAAGGAAGGTTCACTGTTAAGGCTAGATAGCTATGTGTTATCCTAATTGCTTCCCTTTGATGCCCAAACAAAGAGTTTTAACTGAAACTTAAATCTATGTTTGTAATGAACTTTTAAATGCGAAAAACTCATTACAGTAAAATTACAAGACACGCTCTTTACTTCAAGACGTCATATAGAGGTGCTCAATGTCTACAAGAGGGGCGTGGTTAGACGTTTGAATCTCAGTTGTCTCGAGTTGGAATCGAAGTGAAGATTTTGAATGTTTTAGGTCGCCATTGAGTCCAGCCAAAACTAATAGGTACCTTACGTTCATGGGCGTAGCCAGGGGGGGAGGTTTTGAGGTTCAACCCCCCCCCCCCCCCCGAAATGAAATCCCCCCCCCCCCGCAGGGGTGGGGATCGGAATTTAGTGACTGATTTTTTGCTTTGATTTTGTTTATTTTAGGTAAGATTTTAATACTAAACCTTCATTGCTCCGGCACAACCAATGAGGTTTTGACTTTAAAACCTCCTAACAAGGGGTTTTGAGTTTAAAAACCCCTACAAGGGGGTTCGAATTTAAAACCTACCAGGGGGTTTGAGTTTAAAGCCCCCTACCAGGGGGGTTTGAGTTTAAAACCCCTACCAGGGGTCTTCAAAGTTAAATCCCCCTCTTCTATAAAACAAAACAAAAAAAATGCAAACGACAATCCCCAAATTCAAAGAGCACAGTTAAGAAAGATTTTGATTTTAAAACCCCCTCCAAAATTTATGATAAGCCCCCTCTTCAATATGAAAAAAGCAAATTACACACTCAAAATTCTATGAGCGTAGCCAAAGGGGTTTTGAGTTTAAACCCCCCGCCAACGGGGTTTGAAGCTAAAAAATAATTCTTCAGTGTAAGAAAAGAAGCAAATTTCGCACTCAAAATATTATGAGCATTACCAAAACGGGTTTTGAGTTTAAACCCCCATTCAGAGGGGTTTGATGCTAAAAAAATACCTCTTCAATATAAAAAAAAGCAAATTACACACTAAAATTATTTGAGCGCAGCCAATCCAATTGGGGGTTTTGAGTTTAAACTCCTCTCCTACAAATAGCTTTTTTAAAAGTTTAAAACACCTCCAGGTGGTTTTGAGTTTAAGATCCCCCTACAGAGCATTTTGAGGTGGAAATCCTCTATCTTCAATATTATTCTAAAGCAAACTACAGTTACTAAATTCTATTACCCTAGCTAAATGGGGGTTTGAATTTAAAAAAAAAACAACTCCAGAGATTTTTTAGTTTAAAACCCCCAACAGATGATTTTGACGATAAAACTTTTCTTTTCGATATAAAATCTAAAGCAAACTAAAGTCACTTAATTTCAAGAGCGTATTCAAGAGAGGTTACACATTTCTATAGTGGCGGGAACTCCATTAATATAGTGCAGTGAATAGTCATCTGCCGAAATTGAAAAACACTAAATGTGGCTCAACAAAGATGGCTAAGACAGATTTTAGGAATCATTTATAGAGATAGGGTCTAAATCAAGGAAATCCTATGCGGCGCGGAGGGTCTAAGTCAGTAAGAATAGCACATTAGGTTTTTGAAATAAAACTTTTTAATAGCAGGAAAATGCACTGCAGATACCTCAGAATATGCATTTAGTTGGCTTTCAATACCAGAAATAGTGCTTGGCGGCGGGGCTTCGCCCCGCGCTGGGGGAGCTCTTGCTAGTAATGGCGGGGAATTTTCCCACTAACTCCAGGAAGAACCTATTCTAGGGCATAATAAACGTCTTCCGAGAGAATGAAGGGTCAGAATGTAAATAAAGATTACGTACACACACACATACATACATACATATAAAAAAAATTTTCGCGGGAGAAAAAATCTCCCCCCCCCCCGAAAAAAAATCCTGGCTACGCCCATGCTTACGTTAGTTAGGGAAAAGGAAAGATCGCAAGATCTAAGAGAAGTAAATGACTTTATGTCTACTTGACTTTATGCCTATTTTACTTTTGCCTACTTTACTTTATACCTACGAGGTTGTTTGCGATCGTTACTCGGGATATTAAAAAGTGGACGAAGGACTTTACATTTCCTAAAGATCTTTAGACGGGTTCTTCTGTTACATAAGGGTGACAGGGGGGAACGGTGTGTGTGTGAGAATGATGTGGGGGAATGGGCCGGAATGGCGTATGTTTGAGGGAGATGTGGGGGAATGGGCCGGAATAGCGTATGTTTGAAGGTGATGTGTGGGGAACGGCGTGTGTGTGTGTGGTGATATGGGGTGACGGTGTGTGTGAGAGGTTATGTGGGGAAAGGTGTGTGTGAAAATGATGTGGTGTAATCATGTGAGCGAGAGTGATAGGGAAGGACGGTGTGTGTGTGAGGGTGATGTGTGGGAACGTGTGTATGTGTAAAAGGGATGTGACAAGTGTTTTGTTTCTCTACTCTTCCCAAGAAATCTGGACAAGAAATTTTGAAATAGTATCAACAGATCTGTTCCTGAAGCTCTTTGGGACGTCTGCTTCTTTTGTTCTATAGTCTCGGCTGTTCCTTTTGAAACGAAGATTTGAAGTTTGTGTCCAGACCCTCCTACCGGAAGAATTGTGGGAGGGTGAGGAAGGGGTAGGTGAGAGACGACAATCAGATGCACCTGAAACACGACCAGGTAAACATCCGATTCATATATTCTCAGATGGCTAACTGGTCGTGCGATTTGCGCTCTGAGCTGCCGTCTCGATGGTGCCGGGTTCAAGTCCTGCCCGCCGATATTCCCCCCACAGAGTCCTGCAGATGGCTTGGACCAGGGTGTTATAATCTTCAACTCTGAAGGACAGAACGAGAAGTGAAATACAAAACAAAAACATCCATTAGTATCCCTGTACTCCCCCATCAATGCTTTCTTACATTCCATCACAAATACACCATCTTTACATTCCATCACAAATACACCCATCCATCTTATATTTCATCACTAATACACCCATACATCTTTACATTCCATCACAAATACACCCATCTTTCTTTACATTCCATCACTAATACACCCATCCATCTTTACATTCCATCACAAATACATCCATCCATCTTTACATTCCATCACAAATACACCCATTCATCTTTACATTCCATCACAAATACACCAATCCATCTTTACATTCCATCACAAATACACCAATCCATCTTTACATTCCATCACAGATACACCCATCTATCTTTACATTCCATCACAAATACACCCATCCATCTTTATATTCCACCACATATGCACCTATCCATCTTTGGGGGGAGGAAATTCGTGTATATGTGATTGGATGGGGGCGTACATTTTCGGTTTCCAATAGCACCCTAAGTATTAACTCAGTGTCTGGAAATTTAGGCACCGGATATTTAGGCACTCGGGTGCCTATTTTTCCGGATGCCTAAATTTCCTAGATTCAATGACTCAAGTGATTACTGTTAGAGCAACGAGTCACATGGGCGTGGCACCTCCCGAAGGATGGTTACGTACATTTAAAGTATTATAGGAATTGATATGAGATCTGAACCGTTTAGCTGAAGATAGGAGGAAAGAAGTGTGTGTGGGGGATGTGCGTATGTGTGTATGTACATACTCTAAATAATACTTAGATCCATATGGCTGGCCACTTTTCTGCTGGATATTGCAAGGGAGGGAGTCTGAGTTGTTTTGTGGTCATTCGAATCAAACTGACCAGCACGACATGACTGAGCTCTAGATTACGCCAATGTATAGGGTGGAAATTAAAGCTAGAGAGGAGAGAACCGGGGGAGGAGGGAGCGGGTAAATGGGTCATGGGAGGAAGAAGAAAAGGGGGGCAGGAGGGTAGAGATGACTAGAGAGGATGGAGGCCAGGGTGGCAGACCGTCGCGACATAATTGAGTGATTATCTAGATCCAAATCACTCCTGTTGAATCAGCTATTATCTGTCTGTATTTGTCCTTGGGCTAAAGAGGAGCGGTGGGTGATTCCAGAATCGCTTGAATCGAATCGATTCCACGCCTCTGTTTTTTTAGAAAAATAATTCAAAAATTTGTTTAGCGCTTTTTTTTTTTAATTATCATCCCATAAATCATATTTTTTCAGGAGCTTCAACTAGGGGAAAAAATAAAGGGTAAATGATGATAACTCT
This sequence comes from Biomphalaria pfeifferi, assembly GCA_030265305.1. Taxonomy (NCBI): domain Eukaryota; kingdom Metazoa; phylum Mollusca; class Gastropoda; family Planorbidae; genus Biomphalaria; species Biomphalaria pfeifferi. Next base: position 145,535 of record JASAOG010000337.1, on the reverse strand, counting down.
CAAGGCGGACCAGGTGTCACAACTGCTAACTTTTTTTTCTTGAAGGCTATACTAAAGATACTTTAAAACTATAGTTGGTACTGTTAAAGGTTCTATCGAGATTATGTTCAAGCTTGAGGCCCCGTGTGTGACTGTAAGATGTATGTCTCTCTCTTTTACACTCTCTGACGAGATTTTTTTAGGCAATTTTATTATAATGGAATATCAGTTACCGTCATTCCAAGGTTCTTCTTCTACCTGGGCTCCAATGACAAATCAGATGCCGGCACTTAGGGATCTGCCCTTGTGGGTTAGTAACCTGTTTGGGCATATAACACACTATTATTTAAAGCTATAATACTATTAATTTCAGTGTTTATTTTATGGTACGGTGCACGATGAATAAAAATCGATTCTATAAAGTATATACTCGAAAATGTTAGTACAAAAATCGGTATAGTAAAGTATAGTAGATTAAGCCACCAAGAAAAAAAAGTCAATGACTGGCAGAAGTCGAACGCAGTATGCCTATTTCCTTAGCATGTAAGTCTGCTCACAAGAGAGAGGACTGGAGGGGAGGGGGAAGACAGGATTCTTGGAAAGAAAAAAAAGTCAAGGCTGTACCTTTAATATAAAGATGTTTCAGGGTTCGGTGGATTGACGGACCAATGTAGAGACGAATGAATAAATAGGTTCGTTGGAGGAGGGGGGGCTTAATGTATTTATGGATGAGTAGAGAGGATTGCGATTGTCTGTGGGTGGATCGTCCTGTGGATGAGCAGACCAATCCATGGATGAATAAATGGAAGAAAGACACGAATGGGAGAACAAAAAATCTGAATGAGTAGTTTAGGCTAATGAGAGAGATGATGGATGGATGAAAGTAGACATATCTGGAAGAATGGGCTCTAGAGAGCAACAACACCACGAGAGGCAGGCTTGAGTCGTGGATTAACTGTGGATCGTCTGATTAAAGAGAGAAATGTGGATATGATTAGCGGTAACTAGAAATACAATAAGACTGAGAACCAATGCTTTTATGGCTTGAACTTCTTGTTTTCAGTGCGACTTTTTCTTTGGACTAAATATAACAATAACATAACACTTATTTGTTCCTTTTTCCTTTTTTACAAAAGACCAAAAATATTTCTACAATGACCCATCGCACTAATATCAATCCATTCATACCAGTGGCGCTACAGCCCATGGAGGTCCCTGGCCTGCTTTAGCACATCTCTCCAGTCAGATCTATCCCGTGCTTTACGTTTTCATGCCAGGACTTTTAGCTGTTGTAGATCTGTCTCTACGTCATCAAGTCACCGTACTCGTTGTCTGTCTTTGGGGAGCCTGCATTTTGTTTTTTTGCGCGTGAACAATCTTTGCTCCTCTGTTCTCTGGCATTCTTTCGAGGTGACCTTCCAGCGTAATCTGTTCTTTTTTGTTTCTTTCCCTATGGAAGGGACTTCATACAGATGATATATTTCTTGGTTATGGCATCAATAGCATAATTAAAAAATAGTACCAGGTCATACCCATCGACCTTAGTTCTGAGTATGAACAGAAGCGTTCAAATATTGGTCGGAATCTTCTTTGTCTTCTGCGTTACTATATTGAAGGGTTCAGAAGACTGAGAGTCCTGTATCTGAAATGAGCTGCAAGTGGTTTCCACATCAACCAGCTCTCCATCCGGTTTTTCTTCCATATGGCTAGTTTAGGGGCTTAGGACTAGTGTCTGGTTCAGGCCTTTCAACAATGGTTCACGGCTTAATTCAACTAAAACAACTAGAGACAATCTGCACACTTAAAAGCTCCGATGTGGTTTTAGATGAAGGTCGTAAACATAGGACATTCATCTACCTAGACTTTGTTCAGAAAATTACTTATGTGTGTGAAAGACCGTGTTAGTGTATCTTTCGGGACAGGATGGCTGCTTTGTCGTGCGGTTTGCGCGCTGGACTGTTATTTGGATTTATCGATGGTCCCGGGTTCAACCCTGCCGGCAGAGCCGGCCTTAGGGTATTGCAACCTATGCGGCCGCAGTGGGCCCCGCACTAACACTAGTTGTAAATTATTAAATTAAACCATTTTAACTTAACAGGGTTTCCGCTGCCTCCTGATTTTCCAGGAGCTCCTGGAAATCTCCTGAAATTATTAAAATATCCTGAAAACTCATAAAAATTTTCCAAAAAAATAGACAAAATTGTCATTTTGGGGTGCCATTCAATGTGGAAAACGCAAATCCTACTCGCGATTTAAAAAAAACGGCAGCTTTCAATTAATAAAAATAATAAGACAAATTTTAACCAAAACAAGAGGTTCCAATACTTTATTTACTGTAATATTCAGTGGCATGTAAATATAGATATTCATCTATCTCGATCTCTTTAAAAAAACAAAAAGCGATATTTTGCTAGTTGATAGTAAATCTAAAAGGCAGATATGAATGTTTATCGGCTTATTGTAGATGGCTCGTAATTTAATTTGACCGAGATTTTGTACTTAGTAAAGTATGAACAAAATATAAAGACGTATTTATTTTCCAAAAAAAAAAAATCTTTAATTTTCACGTATTATCCTTATCTCTATCCAGACTAGGCCCCGCGCAATCCGTTTCGCATAGGCCCCGCAATCTGTAGGACCGGCCCTGCCTGCCTGCTCCCATTCACTGTCATCTTGCGGGAGGTTTGGACTAGGAAGTAAACTATCTTCAACTCTGAAGGAACATCCGAAATATGTAAAACAAACAGACAAAACATAGTAGACTAGTCACGTGTAGAAAAAACAACAACAACTGTACAATCCCCACTTAGGGTTTTCCAATGTTGAGATTAAGCCTACCGTTAAAGTTTTAAAGCAAATCGCCTAATGGATATTGCATAATACAAATAAAATCACTACTTATCCATAATGTATAACAAAAATTTGCTTTACTTTAGTCTAGTTATTTCTATGGGGCAAACTGTTCGAAATGGACCTCAGGTCTGTATGTTACCAACAAGGAACGTTAAGTCTTAGAAAATTACACACGTTATTTCTCTCACACCCATTCTCGAATTAAGTTTACACTTTTTCAACAATTATTTATTGTATCTAACAAAACATGAATCAATAAAAAAAAAAAAACACAACAATTTGCCAATCTGTCATTTAGTTAATGGGAATTAATTGTGTGTTTAATATCGAATAAGGAAAATAACTTCTACATTATTGAGACATACAGTCATAAGTGCAGAATTCTTCCCCTTAGATAACTTTTAAAAAAAAGAAATTGTTTATATTTTGCTTGTTTAGTTTTTTGCTCGAGGGGGGGGGGGGAGGGGGTTGGGTTGCGCGTGAGGGGTCCATTGAAACTCCAAGACCTTTTATCTTGCTCTATAACACCAAACGTCTGAACCAAGTATTAAGTAGATAGTTACGTTTCTAGGACACGCCTTCTTTTATATAACACGGTCATTTCATAGAGACATACAGGCCTACGTACAGACGGTAAATCACAGACACACTGAGTGTGTGTGTGCGCGCGCGTGTGTGTGTGCAAATATGAGAGTAGCCCGAGAACGCGCTGTATATTTATTTGCGACTGGCCCAAGAATGAATACAACAGACATTTTAAGAAGGGCCACAGGGTACACTCGTTCGATAACAAACTCCCCCCCCCCCCCAAGTCTTTTCTTTCTGTAAGTTTCAGAAGTTCTTCCAAATGTTTCTTGGGGAGGAGAAATGTCTTCTCCTCATTTTGTGATAAGCTCTCATCGATAAGAAATCAGGAGGAGACAGGGGTAAAAGAAAAAATAAAGAGGGTGGTGGGGATTTAAAGGGGGTGTGTGAATTTGACGGGGGGGGGGGGTGAATTTGGGGGGGGGGGGGTGAATTTGAGGGGGGGGGGGAAGAGTCGTAAGAGAAAAGGGATCGAAGACCAAGGTCGAGGACAATTGCGGTGCTTTGACCCCGATGCTCACTGGTGCTTGTGTTACATGTCCTGGGGATTTGGGTTAGATAGTGAAATGTGACCGATGAATGACCGCGATACGTCAGTCACTGGTCGCTAGTTCTTAATGCCTTTCTGATTGGCTTAACCGTTGCTGGCTATTGTAGGCCTTCATGCGTGTCGAAATTATCTGACTGTTTCGGTCAGCAAATCTCTGCCTTCCCCCCCCCCTTCTCTTTCTCTCAATGTTTCGTCATCAAGGTTGTGGTTGGTATAGTGGTTGGGGGGCTTGAGCTGACAGCTCTATTTTCACTGTCTAAGGGATATTTTTTTATTTTTTTTTATCCAATATCACTTCATAATTGGTTTGATAGTTTTCAGTATGAATATCAGAAACAATGCAGTGATTTGCCATCATTTGGGGGCCCTGTGAGCTTGACCTCTTTAGGGGCCCCTGCATTTTGACATTCGACATCATGACATGAGATAATGGCGTAATATTTAATTTTTAAAAAATTTCGAACACTCATTTTGGGCCCCCCTCAAATTCCCTTCCCCCTTCATCCCCACCCTAGCAACGCCACTGAAACTATGAACTACAAACTATCACAGCAACCACACACTTACACCCATCATTAAAACAAGCTCGCCTCAGATTCCCTTCTCGAGGTCCTTCTTGTCTCCAGTCTGCCTTTTTAAAAAATACTTTTTAGCTGCATTACTTACCAAAGAGATGATCAATGGGTGGTCCCATCGGGGGCCACCTCTGAAACAAAATCTCTTTAAAATCTTGTCTTTTAATTATTTCTTTTCTTCAAATAATTCATGTCTCATAAACAAAAACTCAAATCAAAAGCGCAACAACCGTTGAGCACTAGATGGTTTGATCTTTTGACATAAAAAAAAACTAATGGCTATCTGAGTAGGGGCACTCAACAGCGCCTACATACACCAAACCTACATACACCAAACCTACTTACACCTAACCTTCTTACACCTAACCTACTTGCACCTAACCTACTTACACCTAACCTACTTACACCTAACCTACTTACACTTAACCTACTTACACCTAACCTACTTACACCTTACCTACTTACACCTAACCTACTTACACCTAACCTACTTACACATAGCCTACTTACACCTAACCTACTTACACCTGAAATCTCTTTATAATCTTGTCTTTTAATTATTTCTTTTCTTCAAATAATTCATGTCTCATAAACAAAAACTCAAATCAAAAGCGCAACAACCGTTGAGCACTAGATGGTTTGATCTTTTGACATAAAAAAAAACTAATGGCTATCTGAGTAGGGGCACTCAACAGCGCCTACATACACCAAACCTACATACACCAAACCTACTTACACCTAACCTTCTTACACCTAACCTACTTGCACCTAACCTACTTACACCTAACCTTCTTACACCTAACCTACTTGCACCTAACCTACTTACACCTAACCTACTTACACCTAACCTACTTACACTTAACCTACTTACACCTAACCTACTTACACCTTACCTACTTACACCTAACCTACTTACACCTAACCTACTTACACATAGCCTACTTACACCTAACCTACTTACACCTGAAATCTCTTTATAATCTTGTCTTTTAATTATTTCTTTTCTTCAAATAATTCATGTCTCATAAACAAAAACTCAAATCAAAAGCGCAACAACCGTTGAGCACTAGATGGTTTGATCTTTTGACATAAAAAAAAACTAATGGCTATCTGAGTAGGGGCACTCAACAGCGCCTACATACACCAAACCTACATACACCAAACTTACATACACCAAACCTACTTACACCTAACCTACTTACACCTAACCTACTTGCACCTAACCTACTTACACCTAACCTACTTACACCTAACCTACTTACACATAACCTACTTACACCTAACCTACTAACTATTGGTGTATCTTACCTCTGCTTCTACTCCTCTTTCAGTAATCTCCCTCTCGCCCCCCTTTGACCATCTTTAAGCCAGCCCGCCCTCTCTGCATCACACCACCCGAGTAGCCTCGCAAAAAATAAATAAAATAAAAATAATAAATTGAAAAGCCGTAGCACTTTTTTCATAGGTGTGGCCTCCAAACAGCAGAATAGATCTAAATCCGATAGGGAGAACAAGTTGGGTGCTTTAGGAGAGGGAAGGAAAGAAGGAGGAGGGGGGAACTATTACTCAAATATATTTTTAACTGCGTCAAATGACACGTATCCAAACAACGAAGACTTTTCTTTAGCCATTTTTGTTCGGTTACATTTTTTTTCCACATCATTCTGAAAGTTAAAAACAAAAGTTAAGAAAGTGAAAGAATAAACAACAACATAAAAAAAAGGAAGAGAGATGGAGAGGTGCTGAGAGTGAGGGAGAGGGAGTCAATAAGTCAATAAATACAATTTGTACTCATTTGATGTTAGGTTTTCACAAAGTGAATAAAATTAGACAACATTGTGTTCTGACTCAAAGTACGTAGTATTCAATGGGTTTTTATTGCTCATATACGTAATAAAAGGGAAATAGTTTCATGAACAGGCCAACCACTTAACAACGTAAATACATACACAACAGCAACACACACACACACAACACATATCAAAAAAACACACTGACAGAAAACTAATGTTGGCTTTTTCTTACTCATTACAAAGCTTTTATCAACTCACTGTCTGTCTGGTAAAAAGTTTGTACACGTGATTTCTCCCAGATCCACTCTCGGATTAGGCCGAAATTTTGCACAATTATTTTATTTACCTGACAACATAAGAATCAATAAAAAAAAATTAACTAATTAGTTAGTTAATAATTGATAATTAATTATTTTGTTTGGTATCTTGTACAAGGGAAAGAAATCCTACGTGACAGATGTGGTGGTATATGTGGAATTAGTCCTCTTGAGCCCCGAGTGAACATTTTCTTTATGCATTTAAAAACGATCATGTAAACATTCACCAAGACATCTTCTCCTCACCCCTATTCACAACTGGTCCAGACAAGTGATGGGATCATAGCGCATTGAGAAAGCTAAAAGCTAAGCAAAAACAGTTGGTAAAATATTTCAAATCGCACAGATTTATTAAGTCTTAGCGGAATGAGATGACATGACTGATCCAAACTCAATGACACAATTACACTTAATATAAGTTTGTTTTTTTGTTTTTTTTTGTTATGAAATGGAAAGAAAAATAACAGAAGACCGGACATAACAAATTAACATTTTAAAAAGCATTTCACTAAAGTTGATGAAAAAATAACAACATGGGAAAAGATTTAAAATACATTTTGTTTTAAAAGACGACTTTAAGTAAAATGAAATATTTAAACCCAAAAAATTTTTTTGTGTTTGCTCCTACTGGTATCGGACTTTTGGCACGTTCAGCTAGAATCACATACGATGTTATCTATTTTTCCGTATGACTGTTTAATTGTGTAATTATTTATTAGTACTTTCATGTAAAAGACATCTAGAACTAAATCTAGATCAAGATTTCTGATTTAGAACTCTTAAGATCTAGTCTAGGTTTAGATCTACTCTAGAATTTAAATGTAATCGGTATTAGATTAACGTAAAAAATATAAGCAAAACTGACAGAAACTTTAAATTCAATAAACAGTTTAATGTCCAAAAGCACGTTCGAAACCTGTAATCTGCATTTAGAAAACATAAAGGGAAGAACTGAACATTCACCACAATATCTCTCAATACTGCAACGTTTAATTTCATTTTTCTATATTAAAAAAAATTAATTAATTACCACTAATTGATCAACTATTTGGTTAATTTTTTATTCATTCATTCGTGTATTGTTATCGATTATGAATGATAATGTAACTTTTCAACTTGATGCAAGAGCACATGGGAGATATATATAATGCGTATAAAATTTGTAACAGACAGACAGACAGAGTGAGTTAATATGAGGTTTGTAAAAAAAAAATATCTAAAATTGTATTCATTAGACAAGTAAAATTTCAAAACTTGTTAAAATAAACATATCCAAAAATAACTTTACCTGATTTGACGTAGGTTTTCCCTTGGTCCTTACAACTAGTTTGATAAATACGCCCCCCCCCCCCTTATTTTTAGACGTGAAAGAAATCGTTTTTTTAACTTTAATTGGAAGAATTCAGAAAACTCTTCATGATACGAAGCTACAATTCTATCTCTATTCAAATTTTGTGAACCAAGAAAAAGTAGTTATTTTCTAAAAGACCTTTTGAAAATGTGCGACATTGCGTTCCTTCCTATACTAGAGTAAAAGGAATCTGACATTAATGGAATTATCTATTCGGAAATAATGTTTGGCTTGTATTGGGAGGTATTTAATGTGTAGTACTTCGCACTCAAAAGTCTTCAAGTATTTAGAAACCCAACAAACTTTCCCTTGACAATTTACGATTATGGTTTAAGATTAAGTAGTCTTCTTCCAATACACAATGATACTCCTCACTATTTTGGTACAGTCACTCATCCATTTTGCAGATCTATTTCAAGAATTTTACCTGGTAATGAACATTTAATACACAACAAAACCAAAGAATCATACACAACATTTAAAAAGCTGTTACATGAAAGCCTAGTGAATAGGATTAAGTGGGGGAGAGTTCTTGGGGTGACAGAACTCAAGGACACATTCATAAACCTACACACCAAACATATCCCACCAAAAGCTAGAGAGATAAGTTATAGACTTATCTTTGGGATGACCCCTATGGCTAGAGAACGAGCAAATGACCGTGAATGTATATTATGCCATCTTGAAAATGCTGATAATGAGAAACATATGTATTTGGAATGTCCATTATTCCTTCAAGTTAGAAGTACTGTAAGGGACTTATTAGAAGCAACTATGTAAATGTTAACTTGTCTATTGTTTTAAACAAGCTGCCAAAACTAAAAAAATTAAAATGATACAATGACTTTAACTTAATTATTGTTTCCGAATACAGGAACCTTGTTTGGGCTAGCTGGCTCAAAGCTCTACATAATAATAAGGTGTTTGATCCTAATCACTTAGAATTGACATTTAGAAAAATAATGAATTTTAGGGTAGAGAATTATCTAGTTTGATTTTCATATACTTGTACAATGCTCAGGTAGTTTTCCAGAAATGGGGTGTTGGGGGTCAGGGATATTTGATATTGTGTTGATTGTTCTGGGGTAGAGGATACTTGTATCATTTTTCTGTCTTTAGTGGGTTTAATTGTTAGGATGGTTAGGTAGTATGTCTTTGATATTAAATAATATTTCTATTACTATTATTATATTTTTAGGTTAATCAATTTTCAATTGTTTATGATTTAATACTTATGAATTATGAGAACTTACAAATAAAAAAATTAAAAAAAAGCCCACAAAAGAGGCAAGATGGCCCATAAAAGAGGCACATTAAGCCCAAAAAAGAGGAAAAGAAAAGAGGCCTAAAGCCCAAGGATTCCTATGATGATAAAGCTAAAATTGAATAGCGCAAATTCTGAGGTTTCCTTTAAAAAAAAAAAAAATTATCTTACTATCTGGTCTTACAGCTCCAAGTAATATAACAATCGTGAAAAAGAAACATTCAAATTATTGCAGGAATAAATGACTTCAATAGAAATTTGCAGGGGCACAGTGGATAGGTAGCTCAAATTGCAACCAATCCACTGTTTCCTGATACAATTCTGTCTGCATCAAGAGATAAAAGTCTCATTTTGTGAAAGTTGACTAGGTATGAGACCAAGTCTGACCAATGCCATGGCCGTATACATTTTGTTAGTGATGTAGTTTATCTTGAGATGGTCTGTTCACACTATCCTCCTCCTGGGATAACACTCCTCGCTTGTGGGATCCTGTAGAAGGCAAAGCAACTAGACGCTTTGTTGGACATGAGAAAGATGTTTTGAGTGTGGCTTTCTCAGCTGTCAATAGGCAGATTAAGTCTGCATCTCGTGACAAGAGCATCAAACAGTGGAATTACCCTTGGAGTTTGTACGTACACAGTACTGGATGACACACACAAAGACGTGTGTTCGTTTCTCATCCAATCCTTCTAACCCAATTATTGCATCATGTGGCTGGGATAAAGCTGTAAAGTTATGGAGTTTGACCAACTGCAAACTTAAGAGCAATCGTTTTGGTCACACTCAGTTCTTGAACTGTGTTACAGTGTCACCTGATGGATCACTCTGTGGCAAGGATGGCCAAGCCATGCTTTGGGATTGAAATGAACTCAAGCACTTGTACACCTTAGATGGTGGAGACTGCATAAATGCTTTGTGCTTTTCACCACACCATTAGTAGCTGTGTGCTGCTTCTGGCTCAAGCATTAAGATTTGGGACCTTGAAAGAAAAAGTAATTGTTGAGGAGCTGAAACCTGATATTATGGTTGCTGAACCTCCCCAATATTTATCCTTGCCTAGGTCGTCTGAAGAATAATCCTTCTTAGCAGGTTATTGTGATAGACTTATTTGTGTGTGTGTGTTAATCTTAGTTTAAATAAGCGCATCTTAAAAAATCATTTGCATCACTTGATAGAGACACCATCAGAAAGGTGCATTGTTTACTTTCTGACATTAATAGACAAAATTATTTTATGTTCAATGTACCCTAACACAGCTTCTATCAACTCCCTATGCCTGTGTACTGTGTCTGTTGTCTGGCTAAACGTGTCTGCATGTTTTTCTCCCGTTTCCCATTCTTGAATCAAGTTAAAACTTTGCACAATCATTCATTGTACCTGAAAAGACATGAATTAATAAAAATATAAGTCATTAGTTCATTAATTATTTGTGATTATTTTGTTTAATATCGAAATAGGGAGAATAAATGCTTCTGAATGAGATTTGTGGATGTATATATGGATTTATTCCTCTTATTAGGTTGTAAGACTTTTTTTCTCCCACTTCCCATGCTCTGATGAAGTTAAAATTGTGCCTAATTATTCATAGTCGATGACAATACACGAATCCATCAAAAATTAACCAATTCGTTAATGATTTAGAACTAATTAAATGATTCTGTTTGTATATGTTAGAGAAGGAGTTAAACCCTGCCCTTTCAGATAAATACAAGTATTTTTCGGTTCTTTAACACGGGTAAGCTTTGTTTTTGTTTTTTTTAAATAAACTTCTTTTTAATTGAAAGGCCGAATTAAAGTTAATCCGTAAGATTTTTCTTGTTCAGTCAAATTGTATGTTAGTCAGTCTAAATATAATCTCAATGATGATTTGATTGTTATAAAGAGTTGATTCGTTTTTTGTTTCGTTTTCTTTGCATGCCATGATGTCAGGAGAGCTACAATAATACAGAAACACAGAACAAAGTGTGGAGCTGGAAGGTGAACGAGAGAGAGAAAAAGATAGAAAGATAGAAGCAGAGAGAGAGAGAGAGAGAGAGAGAGAGAAAGATGGAGAAAAAAAATGGAAAGATAGAAGCAGAGAGAGAGAGAGAGAGAGATGGAGAAAAAGGATGATTAAATGCATTGCAGAAAGAAGAATGAATGAGAAAGAGAGAAATGAAAGGGTTTGAAGAGAAAGAGAAAACAATGTGGACATAAAAAAGACAGAGAGAGAGAAATATTTTAAAAAGATGGACAAAATGTTATTTCAAGGCAAGTAAAACCTAGACACAAAGTTCGCTCCCACCCCCCAACCCAGAACATCAGCTGAACATCACAATAACACCTCACCGTCTCCTCGTCACTCGCAACATTCGATGTCAATGTGAACACCTACACACATACACACACACACGTATTCGAATTAACTGTACCAGTACCTGACTCTGGTCTCACGTGATCCCTAGGTGAGTAGCGCACTGACTTTTACACCTGCAGAGCCTACAGCCTTGTTGCCAAAGTCAGAAATGTCATGTGTGTGTGGTGGGGGATGTGTGTGTGTGTGTGAGAGAGAGAGAGATAGTGTGGGAGAAGTTTTAAATGTTGGGAAAAGGGGAGGTAAGACGAGACGATACTTTGTGCACTTGACAACAAAGGGAGATAATTTGAAGTAGAGTGCAAACGTCTATACATATAGGTCTGTCAGTCTGTCTGTCTGTATGTATGTATGTATGTTAATGTATATATGTGTGTATCTATCTATCTATCTATCTATCTATCTATCTATCTATCTATCTATCTGTATGTATGTATGTATGTATGTGTGTATGTTAGTCTGGCTGTCTGTCTATCTATTCTGTATACACTTATCTATCTATCTATCTATCTATCTGTCTCTGTCAGTCAGTCAGTTTGTCAGTCTGTATGTCTGTCTATTCTGTCTTCTCTTCTCTATCTATCTATCTATCTATCTATCAATCTATCTATCAATCTATCTATCAATCTATCTATATATATATATATATATATATATATATATATAGACAGTCAACAGGACCAGGCAGCTAAGAGATATCATGAAGAATAAAATATAAATCAAGTAGATAGAGAGAAAGTATCGGAGATTACTAGAGTAGTAAAATCAAAATATCTCACAGCAAGATAGTTAGAAAGAATGCCAGAGAATATGGATTGAGAGAAAGAGTGCCAGAGAAAGCATGAAGGCGTAGCAAGTCTGCTTAAACTCCAGACAACACTTGCCTAGATAAAGACGACACTGATGCGATAATGTAGCCAATCACGTCACGAGAAAGGTCGGCCATTTTGAACAAAATTACCAACTTATTGAAAGTTGAAGAAAAGGAAATTGATAAAAATTGACCAAATTAAAAAAAAAAGAAAAGACGCCTAACCAGGTCTTTAAAAAAAATCTGGACAAAATCTCGTCAATTTCCAGACAAGCTAACCAGGTCAAGTTGAATGCCAATGATTTATTTTTTTCGCGTTTCTTTAGAGATTTCTTCAATGGCGTTCGATGTTTAGAAAAAGCTTTAAAGAAATAGGGCATTATGGGTAGAGTATAAGAGTAATGTTATATATATATAGAGAGAGAAAGCATAGAGTGAGACACAGACACAGAATGGAAAGAGAGATGAGCTAACAAACGAGAGAAAGTGAAAACAAAGAACAATGTGAGGCAGTAAGAGAAAGGTACATAGAGAGAACGTGAGAGAGAAAGAAACAAACAAAAAGAGAAAGACGAGAGTTTAAAAACAAGGCGAAATGAAGAGATGAAACAAATAGTTGACTTATTTTCCAATGAAAACATACAGTCATATTCTAGTTTAATTAACTGTTAGAAGATACATTGTGTCATGGGAGTTGATTTCCAGCTTAAGGTATGGGAACGGGTTTTTCTCCTAAGTTTCCGTTTTTTTTTGTTTTCATCTGGTAAAGCGCGCGCCAAGTTTGAATATTTGAGAGCTCTGCAATGCTTTGGTGCTTTTTTTTCCTTGATCTGAACACGAGACTCGGGTTTAGTTAATGTGTATGTGTCTGTTTCTGTGAGTGTGTGTGTCTGTTTCAGTATCTGAATGTTGTTGTTTTTTTATATATGAGTGTGTGTGTGTCTATATTTATATATGAGTTATTGTGTTTGTTTCTGTCTCTGAGTGTGTCTATCTCTGTGAGTTTGTGTGTCTCTGTCTTCATTAACTAAACAATGACCACTCATAATGGTTGTGTTCATTAAATTGTCCTGGAACTTTCAGAAACCTTACAAGGTAGACCAGCTGTAGTGGGCGCGGTGGTCTAGAAAGATCCTTATTATTTGATCATTGTATCTCTTTTCTACCCTCTTTCTCTCACTCTCACTGGTCTTCTCTTTTACTCTTTCTTTCTTCTTTTCCTCAACTCTCTTATCTCTTTCCCTAACTCAATTGTCTCTTTCATCTTTCTTTTTTCCTTTCCTTCTTTCTATTGTTCTCTCTTCTCTCTATTTTTCTTCATTGTTTCTCTTTTCCTCTTTTCTCCATGTCTTGCACACTTTCTCTCTCTCTCTCTCTCTGTCACTACCTATCTCCCTTTTTCTCTTCCAACAAATCTTCTCCTCTGTTCTCCGTGACTCTACCTGATACCTGCCCTCCCCATGAACAATTAGTTCGATACCTTTGCCTCCCTTTCAGTTCACAGTAAAAACAGCACTCGACTAAAACAAAATTGGGTTAGCTGAAAGGAAACGTTTAGTAGAACAAGGAATCTAAGTCTAAGCGGAGCAGATCTTTTAGACTATTGACTTGACCTTCAGCTTTTCAGCGCTGTTTAGCGAACCTTGGTTGTTAAAAACCTGTTTTATGTTGTATATTTGAACCTTTTATAGTTCCACTGCATCTACTGGGTGCTACCACTGCGCTACACCTACACTTAACAAATAAGGCTTAAATTGTATTTTACTTTGTTTCATTGATTAGTTTCCAAATTTTAAACAAACATTGCAAACAAAACATATCTTGGAGTAAGGATATGTAGAAATGTATTATCATTATTATTTTGTTTCTTGAATAACATATTCTAGAGATTCCACAAAGATCAAATGAATACGCATGTCAAGTTGAATCAAGTTTGGTCAAACAGTGTGGATTTCCAAACATATATGTAGACATTACTAGACATACAGAGATTATAGAACCAGTAGCATTATATCAGACACAGATTTAAAGATTAGTTTCCCTCTAATTATTTTGTTTTAATGTGTTAAAAACATTTCTTTCTGCAGAGATGTTATTTCCCTTTACTTTAGAAGGTTTTAATTTGTGATTGTCGTGAAAGGTGAAAGGTCATAAATCAAGGGAAGGAGTCAAAACAGTTGATGCAATAATAAAAATGACAACAGCTGGTGTTGGGTAAAAATATTTCAAAGGCTTTCAATTTTCTATTCACTTATTTTTAGTGACAAACGTTGTAAGCGCTGAACTTCTCGGCACTGTTTGAAATGCCATGTTGCCAGGTAGCACGTTTCTATGTAATGTCGTTGAACTGAGACATTCTAAGTGCAGTCTCTAGCAGGCTTCTCGCTGACATGAAGATGGAGCAATGACTATCTAGCTACTATTTTCTAATTTATAAATAAATAAAACTATTGGCAACGTGAGGGAATTTCTATGAGATCATTATTGTAAAAATAATAACATTAAATACACAGCAATATTATTGTCTATTTAGATTGAATGAAATAATATCACACCCATCGACCGCAACAGACAATTGACAACTTAATTCACGGATATTTGGAGGACCGGAACTTGAATTTAAAGAAGTACAATACCAATCAGTGGGCGATAGATGCCAGGTAATCACGTGGACTCATTTTAAAATCATGTAGAATATAGAGGAGATATTCCTTGAGGTTAAAAAGGATCACTATTATATCCGAAATTGTATTTTGACTAAAGAAGCCCAGTCTGGCAAGACTACCTTACATATTGCCTTGTTCAGATGGAAGTCAGTGGCGGTGTAGACAGTGTAGAGGCACTACATAGTTTGTCCATCGTGATTTGATGATGACCTTTTTGTCATCCAGAGAAGCTTTGAGGGTGTCCCTGAAGCATTTTCTTTGTCCATCTTGTGATCGCTTCTTTTCCCTTAATTGGCCATACAGGAGTCGTTTAGGAATGCAGGGGGGTTTTCCATTCTGCAGCTGGGACTGGAATCAGGATTGTGTGAATGCTTTGTAGGACTTCGGAGGACTTCAGAGGCACTATTTATTGTTCAACAGGTCAGGCGGATCGACCTCATAGACGTAACTAAGTTGATACGACACGAATCCACTTTTAAAGAAATTCTGTACTTGAGTAAGTTATGATTCCGAAGATGTTAGTAGTAATAAACGATATTATACATTTAGGATTTAGGACTAAAATTTAATATGTATTACTCATAACAAAAATGTGTAACGAAAGCAAATGAAATTGACGTGGGCTCATATATTATTTGCTTGTCAAGATGACTGCTTTTTGTATTCAGTTACAAATGTGTACAAATACTCTTTCTTCCCTAGTGCTATTAGTGAATGGAATGGGTTGCCTGAGCCGGCCAGGATAATGAGTGACTTTACAGAATTATCGGTATTGAGTAACATGCATGATTAGATGCATGACTCGTAGGACGTAATCATCTGCTTTTTTTTTTTTTTTGAAGAAACTCCTTATTTTATAAGATAAGAAGATAAGATGTGCAGTTATTACTCTAAACAGACTTTTTAAAAATATTCTCATAAAGAAGAACTTCATACCAATCTAAATATTACTTTAAAATATTGCCAAAACGAGATAACTGTCAGCGGCTAATCTTTCATTTCAGTCCAGCGAGGGACAAAAAAATGGAGAAAAGTTGTCTCCCCCTCCATTTCCAGATCTCATTAATTATAGAACGAATTAAACTTCACTCATAGTGAACTATTTTAGCCTTCAAGGGAAGTAAGTGAAAATGACTAAGGGGAAATCATCGTGGTTTAAGATATCAATATTCGATTAACGCAGTCACGGAAGTGGCGAAACGAGAGACAGGGACTTAACTCTCCTTGTTTATGTCGGTTTTTAGTCTTTTTTTTTAATGCCACGCCCATCCCGAGTTTCCGTTTTATTTTTTATTTTTTTTTACTATCTCAAACCTCAGCCTATTTATTTTTTACACAATTTCAGCTCTCTTTCTATAATTTCATCGCTTTATTTTTTACGTTCAATTTTTCTCTTTTTCCTCATCTATCTATCGTCTTTTCTTCCTTCCTTTCTTTCTTTCCAATTCTTTTTTCATCGCACTATTCATTATACATTCTCATTCTAGATTAATATTTCTTGTTACTTTTTATTTTCTTTTTCTCTTCTTCTCTTTTCCATGTTTTTATCATTCTTTTTCTATTTCTGACTATAACTCTCTATCTATTACATCTTTTTTTTTCTCGATGTCTTTTTTTCTTTCTTTCTTTTTCTCTCTTTCGTATAGACTTTTACTAGACTTGTGCATGGTGATAGTTTTATTAAACAAAAAATACTTTTAAAAAAGACAATACCTCTTTTATACATCTATAGAACTATTATTTTGTGTGACTAAAGAGGCCAATCCTTGATACACAGCTGCGATCACAGACTGGGCATCTGTAATCACCAGGCACCGTTGCATTTTCACCCTTCTTTCTACTACTGTTATAGTTTGGCATCTGCAATCCGGGACCCTTCCTTTATGCTCTCTCTCCATGTGGATCTATCCAGTGTTACTTTTTCCCAGCTGCAAGTGTCAATTTTGAAGAGCTTCATGTCGAGTTTGCATACATGAGTATACCGTAAAAGTGGACAACCAGCGGCTCTCCTGGTAAATTATAGACTTAAACTCTGCCTATTCATTGGTTTTCCTTGCTGATTCACGCAACCCGTTCCATGATGTAATTGCGCTAGGAACGAAAGGGCGCTTACACAACTTTGACCTAGAGAATGGAATAAGAGTTTAAGCTTATCTCTATGTCCGTCTTAAAATCTGATTACAACCCCCCCATCTTTTTTTTTTAACACCTTCCCATCCCCTTCACATAACGGTACCCTAACCCACTAACAGTCAAGTACATCGAACAAAAAAAACATGGTCGACACCGGAAGTTCACGGTGGGTGGCTCCGGAAATGAAGGGATGAGAGGAAAAAATGACACTAGAAAGACGAAATTTGCTTTGACATATTGGAAAAAGGGGGGAGCTCATCTCACATGGGGAAGGTTTAACAAATTTTTTTTTTTTTTGGTAAGCGTTCTATTCTTTTGGTTCCTTGTACTTCCTGATTAGAGCTGCGCACCTCTCAAATTTCACCACCCCTTCCCTCCTACCCTTTTTTTTTTTTTTTTTGTTTGTTTTGGTTTTGCTAGACATTAGCAGGAAGAAGCAAACACAGAATGGCAGTAATCTCCCCTCTATAAATAAACAAACGACTTACAGAGACAAGTGCAAGAATTCTCAAATCCCACTTCCTCTACTAGAGTGTCGCCCCTTTGTAGACTTTTAACTATGTTTTTAAGATGGATGGAATGGTGCAAACTAAAAGAAAATGTTTATTTTTCTTGATACACAATTCTTCAACTGTTTTTGTTTTTATACCATACATGGCAGATTTTATTCTTTTATACTCGGATGCACATTTATTCATCCCTTGAAACTTTTTCTTGTGCGCAATCCGTCACGTAATCACACAAACACACGAGGACAGGAGGGGATTAAAAAATCTTCAGTTAACAAAGTTGTACTTAGGTGGTAGATACAAAGTTGTACTTAGGTTGTAGATACAAAGTTGTACTTAGGCTGTAGATACAAAGTTGTACTTAGGCTGTAGATACAAAGTTGTACTTAGGTTGTAGATATTTTTCTAACATTTCATTCGCTGTTTTCTGAGCCACATTTGAGGGGTTTCAAAGCTATTTTTTTGCATATTTCAGGAAAAAAATCTTACATTTTTAGTTATGGCTGTAAATGTGCAGTTCTTTCCTTTAAATATGCTTTTTTTTTTTTTTTTTTTTTTTATATTTGACTTGTTGTTTCTATTTTTCTTCTATATAGATCTCTATCCTTTGAATTGTTTCGTTTTGTCTCTCATCCCTCTCTATCTCCCACCGTTTTTCTCTCTCTCCCTCTCTCTTTCACTCTCACTTTCTCTCTCCTTCCCCCCCCCCCCCCCCAAATCTCTTTTCCATTCTCTTACAGTCATTCTCATTTCACTTCTTGACATTTTTCTTAGACTTTTCGTGCTGTAGTTACATTGACACTAATTCTCACTCAAATTTTAATGTCAGAAGAATCATCTCTACTTCCCAATCTGGACATGTCAGACAATGAGCAACCAACCAAACAAAAAAAAAAAAACAACTACGAGAATAAAGATAAATTAGAAAAAGAAAAATTGCATGACGTGCGACAAGGTCGCGTGACGAAGAGAAATTTAAAAAGAAAAACATCAATAATCGTTCAAACGATCTTTTTCTAAAAAACTAAAATGAAAAAAAAAATGTAGCAGAAGTTTTATCTAAACCGGAAGTTATGACCTCTTGAGGAAACGGAAATGACGAATTAAATAGGTATTGATCACGTGGTTTCTCATCCCTATCGTTGTGTCACTCGCTACCCAGCTGAAATCTAACATTTCTGAAGTCTGATCCTTTCTGGCGAATCTTCCCGCGTGGATAGCTCGATGTGAGAGAGAAGACTTGAACTCTAGAATTAAAGGTTTCGATTAGGATCTTCGTAAAAATGAATCTCTTTAAAAAGTTTTGACTTGTTAGACCAAAAATGTAATTGCAAAATTAGCAAAAAGAGGCGAATTACATAAATATAAAATACAAATATTAATAGCGCATAATTAGGGCAATCTCTGAGCTCATGGTAAAAGTTCCTTAAATGGTTCATTACAAGTCGGCATTTCAAAATTGCTTGTTTTGATTGGAAGAATGCTTTCAGAAGACCAGACGGCACTCGGGGCCACGGAATTAGTGTACAGGTATTGTTTATGCTGTAACATCACAATTCGGGAGCTGAAGATTTTTCCAGGAACGGTAACACTAATTCAAAATGTCGACATCCCTAAGGAAGACAGACAACAAAAGACTTATTTTAACTCTTTCTCTCCTAACTGACGATACAAACGTTGATTCCACCAGAATGTGGTAAATAATTACGGAGAAAAAGAGTTAAGTGTTTCCTATCTATACAATAACAAAGGAAAGAGGTATACAAAGAGAAGAAAGATAAAGGTCGTTGACAAGACCCCCATCAACAGGGGAGTTGCAAAGTTACTAGAGCCTTACAAAATAATGACAGTTTGTAATCTAGGGTGGAATATATTGATGTACTTCCCACCAGACTAAACGCTCAGCTTTGGATAAATCAACAAATTTCATTTCTACACATACGACTTTTGTTCCCTATGAATCACTGCGCGTGTTCATTCATCAGTTGCCTCGTTTTAAAAACAAAATGTCGGTAAGCCGTATGAATCGAAATCTAGATCCAAGTTTACGAAATGTTTTCTGTTTTTGTGTGAAAATCTCCCTCCTTGAAAAAGAATGTATGAGGCCGACGGACAAGAAACAGTGGCGTAGTTAGGGATTGGGGGGGGGGGGCGGGGATTGATCTTTTTAGAGGCCCCTGCATTTTGACAGTCGACATCGTGACAAAAGATAATGTACTTAATAATTATATGTCTAAATTCCGGTTGGTACAGTGTATAAGTACAAATAAACAAAAAATAATCATTAAGACTTTTTTTTATGAATAATACTTTTGTTTATTGGCCAGATAATGCACAAGTGACATATCTTATGTCATATCTCTTCACGTCGTGCTTTCTGTGGAGCACAGGCATCTATAACATCCTCTAGATTCTAGATCAATGCTGCCTAGTATAGTTTTGAATACACCTGAATTGCAAGACTACATGGCAGTGGCGTAATATTTAATTTTTTTTTAATTTAGGACATTCATTTGGGGGTCCCTCAAGTGGGGGCCCCAGACTTTCGAATTAGCATCCCTCTCCACCAACCCCTTGCTATGCCACTGAAAAGAAAAGAAAAAAAAAGAACATGTTTTCAAATTGTACAGAAGAACGGAACAAAAATGTTCATTTGACATATCCCTCTTTAGTAAACATTTGTTTGAATCATCAAATTTCCACCTTTGAGAAAAACTAAATTCAAAAGTTAAAATTACCATTAGGTTTAAAAAAATCATTTATTTTCAAATTCCAATTTTCAATCGAGGGCCTCTACCGAACGATGTGGAGCTTCTTTTACTTACGAAAAATATTTGGCCGAGAGAGAGAGAGAGGAAATGGAAAAGGTGGGGAGGTGGGGAGGGTACCCTGTTTTGAGTAGAAATTCTTCTCGAAAAACGTAATTGGGGGAAAAGAAAAAACAACATTTTAGACAGTAAAGTTCTATGGTGGCCCAAAGTCAGTAAAAGT
Source organism: Biomphalaria pfeifferi (assembly GCA_030265305.1). Classification (NCBI taxonomy): domain Eukaryota; kingdom Metazoa; phylum Mollusca; class Gastropoda; family Planorbidae; genus Biomphalaria; species Biomphalaria pfeifferi. The sequence continues at coordinate 124,805 of JASAOG010000337.1, read as the reverse complement.
ATTCCAACTCGGAGTCAGGAGGATATCGACTGCCCATATCAACTTATTATTCAACATCACATTTCAAGTGGTTTGAATGTCTCTGTGCGTGTGTGTCTGTTTAAACGTGTGTGCGTGTGAAAAAGAGTGTGTGTGTGTGTGTGAGTGTGCCCGCGAGTAAGTGTAAGTTTGTTCGTCTCTGATTAAAAACATGGCTTCGGCAGCTTAAATTCAATGCATCCGTCGTCTAACTGCTTCGACTCACGTGGTTCTGGTTCTGCTGACGTCATATCCTGCAACTTGCGTCAACAGTCAAATGAGTAGCGCCTGATTGCCGCCCTCCCTCTACTCCGCACCCTCGTCAAAACCCAAAATGACACAAGCTGTGGCTCGGTCAATGACAAACCGATGTATATTCCAATCGAATGGAGGTTTATGGTCACGTGACCTAGAGCAACCCAACGTTAATGCTCGACGATTACATTTCACAGTTTTATTCCACCATTTACCACCTTCTATTTCAGACCGAAACCAAGACCCCCACATCTCTGTCACAGTTTATACGCTGTTTTGATTGGCATGACATCGACATGAGTTACAATCGTTCGGGTAGCACTGGACAAAACCTGGACTCCAGACCAACTCTAAAGAATAGCATTGTACTTAACACACAATCCGGGCGTCACATAATTATTGCGAGCCTTTCTTTCGGGTAACTCAGAAGAGGGGCGGGGACCACTACATGGATTTTCCGCTGACTTCCAGGAAGATGATCATGGACCACAAGGAAGAGGATCATGGACCACCAGGAAGATGATCTTGGTCCATCTGAAAGATTAACATGGACCACGAGGAAAATGATCGTGGACCACCAGGTAAATGATTATGGACCACCAGGAAGATGATTATGGTCCACCAATAAGATGATCATGGACCACCACTAAGATGATCATGGACCACAAGGGAGATGATTATGGTCCACATAAGATGATCATGGACCACCAGCAAAAGGATCATCGACCACCAGGAGGACTATCATAAACCACGAAGAAAATGATCGTGGACCATCAGAAAGAGTATCATGGACCACCAGAAATAGGATCATGGACCATTGAAGAAATAATCACTAAACCACAAAGAGTGATGTTCGCGGATGACTCTTCATTGAAGAAGAATGATAACTCCTAAATCTGAGCGGTTAGTTCCGCCTACAGTTGTTTACTCCCTATCACGTGAGTACTACATTATCCCATACCACAGCTACGACATAATGATAGATCTGTAGTGTAATCAACAGAGAAGCAAGTCTGTGCTCTTGTGTCCAGTGTCCACACCTAGTTCATCACTTCGGACATCGAACTAAAGGGGACAATAGACAAGCAAACTCACTGGACTAGTGTCCAACAAAAGAAGGCCATATATAAATTTTTCTTGTCTCTTTCATTGAATAGGATTGTACTAATGGTGTTTCACTAAGGCTGCTGTAACACTGCTACTGTTTATTAACTAATGCTGATATTTCACTAATGCTGCTTTTTCATTAAAGCTGATTTTTTTAAATAATGCTGCTATTTCACTAATGCTATGTTACTAATGGTACTATTTCACTAATGACACTGCGTCACTTATGTAACTATTTCGCTAATGTTGTTATTTCACTAATACTGTTATGACACTAATGCTGCAATTTCACGAAAACTATTTCACTAATGCCGCTGTCTTTACGGTGATATCAGTTTTTTTTTCTTTCATGTTCTTAATTTGTAATAATTGTAAATCGAAGACGGATTCGATTTGTTTTTCATATTGATTTTTTCATGAAATTAAACACAAGCCAAAATAAAATTTTGCATTTTATTTTTAATAACTCCATACATCGTCGAAAATTTTCTTTCGCCTCTGCAGATATTTGCTGATATTTGCTGATGTTTGGTGATATTTGCTGATATTTGCAGATGTTTGGTGATATTTGCAAATGTTTGGTGATATTTGTTGATATTTTCGGATATATGCTGATATTTGCAGATATTTGCAGATATATGCTGATATTTGCAGATATTTGCTGATATTTGCAGATGTTTGGTGATATTTGCTGATATTTGCGGATATATGCTGATATTTGCAGATATTTGCTGATATTTGCAGATATTTGGTGATATTTGCTGATATTGGCGGATATATGCTGATATTTGCAGATATTTGCTGATATTTGCAGATATTTGCTGATATTTGCAGATATTTGTTGATATTTGCTGATATTTGCAGATGTTTGGTGATATTTACAGTTATTTGCGGATATTTGCAGATATTTGCTGATATTTGCTGATATATGCTGATATTTGCAGATATTTGCAGATATTTGCTGATATTAGCAGATATTTGCTGATATTTGCTGATATTGGAATGAAGCTGTAAACAAAGCCTGTTCATTTCTTTCTATTACTTCTAACATCTACAATCTACAACTGTAGTAAAAGGAAAAAGATGCCGAGGCACACTCACAAGAAATGTCTTTTGAAACCGCTGCAGTGTTACAATAATGTCTGATGTTATTTTTAAACGCAAATACATGGAACTTATTTACAGTAACTTTCTTTTTTTTTAAAAACCATCGTTTCCTTATGGCAACTCTGTTCTACGAGTTCTGACATTAATATGATGACTTTATAATGGGTCACTGAACTTCACGTCTATAGAATGCAATTATCTCTAAAGTAAAGCGTGAAATAAGTGGCTCTAGGCCAGTGAGTTATAGTCATCGGAACGAAATGAAGCGTCAGGAGTGAAAAGAAGCACTATGATTAATTATTACTCACTTATGGCTTACCTAAGATTCAGCATGATTCAAAACAGTTCACCATGGTTCACCGAATACAGCGTTATATGTCACAGATCATGCGATGAATTTTTCTTTATCTACAAAGTATAGCCTGATAGCTTTAAAACACTAGGATTTGGTGTGAAAGGAAATGATAGAAGATTTTTTTTTTGAGATCTTGTAAATAAGTAGATAACCATTATTATTACTATAGCTTTTATAAAGCGCTACTTTCATGTTTATAGCATGCTTTTGGTCCAATCTCATTTGTTGACCAGTGGGGGGTGGGGGGAGGGGGTGAAGGGGGTATCTAGGAGTTGGTTGGCCGTGCTGCCTTTAGGCGCTCAGTGTCGAACTTCTTGGTAGCCAAGCCAAGCCAAGTGCACTTGGCCTCTCGACCACGCTACCCACTAACTATATTCTAATTTAAAAATTACCAGCATTAGCTACTGTTGACACAAATAACAGCTACAAGTAGTAAGGTACATTGCCACCTACGCCAGCTACTATACAACTACTATACCAGCAGAGCCAGATTTACATAATTAGAGGCCCTAGGCAAGGTGATTTTGGTGGCCCCATATAAAATAGTAAAATAAAAAATAAACATAGAAAAAAAAATCAAAATGTATTAAAAACCTAGTGCAAGTTTCTCTAATTCTTCTCTAAAAATTGTTTATAAGTTTGTGCGAGGCCTAAACCAATCAAAGACACCTGGCAGGTGCCTACTTCGCCTGTTTTTAAGGCCGGCCCTGATATCAGCTATCAAACTCCAGCACCACATTAAACATCTATGCCATTCAATTTTAATCAGTTCCAATCATTTAAAACCAGCTGTAATCAAACAGCTACATAATGCACTAAAGACAGTTACCCTACGTCAATTACCCTACGCCAATTACCATACGTCAATTACCATACATCTATTACCATACAACAGATAAAGTGTATCTGTCCCATGTGCAGTTAACCAAACATTGACATATATATAAAAATTAGAATGTATCAGTCCAGCAACATGCCTTAACATCTGAAGTGAAACAGCTAAAATACGAATTAAAAACGGCTTATCATTCATCAGTAATCATGGAATGGCTTCCACACACGAGCTTCAATACACCAACTACCTTAGCTATCTATAATACGGCAGCTATCCTGGCCAGCCACCATACGCCAGCTACCATATACCAGCTACAATACACCAGCTACCCTAAACCAAGAAGACTTAACCACCTTCGCCAGAGTAAGAGTCTCCGGCCTATACGCTGAAAAGTAAAATGAAATTACCGCTGACTTTTTCTGTCCAGTGTCTGGCCAGTCTATTGCCCTAATCATTCCATCAAGCAGCTTCTCTGGGACTAATGGTTGACAATTACCACTCTTGACTGGTCACTGACAGATATTGATATTGCTTTTTTTAAAAAAATTTTTGGTCAAAAATGTTCACCGAACAACATCCCTGCCATGACTGGTTATCTTCAGGGAGTTCCATTTAATGAGTACTTTTAGTGGAGTGTAAGCCTCGTTATGGATAGAGAAGCATCTTTGATTTACATTTATTATTGATGGTGTATCTACGATAGTGTCTATCTGATGGATCGTTTGTTATTTGTGTCCAGTTGTGTTTACAAATGTTGTACACGTTGTTTATCTGTCTGTCTATGTCTAGTAAAAAGGTTTAAAATTATTTCTCCCACACCCGTTCTCTTCTGATCATCTTTAAATTTGGGTGAATGAATTGTGACAATCCGAGAGTTGAAATTGAAATTCATAAAGCAAACTTAAGTTTGAACGATGTATTTTGATTGTAGGTTTTGACGTGGAGCTAAAATAGGTTTTAACTCGTTCGACATCGAGGGGGGGGGGGGGGGCTTTATATATTTCTACATTGAATCTGATAGTTGTATATTTTTTGTCAATAAAAGTTAAAAGGTTGAGGTGGACTACCTGCATAGAGCTACAGCCCACCTTAATGCATTTCACTGCAATCAATATTTCCCGTTTCTCCTGACATGATCAACTAGTCTGCATATAAAGTGAACTGTAGCACAGGGAATGTTGCTAACATTATACTTAAACTATATGTGAAGCGTTTGTCATTGGTTACCTTTTAACATTTTTTTTCCTCTCCGTGTTAAAATCATTAGTGTCCGATGCATTAGAGTGTTGAGTTCATTCGCTCCAAGACCTGTTTAATTAACTTCTTTAAAGGTATCCAATCAATGTGCACATTATGTGTTGTTGTTGTTTTTATCTGCTTACTCTTCTTGTTTCACACATTAACTTTCCACTTACTGGATTGAAACACAACCATATCACCTTCACCTATCCCTTAGTCTGTTGAACCGTTGGGGCACCACATAAGATCTCTATTCCTATGTGTCTTTTGTCTTGGGAAGAAATGTGTTCAATGATAGGCCTGTCCATTCTTTTATGTTGTCTTTCCATCGCTTTCTCTGTCTGCCTCTTTTTCTTTGTCCAGGTACTGTTCTCTGAAGGAAGGTCTTTGCAAGCCCTAATGACCTTGTGTCGTGTGATATGGACGTAGAGTTTGAGTTTTCGTGCTGTTTTTTGGCAGTAGTTAGCAGGTCCTCGTGAGGTATAATTGCTGAATTAATCGTGTTTCTAGTCTCTTCATTTGTGATGCTGTCTTTGTAAGGGATTACTAGGATCTTTCTCTAGCATCTCAAATACATTGCTATTATCCTCCGCTCTGGCTCTGCAGTCAGCGTCCAAGGGTCGCAAGCATATCAAAAAGTGTCCGTTACCAGGGAGAGCATTAATCTGATTGTAGTGTCGAGGGCTACGCCTTTGTCTCTCTAGGTTGTTTTTTTTTAATTTTGCAAGTGCTGCTCTGTATGTGCATTCTGGACAGTAGTTAAGATTTAATTCCCTCATCTAAGACAATAGTTTCGAGGTATTTAAAACTACGGACCATTGTCAGCTTTTCACCTCCAATATTGAAGCCCTTTTAAATCTCTGTTGGTTTTTGGTCATAATAGCCATATCTTCATGCTTAAAATAGTTTTTTTTTTTCAAAATTATTCTAAATTGCTGTTGATTAAAATTTAACATTTAAAATACCTCTCCAAGAGCAATTTTTTAAAGGGGCTCAACTTTCGAAGTCCATCTCAAAGAATCAAACCCAGCTCCAATCAGATTGCCCGGACTGACTAACCATGGATGAGAATGCTATTCAAATTAAGTCTTCGTCGCTCCGTTTCACCCGGACTATTGAACCCTAATCACCTCCGCCCATGGCCCGGCTCTTATCTTCTACACTTGTTAAAACCAATTCATCAAAAGTGAACAGAATTCACTCCCTTCACAAATGTTCTAACCACGCACACCTTCAAACGTGGTCAACACTCATACTCCTGTAAAGTATTTGTCCACGCACGTACCTATATATATATATATATATATATATATATATATATGTGTGTGTGTATGTGTGTGTGTATTAACTACTCCTGTAGACCTGGTGTGCAATTAAAAAAATATATAGTTTTTTTGGGTTTGTTTTTTTTTAGGACATTTTCACGATAAACTAAAGAATGTCTATGACGCCAATTGAACGTCATTTGTTTTGCCAACCAATTAAAACTAAGAATTGAGCTCTAATATTGTAGTGACACCTAGTTTAGCTTAGAAAGTGTGTTAGTTTGTCAATAAATAATGTGCATTGTATTTAGTGACAGTAGAAGTAGAAATGTAGCCAGACTACGAAAGACGTTGCAGAATAGGTGCACACACAAAAGGGAATATGTCTTGGACTAGTTAAAAACCGACGGATTTGAGAAATGACGAGCATCCTCATTATGTATTTAGTTCGTCCGTCGTGGTTCGATGATGACCACTTTTGTCATCCACAGGGCTGAGGGCTTTGCACTGGGGTTTTATGCCTCCTCGTGTGGCTAGTGAGACCTATGTGAGCCCGGAATGTTCGGCTGCACACTGGGCAAGTCATTCCAGCTGAGGCTAGTGTCATTGGCCTTGCTTTTTTTTTCTTTGACGCTTTTCTTCTGCCAGCGCTGTTCTCTTGTCCTCGGCAACCTGTGCGCCAGTTTTCACAGCGCGACGCCATGATGCTCTGTCATGTGCCTCCGTCTCCCAGCTGGCTGGTACAATGCTGAAGGCTTTGAGGGTGTCCCTGAAGCATTTTCTTTGTCCACCGTGTGAGCGCTTCTTTTCCCTTAATTGGTCATGTATATGAACATCGGTTGCACTGTTCTCATCGATTGTATCGTTTTTATCAAGTGTATTGTTCTTGTGTTCACTTGAATGTGTTGAACTCGTGGCTAGTATGAGTAACCTAATAATTACCAAGTCATCAATGACAGTCATCTTGTGAGATAAAGTCAATAGACACAAACAAATTCAAGTACAAAGGACTATATTAACACTGCGTCGCAGTTGATCTTAGTATGTACTAAATAATATTTCCACTAGTTAGTTGCCCATTTTACAACGTTTTGCGTACTACATTGAATGTCTAATGTTTTCTTCTTGTTGAAAATGTTTTAGTGCTACAAACGTGAGGTAATAACAAAGATAATAATATTAATATTATTAACATAAAGTAAAATATCAATTTTTTAAAGTTTTATTTTTATATTAGATGTTTGCAATACAAACAGCGTTCAATAAAACGAGCCTCAGGCAGAGAAAATGGCGGAGAGAACAAGAATCCCGAATGACATGAAAGACAACTGCTAACAGTGTAGCTATCTGAGAGGTAAGAGTTACTTCTCTTGATATTGTCTTCCTTTTTTTTTTTCTTTCCTTCTCATTTCTGAAGCTTTTAGCCCTGATTAGAGTTGAGCATGACAAACGGTCAGTCTTTGGTCAGCAAGACAGGAGGTCAGAAGTATAGGCCGTAGTGAAGTTGTTTTTTTTTAAAGTCAACAGAGAAACGCTTACAGTCCGCATTGTCTCGCCGCTTGACCAAATAGAGGCTTCACTTTCTCTAGTTTTGGAGTCTGTATTTTTTCCGTGTTATTTCTACGAAGTGCTGGCCTTTCAATAGACGACTTAGAAAACCAAAAAAAAAGGTGGGGGAGAGTAAGGGGGAAAGAAAATGAAAGCAAGTTCTGTTCAGAGAAAGTAGAGATAGTGAAAGATGGTTCAGTGAGGACTATACTAGTTGACCTTGGTTCTGGACAAACAGTGATATGATCACAATAGAAAATGAATGGGTGGGTGAGTTACTGTAAATGAGCTTTGAGTGAGCTAATAGTGTGTTAGAGTGGTCATTGTGTGTTAGAGTGTCTAGTGTGTGTTAGAGTGTCTAGTGTGTGTTAGAGTGGTCATTGAGACTGTGTTGGAGTGGTCAGTGTGTCATAGAGTGTCCAGTGTGAGTGTGTTAGAGTGGTCATTGTGAGTGTGTTAGAGTGGTCATTCTGAGTGTGTGTTGGTGTGGTCAGTGTGAGTATGTTAGAGTGGTCAGTGTGAGTATGTTAGAGTGGTCAGTGTCAGTGTGTTAGAGTGAGCAGTATGAGTGTGTTAGAGTGGTCATTCTAAGTGTGTTGGAGTGGTCAGTGTGAGTATGTTAGAGTGGTCAGTGTCAGTGTGTTAGAGTGGTCATTGCGAATGTGTTAGAGTGGTCATTCTGAGTGTGTTTGTGTGGTCGTTCTGAATGTGTTAGAATGGTCATTATGAGTGTGTTAGAGTGGTCAGTGTGAGTGTGAGGGAAGACAATGAGAGCTGGTGAGGACACGGAGCATTAAAGACTCTTAGGGAGCTATTGAATGGTTAAGCAAAGACGTGAATGCCTATGCGGACATAGAGGTCAAAACGTATCTTCAAATTGATTCTTATTTTGGAGAAGTGGATAAGTAAGGTAAAATATGGAAGAAGTATTACCTTTTGTTTAGTCATGAGGCACGCAGAAAGAGAAATAAATAAAGAAAGAGAGAGAGAGAGAGAGAAAGAGAGAGTAGGAGGACTCTGTTCAGTGTCTAGTCGCCTAGCTCCCAAGATTTCAAGTCCAAGTTTCAAGTAAAAACATAATTGAGCGTTGAAGTGAGTTACATGGGGTGGGCGTACTCTGCTCACATGACGATTCAGAACTCAAGGGCGACACTCCAATGTGTACTCTGGAAGGGTGGGAATTAGAACAAGTACCCACTCTCCACCCCAACGTTTAGCTCGTGCTACACATATGCCCCCCCTCCACTACATTTAAAAAGAAACTTTTCCAGCACCACTTTCTAATCCTGGCTGTAATATCCATTCCTAAAGAAGGCGTCACCACTTTCCAATCCTGGCTGTAATATCCATTCCTATAGAAGGCGTCACCACTCTCTTTCTCAACGTCAACAGCCGACTCTGGAAGATAAACATTAATTGTGCTCACCACAGCTATTCTCAACTTTAATTAGATTTTATTGATGAATCGATTGGTTGATGATGAAGTGCTATTGATAGATTTGTACCCCGCGACACCACATCGACAAGATCTTGACCATTCATGTTACAGCCTAAAACCCCAAACCTCAGCTAGGTCTAGTAGCAGACAAAAAAAAAAAAAAAACTTTTTTTTTTAAAGCGGCCGCTACAGAGAAAAGCAGCTATTGTGTTTGATTTGTCTTCATGTGCTTTTCAGTCACGTTCCAATCTCAAAAAATGCAAATCTTTGAAAAGTCAATTTTACCTTCGCTAGAAATTGTCACATTTCCTGGCTACATATGGTCTTGTGCAAGCGTATGTTAAATTTATTTAAGTTTGTCGCTACTTAAGTATGCGTGTATGCATGTGGATATAAACCAAATTACAAGGCTAGTCGACTTCTAGCATCTCAACTGTATGACTCCTCGTCATTGCCAACACTACGCAGAGTTCTAATATATATATATATATATATATTGATGTTCTATTTGTCTGTTTTCTTTGCTAATTTTTTTTATACAAACCTGTAATAAAATAATTATTTATTTAAGAAGAAAATGACATTGTGGAATATAGTCCTGTCAAAAAATGTCCTTTGACTTTTGATTATCTGGTCACCAAACGTCAAACCAGAAAGCTTAGGCAGCAAACATCTGCACAACGTGTGGCTAATGGGGGTCCTTATTGTCCCCTTCTCCCTAAACCTCATAATTAGCGATGTTTCAACAATAAGTCTTAAAATATTACTTTAAAAAAACCTTTAAAAAAAGCAAGCAATCTCTGTAATGAGAAGATCTCGATAGAAATAGTGATCAATTATAACTATAAATTGTATTTAGAGATACATATCACGCTACTACATGTTAAAACATGTTAAATCTGCGACATCTAATCTAGATCTTCATGTACACTTGAAGATCTAGATTAGATGTCGCAGATTTAAGCTAGATGTGCATCGATCGACTATAAATAATTAATAAACTTTAAGCGGAAATAAGTTAAGGTTTTTCAAAGTAATACAAGACATAAAAAGTTCAATTTCAATGAATACCATCTAGTCATTCAAGTCATCACTTTTAAAGGTCAGTTATGAGTTGACTTGACGTTTTATCGTATTTCAAGTTTAGCAGACGATAAAAATTAATTTAGAGTATCGATCTTGCAGCTCCGTATGTAAAACATTGCAAGAACACGATTACTTGTATTGGAAAGACAACGTCAACTCTTAAAAAAAAAATCACTGAATGAATAGTCAGTGCGCTAAAAGCTGATTGTATTGCCAGCGGTGAAAGAGTTAAGAGACAATGTTTATTGTCAGTGTCGCAATCAGCTATAAGTGGAGCTGGAAGTTTAAAGTGCTGAAACAAATAAAGAGTAAACAAGACATGGGAATCATGTACCGTAGATAAAAGCAGCATTAGCAGTACTAGCGGCACATTGGTTATTTAGACAAGAAAATGAAGAGAATAAAGGAACAAATTGATAAGCTCGACGAGGATTCGAACCAAGGGTCCTGGCAACATCGCATAAAAGAGACATAATTACAAAGCTAACATCTGACTTCATCATGCAGCTCCCTCATTCCCACATATTAAAACAAAAAGAGCATTTTAAGTCGGTAGAGCTGGACCCTGTAGAGATCGAAACCTGATGGCTTCCGCCTTTCAGAATAAAAAAACTAAACGAGTCTGATTCTGTTTTCTGTGAGCTAAGAAAAAAATGTTTTCACACATTTCGCAGCACTCACTATATGGCTCCTTCTGTCTCGGAAGACAATGGATGTTCCCATATGAGTCACTGGCTTTGAAATCATCTTGAGACGGGGCAGAATCTGTAGTGACTGATCACGCCAATTCTCGAGGGCAGAGTTTGCCACAGTTCATGCATGTATATGCACCTGTCCTAGGGCTAGCTCACAAGGCAGTTTTCTTCTTCTTTCTCTTGACTGATGAAGCTTTGTTTCCCTTTGCTCTCTGTGAAGTTCGTACCGGCAAGTACAGTCTGTCTCCATGCTGTCCGGTCTCTTCCCACAAACTTTCGTTGATTCCCGTGTTTCTCATGTCTCGCTTGCAGACATCTCTGTAGGTTAGTCTTTGGCGGCCCTTGGGTCTGACTTACTCCGCAAGCTCAGCGTATAGGATGTCTTTAGGGATTTTTCCATTTGGCGTGCGGGTGACATGTCCGAACCAGCGTAGTGTCAGAAGAGTATAGATGCTGTGCTCGTTGGCCAGTTACATAACGTCCTGGTTGGAGACATGATCCCTCCAGATGTACATTATGCGTAAGACATCGTAAGTTAGCAGCACTGAAAGAATGGATAAACTTACTGTCCAAACACTGAATATAGCTCACGTCAAGTGGATGCATCAATACAAGATTGAACCAGAGGCATAGTTAGGGTGGGGGTGGGGACGAGGGGTAGAATTCGAAAATCCCCCTCCACCACTTGAGGGGCCCCCAATTTAGTGTTTTTTAACATTTAAATTAAATATTACGCAAAACGCTGGGGCACAAGCCCCCGTGCCCCCAAACGATGGAAAATTCATAGCTACGCCCCTGGATTGAACATTGAAATGCTTTGTGCGCTCAAAGCTCGATCAGAAAAAGAGACAGTACTTGACGATGAATAATAGTACGTATATTTACTTATTTCGTCTGTCTGTCTGTCTGTTGTAGACATTTTGAAACTAATCAATTAATTAGTGGTAATTAATTCGATTTGGTTGACATAGACTAGAACAATAGAAATAAATATCACAATTTTGAGATATATGGCTGTAAATGTGCAATTCTTTCCCTAAATAAGCTTTGTTGTTTGTTTGTTTTTTTTTTGTTTTTTTTTATATTTTGCTTTATTTTATTTTGTACTCTGGCATGCGATAATTTCATTAATGAAAAAAACCAACCGAATCTGTTTTATTATGAGGGCGAATTAATAAAGATATTTTTGGCGTTACTATACATGCTGATGACTCGTATCTCATTGTATTTTCTACTACTCTCCAGTGACCAGAGTGACTCTTCCTCAACAGTTCTTTGATTCGACCGTCAGATAATCTCGTTAGGCAGACGGACATTTTATCGCCTTTATTTCATCTGTATCGCCACTCGTGCATACTGAATGAGAGAAGTGGGGACGACCTTCATCCAATCAGCAAAATTCATCTGGGTGTTGCTGCGCCTCAGAGAATATTTCAGCGATGAGCCTCTTAACGCCGGACTAAGTAGATATTCTTCCGCTGAGTAATTTAGTCATTTAATTAGATGTATGTGTGTGATTCAACCAGTTTTTTTTTTATCTTTCATACTCTTTCGTCTTAGTTTTTATCTCTCTCTCTCTCTCTCTCTTCTCTTTCTGTTTCTCTCTCTCTCTCTCCATCAAACAATCCATCTCTTTTTTTTTCTTTTCTCTCTCTCTCTCTTTCTCTCTATCTATGTATCAATCAATCAATCAGTCTATCTATCTATGTGTGTAAGTGTGTATGTATGTATGTAATATATGTATATATGTATGTATGTATGTACGTTTTTATGTATGTATGTATGTATTTGTGTATGCATGAATGTATGTATGTATGTATGTATGTATGTATGTATGTATGTATCTATCTATCTGTATGTATGTATGTATGTATGTATCTATCTATCTATCTATCTATCTATCTATCTATCTATCTATCTATCTATCTATCTATCTATCTATCTATCTATCTACCTAAACGTTCCCTCTCTCTACTATTCCCTATCCTCCACACATTATTAAAGATCTAACTCCAACATGGAAGCCGAGCTCTGTTTACGTTTCTAGAAATCTTCTTTCTGCAATTCATTTCTCTGCCCTCCTAGTTAACTCATTGTACTTCTGCTTCCAAACTAATTGTCAACTTGTAGGTTTAAACCTAATTTCGTTTTCAAAACCTATCCCAGAAATTTGTTTGCTAATGGCTTCCACAGTGCCCCTCCCACCTCCCCTTTTCACACTCCATTTTGTTTTTACTTGCCCCCCCCCCTTTTCCTTTGAACTCCAATCACTCATTTATTTTCATCCTGCTCTCCTCAAACTTAACCTCGTCACGGTTAAAAGGTCATAAGTTCACCCCCAGCACGCGCCTCCCCCACCCTCTTCACCCCTCCCTGATTAGTTCGTATCTTGCCACCAAGGTAAGTGTATGTTCATCTCAGGTATAAGCACGCGCGGTGAGGGCTGCTGAGGATACAAAGGGGGGGGGGGGGGTCGAGGTCGGAGGGTGAGTGGTGTGCTGGCACACAAAGTGCTATAAAGGTTTTATGGCGCAGGGTGTTTGCACAACTCAGGGGCTCTCACTCTTCTTCTTGATTTGATATAATGCACATGATTAGATTATCTCCCCCATGGTCTGTTACACACTAGCAATGGGTCGCTCTCTAGATCCGATTTAACGTTAATTTCTGCAAACCTTGACAATAAAACTTCATTTTCAGTACTCGAAGACATCGGAAGTGATCACAGCCCCATGGAGTTACACCAAGGCCGACTAGTATGCGTACAGTGTGGAAATCGACGCCGCACTATCCCCTATCGCGGTGGAGGAAGGGTCCGTTGACGAAAAATACGGCGAGATAACTGCAGCAGTGTTGGGTGCGGCCAAGAGACATGTCCCCCGGACCTATCCCGGCACACGGCATAGACCCACCTGGTCAGAAGAATTAAATAGAACTAGTCGACCCATGTCATAGCATACGCCGTTATTTTGCCGGGCCGGCCTTAGGCCACTGCAGCCCATGCGACAGCAGTGGGTCCCGAGCTTTCAAAGGACCCGCGCTAATTCTAGGTGTAAATTATTAAATTAAACCATTTTATAACTTATAACAGAATTCCCACAGCCTCCTGATTTACCAGGAGCTCCTGGAAATCTCCTGAAATTGCAAAATATACGAATGAGTCATGGAAATCTCCGGAAATTATTAAAAATCTTTTAGAAACTCATACAAATCGCATGAAATATACAGACAAAAATTATAATTTTGGGGTGTCATTCAATATGGAAAACACCAATCCAACGCGCGATGAAAATAAAAAGGCAATATCGTAATTGTGGAATCTGGTGTAAGAAGCTTCTCGCGCCTCAAACTAGTGAAGAATTACTTGAGGTCAACAATTCTCGTAGATATATTGAGACATTTGGAAATTTTTGCTTTCGAGCGTGATCTATGTAGGAAATAAAAATTTTATGATATACTGTATGACTTCGCTACAGGCAAGGCTCGTAAAGTAGTTCTGTACGTAGTAAAGAATGAATAAAATGCAACGACGAATTTATTTTCTAATACAAACTCTTAAATTTCACTAATTATCCACTTCCCTACTCAAACTTGGCCCCGCAAAATCCTTTTATTTATCCTTTTATGTAACTCTTAATTTCATTCTTAGGAACTTCTTGAGAAAATAATGTGTTCTCAGGATTGAACTGAAGCAGCTTTTAAAAATAGAAATGTATGTATGTATCTATCTATCTATCTGCCTGTCTGTCTGTCTGTCCGTCCATGCATCATCCTCCATCAATCCATCCATCCCTGTGTCTGTCTGTCTGTCTGTTCGTCCATCCATCCGCCCGTCTGTCTATCTTTCTATCTATGTATCCATCTATCAATCTATTCATCTATCTGAACATGTGGATAGTGAAGGGAGATTTGGAAGAAGGTTTCCTTGCTGCTTTTAGTCGGTCAATAAAGACAATGGATGTTCTCTACTTCTTTAGTGCCTGTCTTCTACTAGGCCTTTTCATTGGGCCCCATCTGTGTTCTGCGATCTTTGAGAGAGCTCTCAGACTGTCTTTCTCAGACTGTCTTGGGGGACATGGCCTCATCTGTGTTCTGCGATCTTTGAGAGAGCTCTCAGGCTGTCTTGGGAGACAAGGGCCTTATCTGTGTTCTGCGATCTTTGAGAGAGCTCTCAGACTGTCTTGCAGGACAACGGCTTTATCTGCATCAGATGTGGAAAAATGTGCAGTTCGCAACTGGGTTAGCGTATTCATGTGAAAAATTAGTTATTTTTAATTTTTGAAATCAAAGACATTGCCATTTTTAAAAACAATTCAGTTCAAGATAAATATCGAATTGATGTGAAACAGCGGTTGCCATGGTGGCTAGCACAATGACCATTAAACTATTTTTTTTCTCCAACTATTGTAAAGGTACACATCGGGTGGGTTCAGGAGATCTCAAAATAAGAAATTCCCTACCTCCAATGAGAACTTCAGGAGTGTGAGTTAAATTGTTCATCACTGGGCCATCAAGCTCCAACAGATTGATAGGCTGTTTCAAAAAATAGCAACGAATATTCCCCAAAAAAACTCAAATAGACTTTCAGCGCTATAAATTGCTTTACAAATGTTACGAGTGGAGACAGATAAAAACACAATTCTGGGGATTACGGAAATCCTCGTAGACGAGAAGCAGAGTAAATACGTGCAAAGATTGCTTCCCTTTGCAAGCTGACTTCATTTTCGTTTTTTATGCCACGGTGACTCTTCTTGATTCGTTTGAGCAACCAATTTTTGTCTGCGCACTGGGCTGTTCATCCAGGCAATGATGTCATTGGCCTTGAATTAGTGGTCGCAATATGATTTTTGATGTGTGATTTTTCTGTATTTGTGATGCCAAACTTTTTTTTTAAGTGGATGTGGGCATTGAAATAAAAACCACTTCTGACACCCATGTAACAATATCATTCAATGTCTTTTCTACTCTTTTATTCTTTAATGTGCGATTTATGCCACATTATAGGCAGAAGTCTCGAGAGGGCAGAGGGCAACAAATTATGACCGGATGTGGCCCACGGGTCGTATGCTGAGCATCCCTGATTTACTTGATTTAAGATATGCTTTTTCTTCTGGCTTTGTATTTGCGCAGAGATTGTTTCCCCTAACTTGTTATTATGATTCAATGACGCGCACTGAAGATTTTGGAAAAAAAATTCGAAA
The DNA here is from genome assembly GCA_030265305.1 of Biomphalaria pfeifferi. Classification (NCBI taxonomy): domain Eukaryota; kingdom Metazoa; phylum Mollusca; class Gastropoda; family Planorbidae; genus Biomphalaria; species Biomphalaria pfeifferi. Next base: position 108,656 of record JASAOG010000337.1, on the reverse strand, counting down.
GTTTCATTTAACCAGAAAAACGCTAACTATATCAGCTAATACAATGTCGCTAACTTTTAGCGCCGATTGAAGATGTTTCATATACAAGCGTACAGAAAAAAATATTTCACAAATCTTTTGTGATCCCCCGAAATAGTAGTATGAGATTTCTTGTTACAGTTCTGAGCGTGGTACTGTTACAAACCTTCCAAAAGTAAAGTTCCTTGATGTCTCTGTCCTGGAAATATCACACTATGATGTTTACTACTGAACACCTGAAGGTCACCAAAGTTAAATGCCTCCCATTTATTAAAGAGTTATGTAGTTAGATTTTTTCCTGAGCTCATGAAATGGTATCATGCGTTGAGTACAATTTCCACATTGTTTGGCTACCTGCATGGCCTAGTAGTATAATGTCTCAATGATCTCCCGTTCCAACCCTGCACGATGCCTTCCCCTGCCATCCTCCTGTCAACTCCACCCACTGATGGTGAGCACTAGCGCACCGCTCATCATGAAGTGATCTGCAGGTGATGTGAGTCTGAGCTGTTTTGGACTAAGAGCCGTCCCTCCTGGCACCAGTGATTTGTATTGAGGACCTGGAGCGACCCTGGGAAGTGTGTCTGTGGTTTGTACTAAGTTTGGGTAGAAAAGAACTGGTGGAACTTAAGATATGACTCTTTGCAAATTAGATAGCTGAAGTTCAAGTCTGTGTGTTTTATAACTGTAAATAAATACATCATCTATTATTAAGGTTGAGTGCTTGCCTTACTTTTATAATAGTATCTAAGCAAAGTTTACGCCTATGGAGATATCTACTCAGAGGATATAAAATTCTATGTGCTTCTCGGTGACAACGAATGACCTTGAAACACATTGAAAATTGCCCAACTTGACCTTGTTTAAAATATATATTACACTTATATGAGCACAATATTCATAATTAATTTACCAAATCAATAACACGCGGTTGGAAGATTTAAAGCAGCTGCTACGCAAGAAAGACAGTGGCAACATTTACTCAAATTCTTGATATCTAAAAACGCAGTAATCAAACCAATAGATAGCGAAAACACAATATCGATCTTTTTAATAACGTTTAAACTACTTTTATTGTCTCAGAGGCGTAGCTAGAAGGGAGGGAGGGGGGGGGGGAGAATTGGAAAATCCATAGGACCCCCACTTGAGAGGGGTCCCCCAAATGAGTGGATTTTTTTACATTAATTATTACGCATAATGCAGGGGCCTCAAATGAGGTCAAGCCCCGGGCCCCAAATGATGGCAAATTCCTAGCTACGCCAATGTATTATGTTCCTTTTTTTTTTACATACTATTGAACTTTTCATTTTTTCCTAATCACCTTGCACTACACTCCCCCCCTCCCACCCTCAGGTATTTTTGTTTTATAACGACTCCCCTGAAACTAGCCCTGATCGTCCACTACTCAAACTATTATAATTTTTATCGTCTGCTAGAGTAAATCGTGGCGGGAATGAAATACTCTCTGGTGAGTAGAAATTGGAGAAACAAGATGGAGCTGCTAAATAGTCTTTACATCCGCAGCTCGCAGCCTGTTGAAACACTAGGGACCACTTTCCGAATTCTACATTCAGGTCGCTGACCACAACAAAACAGTGCGTAATTAATGCGATAGAGGAAGGCTGCTTACTGTTAGCGTTTTGATGTGACAAAATATGTAGGTCAAAGTCAAAGATAAGTCTACACTCTTTCCTAAATCTATCTATCTATCTATATGTATGTGTAATCATCTTTCGGCATACTATCTTTGGTGACTTTGTTCGTCAACCCTTCCCTGGAAAGACATTTAAAAGGCTAGTGTTCGAGTCCGACCAAAGCTATGTTTGCTACGCCTGTTTGAATTTGATTGGGTAGTTCTTTTTACAAAGCCTATTTAAACTCAATCTGTCTGTCTGGAAAAACGTTTTATCACGTTATGTCTCCTACACCCATTCTCGGATCAAGTTGAAACTTTGCACACTTATTCAATGGCATAGCCTGCTGTTACGATCATCAATAGTGCTAGATGTTACAATCAAACTTGATGTCAAGATGTCCCGTTGAAGCACAATCAAGGATCTTGAAATCGTCTTTAATAAGATGATCGTATAGAAGTAGCTAGATCTAGTTAATAATACGATCATTCAGAATGTTGCCAGTTGATAAGAGGATCATCTAGAAGTTGCTAATCGCTAAGTCGATCTAAGTATGTTAATATATTCAATGAAGAAACTTCTCTTCGTCTAAAACAAATGCTTTAATACAAAACTTGGAAAAGCTATTCACAAATAATTACAATGGTTAAATGTACTTGAATAGAACAGAATAAATATAATTCTGCTGAATAAATGATCTACACAATAATGTAAAATATACATCTGAATCCTAACACGTTCCGCACGACACTGACTAAAAATCTAGAATCTTACCCCGGGTATAGCGTTATCACGTGTCTAACATCCCCTCGTTGCAATGCCAACCAATAAATGCAGCTCAATGTACAATAATTAATATTTCAAAACCAATCACATTTATTCTGACACATGGCCTGCCGCGTGATGGAATTCCCCGAGCTAACAAGTTCTGGCTGGTAACCTTGGGCGGCTAAATATAGATACTGTGTACAATACATGGATCAATGAAAAAGACAAGTATTCAATGAATAACTGTAATATTTGTTTCATAACGACTAGTGAAATTTAATAATTCAGAGATGTGGCTAAATATTTAGGGTTTTGTCCCCTTAGATAATTGTGCACGTTATTTCTCCCACACCCATTCTCGGATCAATTTAAAACTTTCAGCAATTATTTATTGTACCAAAAAAACATGAATCAATTTTTAACAAAACAGTCAATTAATTATTGATAATTAATCATTTAGTTTAATATTGAGTGGAAATAACTACACCATTATTGAGATATATAAATATATTTTAAAGTATTTTTTATAGTTTGCTTGTTCAAGTTTGGATATGAATTTTGTAGATAAAAGGGGCTAACTTGTACAGTTGTTGTTCCATTAGAGTGTCTTCTAAAAAAAAAAAGCCAGTTAACTTACGCCAACTTTGAAAGATATTAACCGGGATAGATATTGCCATAACTTTGTTATGGAGCTGGCTCTTTGTTCCAAGCCATATCTACAGAGGTGTGTCCTTGGATGAATGATCTCTGTGGGCGTCCCTGATTGAACTCCTGTAATTGTCTATTAACATTGCAGCGTGCGAGTCTGCTCGCGCTGACCTTATTAAAATATCGGCAAAGGCTAATTTTCTTCAAAGGTAATGCGCAATCAGGGGAAGACGACCCGTGCTCTTAGTTTCAGGGGCCAGCACTTTGTAAAACGATCAGAATATTATTAAGGAAGTGTATCGCAAAGTAATAACATTTTTGAAGGAGATCAAAGGTCCAACATTAACAACAACAACAACAAACAAGAAAATGTAAAAAAAAAAAAACTTAAAAAAAACACACAAAAAAAAAGCTTATATAGTTCTATCAATTAGTTTGGATCAGTCGTGTAATTAAATTTGTAATTAATATACACTAATAATAAAAATGCATTTATAAAAATAAAAAAAAAAGAGCGGAACGACCTGAATCCGAGCTCATGGCTCAAGCCTTCTCAAGCCAACACGGAAACCACTCTGCTAGTGAAGAGCCTATGAACATGGAAGATTGTATTATCTATTGTTTCTATAATCTCGTCCAATTTTTTATGTTGTTTTTCACTAAGACTAATTCAGCTTATACCACCACCTCAGTCAAGTGCAATTTCTTTCTCTTGTTCGAGATACCGAACAAATAATTAATTACCAAAAGCTTATTAAATAATTGTTTGTTTTTTTTTAAATTGATTCCTGTGTTGTCAGGTAAAAGAAATGATTATACAAAATTTCAGCTTGATCCAAGATTGGGTGTGGGAGAAATAACGTCTACAAACTTTTTACCACCCAGCAAAGAGCTACATTTGAAAAACTAACATTATACAAAGTGAAACGCAACTTTCGAAAAATATAAGGACGACAAAATTCTTAATTGTAATTTTAATTTGTTAACACCATAATAATTACTTAGCCATAGTGTCAAACAAAACATGCATTCTGTTATAAGCTGACATGCACAGAAAAAAAAGATGATGTAAAGGTCATCTGTTTTAATGGCCGATGGTTAACGAGGGTATCGTGTAGCCTGCACAACGTCAACGTGTCATGTAGCCATCACAACGATCATCGGCCTTTACTTTCACCCAACTTAGGGGCGCCCTAAGAAATACACCAAGATTCGAACCCGGAAAGCCAAGCACTTGATCCCTCAGCCACCAAGCCCCACAAAGTTAACTGACCCCCCCCCCCCCTCACACCTATTTTGTTTCCTCCGTCCTTAGTTCCATTTCTTTGGCCTTTGATGTTGCGCGCTGCTCGGAGCTAGTCAAGGAGCATGTCAGTTCGTGTATCTCACTCGACAAAGCCTCGCTCAGTCTGGTGTAATGTCAGAACTTGTGACCGTGGGACGAGACCAAAGTGGAATCGGAAGTGGGCGCTGTACGTAGTCAAGGCACCGGAAGTGTGTCCAAATCAAATGGGAAAAAATGTATGTGGTGGTGGGGGAAAGAGAATTATTTTTTTTTATTATTATTATCATGTTATTTAATTTTAAGTATGAACAAATAAATTTGGTTTTTTTTCTCATGAATGACATCTACTTTGTTCACTCTTGTTTATTGGTGTTCTTTTATGTCTTTCCCAACTGCACGCTAAAGATGAAGATAATATAATGACCTTAAGATGTGTCTGTGCTGGAAGACTAGCTGTTGATCTTATCTTATCTTATATAATACAGACGTTACTTCAAAAAAGAAGATGATTACGTCCTACGCGTCATGCATTTAGTTATGCATATTAACCAATGACTTAAATTCTGCCAAGTCACTGGTTTTCCTGGCTAGCTCAGGCAACCCATTCCATGCTCTAATAGCACTAGGGAAGAAGGAGTATTTATACAAATTTGTCCTAGCATATGGGACGAGGAATGTGCCTTTATCTTTGTGTCTTTCAGAGTATTTTATTAAATTTTGTTTTTGTATTTGAAGATTATGGTTCAGTGTTTTATGTATAATTGCTACTTTACTTTTGAGTCTTCTGTCCTGAAGGCTTTCTAAATTTAGTGATTTTACTAAAGGTGTTACTCTAGTCAAATGTGAATATTTGTTTGTTATGAATCTCACTGCTCTATTTTGTGTCTGTTCCAGTTTCTTAATGTTTTCTTGAGTTGAGGGGTCCAAAACGAAGGAGACATATTCTATTATTGGCTTAACCAAGGTTAAATAACATTTTAGTTTTATGTTCTTATTTGATTTATAGAAATTTCTTTTAATAAACCCTAATGCTTTGTTTGATTTTTTTATAGTTTCATCAATATGTGGATTCCATGACAGTTTTTCATTTATTATATGATTATGATCCAACAGGTAAAATGATAAGGATTCTAGTTGGTAAGCTAGTCGATTATTTAGCATATGTACAATAAAAATGGCTACGTTAAGGCAAAAGAAATAGCACAAATATGGCGATAGGAATAAAACAGATAGGGCAATAGGTATGAAACAGATAGGGCAATAGGAATATCACAGATATATAAGTAGCATAGATTCTTTAGTCATTTTGAATGAGCCGCATATAAACACAATAGCAATGATGATTATTAAACATTATTCACAGTTGTGATATAAAGCTGATGGGAAATGTCCTGGTTCAAATCCCTGTCTGGCAATACTTTTTATGTCTATGACTTCAATGATCTCGTTTAAAAATAAATCAACTCAGGAAAGAGTAGAACAACCTCCGATTGTTTTTGAGACGACAACACAATCTCCTAGTAAGCCAATGGTCATAGACGTAGGTAAACATGACAACTTTGCAGTGTCTCATAGACCACCAAGTCAAAAACTTCAATTATTCAATATTAACCTTAAGCCTTAACCTATTAGCATCCTATCTATTTAACAATCCTTATGCTAATATATAGATAGGTCTATGTGGACTACAGAGAAACATCTATGTTAGCAGCATTTATAAACTGTGCCAATTGATCCAGTTTTTCTTTCCCACAAAGCATCACCGGACTGTCTACTGAGAGCCTCTACTGCTGTAGTTTAAATGCCTACCTCGCCATCGGCACTATGTATCGCCCTCGACAAGAGGCATCGATTGCAGCCCAAGATGTCTTCGTGTTGCGTCTTAAGGGGCTCGTCCTGTTTAGTTTTCTCCCTTGTAATGTAGCTCTCGCGAGATTTGGGCGAGATGAGAACTACGCCATATTTCTTGAGCTTTATGTAATCTTGATCTGTTTACATGTGGACGTAAGCCCGAATGTTGGGAGATGCATACGTGAAGAGACATTTGTATCTGTAGAGTCAATCATCTAGACATACACTTTTCTTGTCTGTCCATCCGTGAAGTTGACATTCTGTCTATCTACCTATCTATCTATCTATCTATCTATCTATCTATCTATCTATCTATCTGCCTATCTATTTATCTATCTATCTATCTATCTATCTATCTACCTATCTATCTATCTGTCTGTCTGTCTGTCCGTCCGTCGCTCCGTCCGTCCGTCCATCCATCCATACATCCCATCTATCTATCTATCTATCTATCTATCTATCTATCTATCTATCTATCTATCTATCTATCTATCTACCTATCTATCTATCTGTCTGTCTGTCTGCCCGTCCGTCGGTCCGTCCGTCCTTCCTAGGTCCGTCCATCCATCTATCCATCCATCCATCCATCCATCAATCCATCCATCCATCAATCCATCAATCCATCCATCCATCAATGCATCCATCCATCTATCTATCTATCTTTCTATCTATCTATCTATCTATCTATCTATCTAGCTACATTTCTATCGATCTATCAAGAAATGAATCAGTCGAGAGCGTCCTGCTAAAAACTCGCATGCCGTGGGTTTGAGCTCCCATATTTACTATTTGTTTTATTTATGTTTAAAAATAATAATGATAATCTTTAATATTCACAATAATAATAATAATAATAATAATAATAATCTTTAATATTCCTAAGAAAATTTGTCTTACAATTTTTTAGTCTTACTAGATGAATGTTTAGTTTACGCTAGTATCTTATTATTATTTATATAGTATATTTTTTTTTACTATATAATTATTTATCTTTTTATGATGAACTGTCCAAAGTCGGCTAAGTACACTGGACAGCATCCATGCTAACATTAGATAATATACATGATAAGAGATCAGTCAACATTCTACAATGTTCAAAGTATTTCGGGTCACAAAGGGTTAAAATAAGAGCTTAACTCTATGTAGATCACTCTATATATTCGCTCAAGTGTTATCTAAATATCTGTGGGTTTTTTTTATTTTTCGAAAAGGAGATGGGAGGGAGAGTTGTTAAAATAATGTAATACGTAGGGGGGAGTAGGAATAATAATAGATATTCTGCTCGAGGTGTTTGAATTTTAATCAATAGTCTAACAATTTTTGCGTGTGAAGGAAATAGTAGACTACATTGAAATGGTTTCTTTCAAGTTGGTAAGACTTGTAAGTGTGAAGCCGTAAGCCCCAGGATAGCACTCTCACTACGTGACGATACATGCCGTGTTTTTATTTATTGGGGTGCAGGGTGGGGAGGGGGGCTAGATCATCCAATTCTCATGTCTACACACACACACAAAAACTAAAATTTCATAATTATGTCAGATACTGTTCACGTGCGTTTACATTTACCAGGAGAACTCAATTGTATCCTCTGCTGCCTTGCGGGTGAGACTACCCTAAAAATAAAAATCTGGACCCTTAGGCAACTTGCAGCACACAGCGCTACACCCTGGATACAGTGCTACACCCTGGATACAGTGCTACATCCTAGCTGAACCTGCAATGCCGCTTATCCCAAACTGTATAGGCACACGCCTTCCAGTTGGAAACATTCGATGCAAGGGGAGGGGGCTGGAACTGCCATGTGGACGGTAGACCATATCGTTCAGGCGATAGCCATTGCCCAGGCTCTGACCTCATTTCTGTGAGGTGATCCATCGTTGAGAATGAAGGGGCCGTTAAGAGACATAAAAATGTGCTTACAAGTTCAAACCTCTATGGCTTGTCCTGCAATCTAAGCTACGGTATTTCAGAGTGTGTCACATGGCCCTTCATTAAAAGTTTCATTTACTGGTACATTTGTTACAACGGAATATTTGCTAGCCTCAAAGAATTTGGTGATAGGTCTTGTAACTGTTGACCAGCTGTGAATTATTCTTACGGAAAGAGGATGGGCCGTATAGAGAATTCAGACTAAATTGTACTTAAAGTCATTTTCGTCAGTGTGGTCCTAAGAAAGAAAGAAAACATGATTATATACAGTTAACAGGTGACTGGACACACATTACGTGATTGGACACACACATTACGTGATTGGACACACATATTACTTGATTGAAACAGACATCATGCGATAGGACAAAGATATAATGTGATTGGACACAGACATCAATTGTTTGGGCACAAACATCACGTGATTGGACACAGACATGATTTGATTGGACAAAGACGTCACGTGATTGGACACAAACATCATTTGATCGGGCACAGGCATCACGCGATTGGGCACAGTCATCACATGATTGGACATATACGTCACGTGATTGGACACAGATATCATTTGATTGGACACAGACGTCACAAGATGAGCGGACATTCTTTTAGTCACCTCTCTGAACAAGAAACAAAAAATTGAACGGTGAAGTGTAGGATGCTTTTAAAAAAACAACAACCTGAAACCTTTAAAACCTTGTACCAATGTCAAACTTGTCTAAATGGAAACTTAGGATAGACATTTACACTATTTCTCTCGCTCTTTCTCTCTTTCTGTCTTGTTGTTTCTCTCGCTCTTTCTGTCTCGGCCTCGGTATCGATTCACAATTTAGAAGACATGTACAGAAAATGTTAACCCTCCCAGGCCTGATCCTTGGCCCACAAAAAAAAAGAAAAGGGTTTCTTCACAAATCACTTACATTTTTTTTCCTACTTTTTTTTTTTTTTTTTTTTCTAGTTGATTTAAAAGCGTAAGTCAAAACGAGCACTTATAATGAAATTTTTGTTTTTCAGGTTTTTTGTCAAAATGTTTTATTTTTATTCTTTTTAGATTAAACACTAATACTTACGTGCCATTTGATGATAGGCCAAATTTTCTTATTTATTTTCCAAGATTCCCAGATAACAAGAACACTGCATCGAGTCCATGGGAAACATTTAATTTAGTAGACGAATGTTTTGTTTTGTTTTAAAATGTGACTTGCTAATTCATTGATCTTTCGATAATAACTTAATACACAACATTTTTTAGTCTCATTGTGTTTTAATTAGGCTGCTTTTTTAGAATGTACGGGCCAATCTCAGCCATATAATGAGATCCTCCGGGCTCCCAGAGACATTTCTGCGAGGAACTGTATCAAGAAAAAGAAAGAGAGGAAGACAAAGGAAGTGATTGGGAGGACAACACGAAGAAATGGACGAACCTGTCTATGGAAGAGACTTAATCCTGGCAAAATACAGAAAGAAATGGAGAAGGTCGGTCAACAGATTATGTGTGGTGCTGCAAGCCCAACAGATTTTTTTTCAACAGATTAAGATAAAGGAGAACCCTTACCTTAATACCTGTACAGCATTCCACTCAAATATTTTTAATTTTTTTGTTTGCATTTTCTTTTATCTAAATATGTAGGGTTTTGTCCTCTTAGATAATTGTAAACGTTATTTCTCCCACACCCAATCTCGTATCAAGTTGAAACTTAATGTAATTATTCCTTTTTAACAAAGCATGAATGAATTAAAAAATTAAACCACTTAGTCCATTTATTATACGTGTTCGATACTGATTATGGGAAATAAATCTTATTGTATTAATAGATACAGCTATAAATGTACAGTTCTTTTTATTTAAAATAATCTTTTTTTTTATTTGGCTCTTTTTTTTCTTTTACCTGTATCGTACACCTACTCCTAAATTCTTTCATTAGGTTTCAACCTCAAACCTTCCACTAAATACTCTGTGGTTTGATGCAACGTAAAACCTACAAAGCCTTTTATTGCATGAGAACACATACTGCTCTGATTCTTGGACAACTTTTTGACCTTTTTATACTTTAAAAATAGTTCAATAACAATAGAACAGTTGAACGGAACAAATGATAGTGCATATGTTCATGACCTCGATCTAATTCTTCTGACTAAATGCTTCTTTAGATAAATCTACGCCATTGTTCCTATGTTATTACTAAATTATTAGAATTTTTTGTTTGCTTTTAAAAATTTTAACCCAACTTAAGCATGTTTTGTTGTTGTTTTGTTCATCTTTACTTGATGTCCTTACAAGCTCGTGGATTTGAAGTTCGTAGCTACAGGACAAACAGAAAGAAAAAGAAAGATAGAGGGAAAGAGAGAGGGAGGAAAAGAGGGGCAGTGACAGAGAGAGAGAGAGGGAAGGAGAAAGAGACAGAGGGAGAGAGACAGAGGGAGAGAGACAGAGAGAGAATGAGGCAAAGAGAGAGAAAGAGGGAAAGAGAGAGAGACAGAGAGGAGAGAGAGACAGAGAGGAGAGAGAGACAGAGGGAGAGAGACAGGGGAGAGAGAGAGACAGAGGGAGAGTGAGAGAAAGAGAGAGAGAGGCAGAGAGAAAAAAGAGGGTCAGAGAGACAGAGAAAGAGACAGAAGGATAGAGAGAGAGAGACTCTGAGAGAGAGGCAAGAGAGACCGAAAAAAATAAATCAGAAATGTCTCCATTGAATGAAACTGCATAATGGCGTAATTAAGAATTTTAATTTGAGATAGAAAAACACACACATCAACGACAACATTATTTTGAACAGCTCTCATCAGTTATTAAACATTAATATTTGAGACTTAAGGGTGACACTTGTCAAGGTGTGTATCGGATTACATTGCTAGAGGAGAATTCTTAAACAAAGCTCTCAACCAAAAAGACAATTTTTTTATCCTGTGAATCCTACCCCTCCATACCACTCCCCCCCCCCACACACACAAAATACTTCTAGAAAGGTAATGTGAAGATTGTTGAATGTTGGATGCTATGACATGTACATTTGTACAAATCTATAACAAGTAAAATATTGAAAAAAAAAAAGAATAGCACATTTTCAGCCATATAACAATGCTAAAATATTTAATTCTCTTTTTCTATATCTAACAAAATTAATTACCAGTAATTAATTGTTTTTTTGTTGTTTTTTTTTGGATTGATTCATGTTTTGTTAGGGACAATGAATAATTGTGCAAAGTTTCAACTTAATCAGAGACTGGGAAGTGGGAGAACTAACGTGTTCAAACTGTATGACGGACGGAGTGAGTTGATACAAGTTTTGTAAAAAGAAGTGAAAAAGAAGGTCCAACTTATTGACCGATTTTGTTTGATATGTTCTCCGGTGTCCTGGAAACTAGTATATGATATTGACGAAGCATAAATATGAAATATTCATCCATATAGAACTACTTCAAGAGAATTGCTCGGAACAAGGGAGATTACTGACTCGTAAAGGACTAAAACAAAATGAAACAGAAGTCAAACTTACAAAGCCGAAATGTTACGCGAGGCAATGAAGAACAGAAATAAAGACTTGAGGCTAGCAGTAGAGCTGCAACTTGAACTTTAGAAATTTCAGCTTTAATTATGGGCATACCGAAGTTAGAGCAACTAGCAGCACTAGACAAGATAACCCTCACACATTGTCCGCACTAATGGAGAATCAAACATTGGTTTATCATCCTGAATGTGAAGGTCATTGTAAATCATGTCAAAGTCTTAACATGACGAGGCAGAGCAACTATCAGTCAAGATCAAGGTCACGCGCGAGCGGCTCCTGAACGGTTGTTCTGAAATGTACCCGATCAAACATTAAGATATTTAAATGGCATGTCAGCAGGCCATGTCTAAAAAATGATAGCGCATTTACATGTTTCTTGGTAGCGTCAAAAGTACAGTGTTTAGGGAACGCGAGAAGTGCTACAATTTTACTACACTGAACGCTATTGACTTATTTCATCAATAATCATACGGGATGATAATGATTAAATAATATTAGATTGGATCATATTGGATTGGATACTATTAGACTGAATAATATTGAATTGTGGGAAGCGTGGTCGAGAGGCTAAGTAAGCTTTAACTTGGCTAGGCTTGGCTACCTATGAAGGGGAGAAGGGGTTCCACATCCGATTCGAGAGGAGTTGTGTTTACTGAGCGCATAAAGTGCAGCACGGTAAACCTTCTCCCCGATACCCCCCTACCCCCAACTAGTCCATAAACGAGATTGGACCAAAGCGCTCTGAGCATACTATAAGCATGAAAGTAACGCTATATAAAAGCTATATTTATTATCATTAATTAGGCTCCTGGATATTGTATTGAATGATTTTGGAATAGAAGAATTCGGATATGTTGATTGGATGGTTTTGGATTGGATAACTGCATCACATTGGATTATACTGAATTGGATGTCTCTTGGATTAAATGATATTAGATGATACTGATTCAGATGAAATTAAATTATTTGATATTTTATTAAATAATTAAATAAAATTGTTATCGAGCGTGTGTGCGTTTCTTTGGTGACGGTGAGAAGACGTTTTCGATTGGTTGGTGGCATTGTAGTGTGAATGATGCAAAATAAGCGGCTTTGTCGTTAGCGGACTTAGGTAGGGGAAACGACTCAAGATTGCGAGAGTGAAAAGACATGTTTTATATTGAGTTAAATTTGCTCAAATACCAATTTATATAATTACTACAGTCTACTATATTTTATTTCTTTTCATCTCAAGTTAATTCGTCTATAATGTAATTAAAGTTATATTTAGTCTGGTTCACAAAGAAGTTATTACAAGTTTTATCTAAGATATAATACGCCTGCATCTGTTTAGTTGTCTACCAGCAGTTTGGTGCTACAAGTCAACGACCTTCCACAACAATCATGAAATAGGAAGATAATGGATTGAATGGCTGGAAGATATTTCCCCTGAAAATGATAAAAATGTTTTCTTCGAGGCTCATGTTGCAGGTCAAGTAAGCCTCAATTTCTTACAGTGACAAATATTAGTTGTGGCGCGTGTGGTCAGTACAACTACCATCAATAAGGCTGGGTGTACATAGACACTCTAAAACAGATATGGAGAACAAACTACCTGCTTTGAATAGAACCCAGTCTCGATACACTTGGTTTGGTGGCCACCAATGGATTTTCTAGCGGTAATCGACAAAAAAAAAAAGAAAGATGTTATGAGTCTCTTCCCAGTGCAGGAAGAGTGCAAGCCCCTGAAAGCTGGTACTTTGTGTGATAAGACTTTTTCTGAATTACGGCTTTAGGCGATCGCGTTGTGTTGTCCTCACAATCTTGTCCCGTTGAAATGTTCCAGGGGCCCTCAATGGATGAAACATGATTTCGTGTGGAATATGTGTGTATGACTGTGTGTGTGAGACTGTGTGCGATGTGTGTATAAGACTGTGTGGGTGTGTGTATACGCGCTTGTGGTACTGTGGGTTTTCTTTTATGAAGGCGGATCTGCCACAATGTTTATGGGAGACAAGTACAGGAGAGAGAGAGAGAGAGAGAGAGAGAGAGAGAGAGAGAGAGAGAGAGAGAGAGAGAGAGAGAGAGAGAGAGAGAGAGAGAGAGAGAGAGAGAGAGAAAAGAACATAGAATCTTTCCATCATTTGGTGTGAAGTATGATCAACTATGTTGACTTCATAAATATTTGCATTGATCTGACAACTACAGGAAATAAAAAGATATTGCCCAGGACGCTATCACCAAGAGAAACGGAATCGGAAGTGGCAAATCCCAGAACCGGTGAGGGAGGAAACACTTCCGGGTTAAATATCTAGATTTAATATACATTGCACTTCAAAATATATCTTTCATCTTTTTTTTTATCTTTGTTACTTGTTCTATTGCCTTTACTTATTTAAGAGGTTTCAGCTCATAGCCCCCCCCCCCCCCCAAGGTAAAAACTGTACTAGTGTGTACTTTAATTCGCATACCCAATAAATTAATAAGTGAAAAAACAAGTGCAACATCATTCTGTGTTAAAAAAAAGGACCCAAGTTTAGAAATGGACTTTGACCAGAAACACGACGAAATGTATCAACATTTAATTAAAATGAAATAATTATATAATTGTATTCAATTTTCATTTTAAACATGAGACAGATAAAAAAGATGTTTTTGAAAAGGCTCTTTTTAAGGACCAAATTGAAAAAAAAAAAAAAGAAAAAAAAATAGTGAAGAGGAAGAGAGAAGTCAATGAATGTCTGGGAGTGATAGGGAGAGACTAAGTGAGAGATTGATAAAAAAGAGAGAGAGAGAGAGATAATTAGGCACAAACAGACATACACATTGGGACAAGAGAGAGAAAGAGCGAGAAAGAGAGAGATAAGTATGCAGAAAGAGACATAGACATAGGAACAAAAGAAAGAGATTGAAAGAGATAAGTAGGCAGAAAGAGAGCGAAACATAGGACTTGAGAGAGAGAGAAAGAGAGAGAGAGAGAGACAAGGATTTGAGAGAGACAAGTAGGCAGAAAGAGAGAGACTTAGGGACAAAAGAGATAGAGAGAAAGAGAGAGATAAGTAGGCAGAAAGAGAGAGACTTAGGGACAAAGGAGAGAGAAAGAGAGAGATAAGTAGGCAGAAAGAGAGACTTGGGGACAAAAGAGAGAGAGAGAGAAAGAGAGAGATAAGTAGGCAGAAAGAGAGAGACTGAGGGACAAAAGAGAGAGAGAGAAAGAGAGAGATAAGAAGGCAGAAAGAGAGAGACTTAGGGACAAGAGAGAGAGAGCAGAGAAAGAGAGAGATAAGTAGGCAGAAGGAGATAGACATAGGGACAAGAGAGAGAGAGAAAGAGAGAGACAGTGAGTAGAAAAAAGGACAATCTCGGAACTGCTTGTGTAACAGGATTATGTTTCGAGTCATCACAATGTAAACAATACTCCCGGACCCATTACGATAGCTCGAGGATCCCCACGGGAGGAGAATTTATTATTGAGAGCGCCCCTATCTCCCCTCCCCAAACAAAATGAGGAATAAGAATGATTTACAAAATCTTTTTTTCTCTCTCTCTTTTCGTGGTCAGCGCTGAAGTGTTGTCAGACTAAATATTTATACTGTGCGAAGGTTTATTGTAATTATGGTGGGTAGAATAATTTATTTAGTAGATGATGAGTACTGATAACTTTATGAGGTGTATAGAACTGTGTGTATGTGTATTTATGGGGGCATTATAGCGGGGTGTTTTTGTAAAAGGTGTTTCCCAATAATTTACCAGCACCCCCCCCCTCCAATAAATCATATCTCCTATTTCCCACTTGGACTAAAGACTATCTTTCATTGTGGGAGAAACAAAGCAGATAAACTGTGAGTGATTCATACTCATTTAAAATATTAACATTGAATGTATTATAATATATAGTAAATAATAGTTTAAAACGTATTCCTCTTAGACTTTGCGATCTATAGTTCGGATGATGTAAAGCACATCTGTCTCCATGGTCGTGGGATAGCGAGGGTGGTTTTGATTAGCACAACGACAAACTGTATCTACTCTCCTGGACTAATACTAAGTTACTCTCCTGGACTAATACTAAGTTACTCTCCTGGACTAATACTAAGTTACTCTCCTGGACTAATACTAAGTTACTCTCCTGGACTAATACTAAGTTACTCTCCTGGACTAATACTAAGTACCCGATTAAACCCAAAGACGAACTAAAAATTTGGAAATTCAAAATCCAAGGCGTCACCTACATTTGAACCCGAGTCCACTCGTCTTGGATGCCAAGCTTTATACCTCAGCCACCACGACCCCTAGTGGTAAGCGCTTGACTTTCGCACCGGGAGGTCTCTAAAACAGGTAAAGACTTTGATTTTAAGCTTCGTGAATCCTCCCATCAAGAGAGAAAGAGAGTGATAGTATGGGGGGGGGGGGAATATATATTATTATATAACTCGAAAAGGTAAGCATGAGGGAAAGACAGAGAGAAATAGAACGAGGAGAGACCCAAAGAGAGAGAGAGAGAGAGAGAGAGAGAGAGAGAAAGTGATGGGAAATGTGATAAGGGAATAAGCTCCAAAAGGTAAACATGAGAGATAGAGACTGTGAGACAGAGACAGCGCCAGGAGAGACCGAGAGATGGAGAGCGATTGAGGAGAGATAGAAAGAGAGAGAGAGAGAGAAAAAAGAAAGAAACACAATTTATGAATTGGAGAATTGATTAATTAAGAAAAAGAAAGGAAAGAGACCAAGACAGCAGGAGATAAAACTGAAAGACATTTTTAAAAAGAAGATTGAGAACTAGAGCACAAGAGCCCTAACTCTAATTTCCTACTCAGTCAAACAGTCCCCACATTATCCACTTCTTCTCGTTCAGTCTATAATTACTTCCTGATTCTCATTTCTAATCCTGGTACCTATTGTATACAAAGTCATCCATTTCCCATAACTCTCTTTTTGTATTTCCGGCTCGTCGATGCAAACAAAGCAACAAGTTTGCACTAAAGGCTGGTAAATTGTTTTTGTTACCTTCAGTACCTAGTCATCCCCCTTTCTCTTGGCTAACTAGTTTGTGTAAGAAAATAAAATTAAGCTAATCTCCACATGAGTGAATTCAAATAGTGTACTATTTACCGTACTTGGTTATCATGCCATTGAAATGAACTATTTATTTACTAACATTTGCATGGCTGCCTAGACACATAATATGTCACATGGTCCCTAGTTAGACCCCGTCCGCTGCCATGCTCTGACGTCCTGCAGCAGGTTTGGGTTAGGTTTTATGATGAAAGACTGATGATTGAATGATTCTGTGATATTTTACATCTCTGGAGACGTTTTTTTCCCATGTAACTAAAGAGGCCAATCCTTGATACACTGTGGAATGTGCTTTTGTTTATCACGAATATGTTGTGTACTTTTGCTTCCCTAAGAGTTTGCTAATGTTTATTATATTACTGGTAAATAAGTCAGGCTGCGGGACAAATATTTGAGACTCAAAGGAAAGCTTTTATTGAAGACAGGCGCAGAAGAAAACTTAAATAGACCGCCAGCCGACAACGGCTTTGTCTGTACTAGATGTGGCATATTATGCAGGTCGCAACTGGTTCTGCATAGTCGAGTGAATCACTGCACGCATCCTAAATCTTCGGAATCGAAGACATTGCCATTATATTTATTAAGCATATGCTGTGCACTATTATTTGCTAAGACTGTGTACTATCGCTCACTAAGATTACAGAGTGAGCTATTGTTTACCAAAGCCATGGAGTATTATACTGTTTATAACAATTTTAGAGTGAGCTGTTTCTTTCGGAAATGTACGGAATTATAGATTATGTACCAAAAAATATGGAGTGCGCTATTGTTTATGTTAAACAATGTCTCATACTATTAGTTATTAATTCTAGTATGTGTACTATTGGTTTCCATAGCTAAATCATTTATCCCTCGGAAGTATCTAAGTAATTTCATACTTTGACGTCGTCCAATCTTAGTCGTTCATATTTTGAACCCTCAAACTTTCTCTATGCCATCAGTTTTACCCAACAGGTCACTTCCTCTCTCTTCACATTCATCTACGCAGATGATGACGTCGTGGATCAACTTCCATCATGTTGCTAATAAAAAGGATTTCACCGGGACAGGGCCTGGCCTAGAACTCGGCCGTTTCCTTAATGGAGATATAACGGGTGAAGAAAGTTATGTAAGAACAAAGAAAGTGAGAGAGAAACAGAATGAGAGAGGGAGTGTGATATACGCACTTTTAGAAATAGAGGCCACTAATTGGCCCATTTATTGCCCCAGGACGAATTCGCTTGCCTTAATGTTCTATTCTTTACACTTCTTTCTTTCGTTTGTAGAGAAAAAAAATCAGAACATGTTTACCTTTTAGTATCCAAACACAACGTTTACCTTTTAGTACCCAAACACAACGTTCACCTTTTAGTACCCAAACACAACGTTCACCTTTTAGTACTCAAACACAACGTTCACCTTTGAGTATCCAAACACAACGTTCACCTTTGAGTATCCAAACAAAACGTTCACCTTTGAGTATCCAAACAAAACGTTCACCTTTGAGTATCCAAACAAAACGTTCACCTTTTAGTATCCAAACACAACGTTCACCTTTGAGTATCCAAACACAACGTTCACAGTTATGTTTTCCAACACCCAAAGACAGATAGTGTTGTTGTGATGATAATTATATCTGTTCAAGTACCAGTTTATATTGCAACGGAGGCTGCCCACTTTATGGCACGCGTGATATATCCGACCCCCTGTTTGGCTGTTTTCCGGTCCCTCATAATTTTAGTCCACCGAGAATAACCAAGCCTCAGAGCCTCAATACCTTTAGACTCAACTTCGCTTTTTTTCCCTTTCTTCTTTTTTTACAGTTAGTTATACAGCACGTGATGAGTGTTCACCTTTGAGTATCCAAACACAACGTTCACCTTTGAGTATCCAAACACAACATTCACCTTTGAGTATCCAAACACAACGTTCACCGTTGAGTATCCAAACACAACGTTCACAGTTATGTTTTCCAACACCCAAAGACAGATAGTGTTGTTGTGATGATAATTATATCTGTTCAAGTACCAGTTTATATTGCAACGGAGGCTGCCCACTTTATGGCACGCTTGATATATCCGACCCCCTGTTTGGCTGTTTTCCGGTCCCTCATAATTTTAGTCCACCTTGAATAACCAAGCCTCAGAGCCTCAATACCTTTAGACTTAACGTCGCTTTTTTTCCTTTCTTCTTTTTTTACAGTTATACAGCACGTAATGAGTGTCGGAAATGTAAAGGGCGCGAGGCTGAACAAAATATGATGTTTAATTACCCTTAATTGTCATCTACTAATTTTAGGGCTGCTATGTGGTCAAAAGTCCGAAAACCGCTTGACTAAAATTAGACTCATGTAAAAACTGAGAAATGGAGACATTGAGAGAAGTGCTAACGCAGGCCATGCCCCTCCCTTCCATGGAATGGACGAAAAACTGAGAAAATAGAAATAGTTTTAACACACAGGTTTTTTTTTCACTGTCATATTATAAATGTCCCCCATTCAGACCTTGCGATGCATAAGGCAGATGATTTAAAGGTCATCTATTTATACGGCCGATGTTTAACGAGGGTTTCATGTGGCTAACAATACGACCAACCGCCTTTACTTTCCCAAAATATCTCCATTAGAGTTGGGTGGACTCAGAGGCGTTCTAAATATCCCGAAATTCAAAATCCAAGTCTTCACCAATATTCAAACCCAGGATCCCCGGTTCGGAAGCCAAGCGTTGTAACAATCAGCCACCACGTACCCAAACTGGTATATTAAGTCTTTTGAAATGCTCGTTGAGCACTTGTTACCTTGATTTGACAGAGAATCTCGTGCAAACCTAAATTTTGTTATTATGGTTCATAATTACAAATTGGTGACATATTCTGATATGTAATCTTAAAAAAATATCATTAAAATTTTTTATAATGAACCTCCTTTTTTTGTAGAACTTGATTTAGAAAATTCTGATAAACTTTCAAAATTCGAAATATTAATTACTTTACACTTAATAGCTAATGAATAGTAGATTAAAAATAAAAGAGGAAAATTTTTGCCTTACACCAACCCCTCCAAAAATAATACTGGTTACGCCCTTGAATAAATCTACTCAGAGTACTTTTCTAGTTTGGTGATATAGATCCACACACGGCAACATTAAAAGATATAAGTCTAGACTAAAAAACTGGACCTCTGGATCTAGATATATGGTATAGAACAGGGGTGGGCAAATTACGATCAACAGAAATCGGGTGTACTCACAGATTAAACATATAAAGAATAAAAATATATTAAAATTAAATAATTTTAAATCTTATCACTTTGCTTGAAGAGGCTAAAGAAACATTATCTCTGCATGTCATTCTAAAAAGTTTAAAGGATACGAAGATTATGCTCATCGGCAACATTTTGAGATATGAAGTCAAAGATCCAAACTCAGGACAGTATTTAGTCAGTGCTATGATGAACTGTGTTCAAAGTGTTTGGTTAGCTTGGAACAAAATGGCAAGTGTAACAACTGATGGAACCCGAGCTTTGACTGAGTAAAACAGGTTTTAAAAAAATTAATTAAAGAACAATATCCCAACTATAAACTCTGCACGGGAAAGTTTGCAAAAAGCAATTGAAAAGAATATGGGATTTCAAGGAAGAAATTTCTATGTTCTTTTATGCACATTGACTGTGACTTTGTTACTAATATTTCTAATGAGGAGTGAAAGACAGACTTCATGTTTTTCATCGTAGCTATTGCAATTGGTTGCTTGAACATGAAATGTATTTCAAACAAAGAGAGAGAGAGAGAGAGAGATTAATTTATATATATATATATATATAAATATATGTGTGTGTGTGTGTCCCTTTTCCTAAAATTATTTTAATGCGGCCCTCGATAGAAAAAGGTTGCCCACCCCTGGTATAGAAGATTCTAATTGAACGCTAGGGCTAGAAGATTCAAACTTAGAAGACGGTGTGCAAATGTTCCTGAACGATTATTTCTTTCAGTAACTCTTTAATGAAAATTCGGGAATACCCGCTGACGCATGTATGTGCATTTAAGATGTACACTGCGTAGACCTCTCGACCTAGACCAAATTTAATTGTAATTTTAAATATTATTACATTTTTTAAAAATCATAACGGTCAAACCAGATTTTTCTCAGTGTGGCCAATTAATAAGTAATTCTTTTCCTAAAAAAAATATACATAAACTTTACTATTCCTAGGAAAACTGCTAGAGCCGTATTCAACAAAGGTTTGTTGTTGTTTTTTTAACCGATGACAAATTTACAAGCTGATAAGAGGATTTTTTTTTTAAAGTGTGCGTTATAATTTCATAATATTAATTCCTCAACTCACATTTAATAATCCCTATAAAACTAAAAATAATACAAAAGAAAGTCGTACGTTACGCGTGGTAAGAACACAAAATAACAATAATTACAATATCTAGTAGTTTTACAACCTATGATTATTTTAACTATTTATCTTATCAGGTTGCAAATTTTTCATGAGAAGAAAAAAAGGAAGCAGTAAAAATCTGGAAACAGATCTGAAAACTACTCAATGCCAAATATTCACCTAACCCTAACCCCAGTGACTAAAACTATTGGTTGATAGACGCTTCTATATATAAATAGAATTAGCACAAAAATAGAAATTTAGGAAATGGAAAAATAAAACGAGACAACAAGAAAAGTAAATTTTTTTTTTTGCATATCCTTTTTTTTTTTAAATTAGTGCCAATGTCACTGTGACCTGCGCCACGGTTACGTTGACATTGTTGTCATTGTTTGGTCAGATTTTTAACGGTTGGTAAAGAAAAATTTTAAGCCCTCGTTTTAGTGGTGAAAAAGAAAGAGAGCACAAATATTTGAACTTTTTTTGTTTTAATAAGCCTAAAAACGAAATTTAAATTAGTTTTAAAATTTGTCGAACCGAAATTTTGGGGCCTGGTGGTTTCTTTTTGAATTTCGCATCCACTGACACTGATTCATTTTTGTTCCTGGACGTGTGGTATACGCTCCAGTGGCGTAGCTGGGGGGGGGGGAAGAGTCAAAATTTGAAAAATCCCCCCGGTTTCCACTTGATGGGGGCCCCCAAATGGGTGTCCAAAATGTGTTTTTACATTAAATATTACCCATTAACTCATGTCATGATGTCGAATGTCAAATTATAAGGGGGCCCCCTAAAGAGGATAACTTCCCTGGCTCCCTAATCCTTAGCTGTCGTCACGATAGTACCAGGTTTGAGCAATGTCCGTTGCCCCCCCCCCCTCCCCCCGCCGTCCTGCAGGATATTTTGGGGCTAAAGTCTGAAACCGAACACATTAACAAGTAAAAGTCCTGTGAGTTTACCGGAAAAATAAACAAAGTTCACTTAAGAGCTTAATTCAGGTTTGCGTGATAGGCATGCAATACAAATGCAATATCTAGTTGGTTAAGCCTAGACCAATCGTTATAGAAGGCCTCACTACTGATGTGTGACGGCGCAAACTGTTGAAAGTGAAGGCCAATAGCTCGTTGCCACGTCGTAAAGACATGTGACGTTGCCGATCGGTGTTGAGGCCTTCTATGACTACTGGCCTCGGTGGGGCAGAGTTGAGCTGCCTGGCGCTGCCTCACAACTCAATCCTTCCCAACACTCGTCCATAGTTCATGCCCTTCCTCCTGTTCTCGAATTGTGTCGGGTTCGAATCACATTGAAAGCAAACATTCGGGTCCTCGTCTCGCCACTAACGATATTCTTGGATATTAAAATCCATGCTTTCATTAGCCCCACTTTTATTTTTACCTTGTTGAGATCCGGACTAGTTCGAACCCGTACCTTCTGGGTATCACCTGCGTCTTGCCCCACGACCATTTAATAACCTTAAAAAAAAACCTACAGAAAACAATACAAATGAAAAAAAAAAAAAAACATTTTCAATAATTAGGCTCAGAAAAGCTTAAAGCTAAACTTTTGCTTGGAAATTTCTAGCTTCACTAAACATTTTTTTTACATTTTTAATTTTTGGAATGATTTTTTTTTTCCATTTTAAAACTATATTATATCCAAACAAAAGTCTTCTTCTACATAAAGAACACGACCAGTAACTTGATTCAAAATGTGTCACAAATGTTCATGAAATCAAAGCCAAACATGTAGTCACTCCGTGGAAATAGCAGCAACGAAGAGTGGATTTTAATTAGGCAAGAAAAATACAACAAAAAACAATATCCCTAAAATAAAAAAAAATAAAAAATGTGAGTGAAGAACAATGGAAGGAGGGGACAGACAGAAGAAATACAGACAACATAAAAACAACTTCGGCTAATTAATAGGAAGCAGTTTAATCCAAGATGTGAAGAGTAAGATGGAATAGATGGAGAGTTGGAGAGGAAGAGTGTGCAAGAGGAGAGAAAAAGAAAGAGGGTAATACATGGAGATATATATATATATATATATAAAAGACCTCCTTTACATTCATCCCGTTGATAATAACCCCTAGATTCCTTCAATAAATGACCTCTGTCCTGCTAGCAGAAGCCTGAGGTCGTCCGTTGCAAACTGCGCGTAAATACCTTGGCAGAGAAAATTTGGAGAAGGAAAAAAAACCCGATTACGAGAAAACGAGAAAAAGTGAATGAGCAGTTTGATGAAAATAAATTGAATAAATATAAAGAGAAGCTGCGGCATGTTTATAAAGGCTGCTGTTCATTTGGCTGAAAATACAGGGGAAAAAAAGAGAAAAAAAAAAACATGCACAAGGCAAGGACAAGAGCGCAAATAAGAGTTTTAATAAGGTGGGATTTCATTTCTCATATCACTTTGCAAGTAGATTATACAATTTTTTAAATTATATATGTTTTTATGTGTCTGTAAAAACTTCCATGTTGATACAGGCCTACATTCAATGATGTCTGTGTGTTTCTTGGTAGATGTCTGTTAATGTGCGTGTATGTGTGTGCGCGTGTTTGGTAGCTTGTTCTCAAGATCGTAATCTTGTCAATGGGCTAATTTATCGTTTTCATTACCAGATAATTTTTTTGGTGTGCGTATGTGTGCGTGCGTGTGTGTGTGGGGGGGGGGTGTAGTTTCTTGAAGTTGAGTAGCGTCTTCTGCTCACTACGCAATGATGTTTGGTCATTTACCACAGAATGTAAAGATAAAATAGAAGTGATGAAGTGTTCCTGAAGGTGGCATGTAACCGAGAGCAAAGATGTGATACTGTTGCCTACGTCAGCACGAACTTTGAGGAGCCACCGAACGAGTGAAATGAATAATGGAAATAATGAATCGAAGAGTGTTGAATTTTACTGCGTTAGCGACTTTTACATAATCTTAGATGGATTCACTATTAGAAAATAAACAATATATTTTTGGGTAGACACTACATTTGATTATTTTTACTACCGCTAGAGTCCTCCCAGGCTTATCACGCCCACACACTTCACGCACCTGTCACCTTACACATACCCTTCACCACACATCATACACCCACAAAGTAAGCCCCATTCTCATAACAACAGGGCGCTCCTCTGCAGATTTCTGCTGAGCTGTAATTAGCTCTTTTAAAATGGGCATCAGTATCGGAGGTGGAAAGTGTCAGATGTTTTAAATAATTCGGAAGTTAAATTCGGAGCTATTGTTTCAGACGAAGAAACCAAACCTGAACTACTGTCCAGAATCGCTAGTCCACAGCAGCACTTGGAAAACTCAAAGCAATATAGAAAGACAAAGACCTGGAACCTGGCACTAAAATCAGACTGATGCGCCCCTAGGTCATGGCCACATTATTGTATGCTTGTGAATTTTGGACGCTAACTGTAGAGCAAGATTTTATGTAGATGTTTGGAAGAGTTACCTCCTATCAATTCTATTCTTTTTTAGTGTATATGTCTTTCTTTCTGTCCCATCTTCTCTCTGTGTCTGTTGTTGTCCTTCTCTCTCTCATTCTCTCTCCCTCTTATTCTCTCTCTCTCTCTTTTCTGCACTTACTCTTCACCTTTAACCCCGACATTTCCTCTATCTACATCTATATCAATCTGTCCATTTTATTTTTCTTCCTTACCGGCTATCCTTCTCATTTCCTAACTATTTTGTCTTTCTCAATTGTCATTTTGTCTTCAATAACTCCGTCTTCCCCAGTCAGTCTTGACGGATTATTCCCTCTACCACGCACACAGACACACACACAAATATCACCCCCCCCCCCCGGGCCAAAAAAAAAGGTTTCTATGCTGCAGTAAAAAAAACATCTTTCCCTATTCGTGGACACTCATTTTCCTCCCACATCCGATTCAACAACTTCAAATCAGGTGACAGGATCGATCCTTTCCTCGAGTTTTGATTTTGAACCATTTACACTTCCGCCACGAGCGACATCTACCGTAGCGCTCAAGGACCAGCAGCGACTGTAGAAGTACGACACTTGTCAAAGACTTTGATCTTGTTAGACAAGCTTTGGTTACACAAACATGTTTCATCTTGACACATCAGCGGTTACGCTAAAAAAGAGAAAATCAACATTTCCTATTTCTTTAATCTTTTTGTCTTAAAAGTTGACTATTTTACGAGGTTGTCAAAGGCGGTCGCATCAAGTTTGCTGGACATGTCCCAAAGGTAGTAATGTCCAGGAAGCCATTAAAAGTAAAACGGCAAACAGGCGAGTCCTCGTAAAACTTGTCGCCGTACTTATTGGAGGACCTCAGAGCAGTGGACACCAGGTGGGAAGAGGCTTCAGACACTGCTGGAGACCGATTGCTAGGAAGACATGTCGGCCTCCTTCAGTCGTAGAGCGACTATGGATCATTTCGACCACTTTTTGTGTGACTGTGGAGCCCTATTTTGGAAAGAGACACTCCCGTCCACAAATATCACAAGTTAAGGTGGCTTTCGCTTTGGTGGTAGAGGAGCCGACCATTTTTCGCATGGCACGCTTTTCTTCCAGAGTCGAGGCCCATGTTTTTTCACTGTTTATAGCTTTCTTGGTCACTGTCTCTCTCCATCTAGTGCGGTCTAGGGCTATATCTTCCCAATATTCACTATCGATGTTCACTGTTTTGAGGTCCCGTTCTATTACATCCACGTATTGGAGTTGGGGGCAACCAGTTTTTTCTTGAGGCAGATGCGAGTTGCCCGTAGAGAATGACTTTCGGGATGTAATTGTCCTACATCCGGCGAACATGTTCAAGCCAGGGCAGGCGGCGTTGTCTGAAGACTGAAAAGATGCTCTGAAGACAACTTGCAACACATTGCACCAAATGACGCTGAAGGATTTTAGTCTAAAACTATATCATTGTTCTATTTTAATATGGAAAAGATGCCAGTCGTTTAAAGGGAAGCTAAGTGGTCTTCTTTAACACTGCTAACAGTAATAAGTCCTAACATCAGTCACTGATTACTGGTCGTTATTGCCATAGCCGAGAATCAGATAATTTGAAGTGGAAAAAAATAATCGCGCTAGTCCCCCCCCCCTTAACACTGTCAACTGAGAAATGTTCTGATGATGTAGGCCGTGTCATCCATGGAGATTTAGTAAAAGAATTGAAATTTTTGTTTAATGCCATGGCAGGTTTGCAGCATCAGTCCCTTTATACCTCCCCCCCCCCCTGCTTTTTTACGTTTGGACTAAGAAATAAACTTGCCCCTGGTCGTGTGCGCTCTGGACTATCGTTTAGTAGTCTCGATGGTTCCGAGTTCAAACCCTACCCACTTCCATCCCTAGTCGTATTCAGGAAGTTGTGGGCTTGGATGTAATTATCTTCAAAAATGAAAAAAACTTTCTAACATGTAAACATTTTCTGAAACAGGATCTTACAAGCTCTATTGGAAAACAGATTTCACCATCGCCTTTAGGCTAATTAGCTCGAAATAGGGACAGGGGTTTATTTTGGCCTTCTGAGAATGACTCATACTATATTATGATTTAAATATGCACTTGTATGCGCATATAATAAAACCATTTTAAAGTTTAATAATTGTTGTTTTATGATGATAAATTTAACACCATTATTAGGATTGTGCAAATTTCGTGATCCTAGATATAAATGCAACTTCAGCTATGAATAATTATGGATCTTCGCTCTTTCTATATAAAAACTAATATTTGTTGGACTACTCGTTTACGATCCTATGACTTTATAATTAAAGAACTCCAGCGGGTATATTTAATCATGAACTATATAAAACTTCTCAATAACCTTGACTGCTCAATAGTATTATATGGTCTGGACCTGAATGCGTTTGCCTGTTTGTCTTGTGTGTTACTGTAAATGAAAGTATAATCTGAATATACCACATTAAAAAAATCGCACCAACAAAAACCTTTATATTTCTTGTAACCTTTGGATTTCTATAGGAAATAAGGACAGATCCTTACGAAAGAATCCCAATGTCAAAGACCTTGTTCGTCTACACCAGAGGACAATGGACAACTTAGTGGCCGTCATGTTAGGACAGCTTCTGAACAATGTTTACCTTAATTGTTGTGTAAACCGTAAACTAACGTTTTTGTCATGTGTGTTGTTGGTAATGTAATCTCTTCTACTGAATAAAAAAAACAACCTTTGGCTCTGAATAATCCACTCTTAATAATCCATCACATCTGATGGTTTCAGTATATATTAACTGAATCTTTGTTTTTAAATTTATAATTATTAGTATCATTGTTAGTATCATTATTATTTCGCAAAGTAAGGAATTTAATCACATGCTTTGCATGGTACTGAATTTTATTTTTTAAATCGTGTTTTGTGTGAGATTTATTAGCAAGGTTAGAATGGCAAGTGGAGCTTTGTTTGTTCTTGGAAACTATTTTTAAAAAAATGATTACTCGCAGATACTATATTTTATCTTTTCAGTCTGTGTTGATTCTAACAGAAATCCAGGACCTGTCGGTGTCAACTGGTGAAGATTAGTTGTCCCTGGGTTTCATTGGGGGAAAATTATCGCCAGACCAGACATGCTTGTATTCCTAATCTACTTATATCTAGTCCACTAAATTCCTCATGAGCTCACTGAAATGCTGTTTGGCTTCAATCTTGGTTTGATGACAGGTTGACATCTGGAAGCAGTTCTGCCAACTTGTGGAGGTTTCTTCGAAGGTGAAATGGAACTGTAAGAATAATCAAGTTCTATTGGACCTGCAGCGTGAGCAGAACTGGGTGATCCAAGAACATTGTCTGCATTGAATAGCCCAGTTTTAAGTATATAGTGTTGGACAGAACAACATTAGAACAATGAAAATTCACGGATGATTAGTCAGCTAGTAAACGCACCAATCAAAACATTTAGTATTGTGTTTCTCTGGATTTTTTTTTTCTTTTGGCTTCCGTGGAAACTGGAGACGGTTGCCTACGGGAAGTATCCCTGTTTCATCGTTCGGCATGTGAGGACATGTATAATACATGTGTTCATACATGTGTCTACAACAGCCGGAAAATAGGACAACCAAATGAACTATGAACAATTTCTGGGGAAGCATGATATTACTTGTCGTGAGAGACCTTGAAATTTGTTTCCTTTGTTTTTGACAATGTAGAGCCTTTTGAACTACTGAACAAATTCTGCCTAATCTTAAGTTTAAACAAAAATATCGTAATTCATTAGGCTAAATTTATGTTTATTTGATGTCGAACATTCGTTGTAATACCTTGTCCATCTCCCACTGAGGATATCACAAGCTCAGTGGTTGACTGTCGTGGTTGAAAATATCAAAATGGTGCAGAAAATAAACTTCATCCACAACTTGATGAGAATGGGTGATGTTCAGGAACATTGACTATTGACTACTCTAGAATTAATTATATATCTGCACATATTTTAGACAAAAACAATTATAATACATGAAATTCACATTAATCTGTCAGCTAGTAAACATACCCTAAAAAAGACTGTGTGCATTATATGAGGCAGAAATTTGGGGGATTCAGTTGTAACTAAAGAGATTTATTTTAAACAAAATCACAACTTCAAGCTCTTCGTTCGTATGGGGTGCGAGTATATGTGTGATGGGTGAAGACCTTCACGTGTCTGCATCGGGAAACAGAGCATGAATTATGAACAATTTCTAAAAATGGTGACTATACTCCAGTGGCGTAGCTAGGACTTTGCCTTCAATAGGGGGCCCGGGGCCTTGACCTCTTTTGGACCCCCTGCATTCTGCGTAATATTTAATGTAAACAAAATTTCGAACACTAATTTGGGGTACCCCAAAAGTGGGGCCCGGGGGAATTTTCAAAATCTCCCCCCCCTCCACCCATTCTGGCTACGCCACTGCTTTACTCGTTGTAAGACAATGTAACTTGTTTTGCTTGTCTTGTGTGGTTTTTGATAATTTAAACTTCTTGAAATACTGAATTTAACAAAAAAAACCACTAAATATTAGGTAATGGAACAAAAGTTTTGACGGCTGACCCCTGACCCTTAACTAATCAGTAATCATAAGTCTGATAGAATTATTCTTGTGTGTAAATTTCTCATACATGAAATCTGGCTAGGAGGTAGCATGTAGTCTGACTCTACGTAAGGGCAATGTATTACACAAGTAATCTATTGAGCAGAACTAGTGGTGAAAATTATTTGCTTTAATGCCATTAAAATTAAAGTTCTCCTTTGTGGTCTATATGGCAGATGGTGTAAAGGTCACATGTTTCTGTGGCCTACGTTAGCGAGGGTGCCATGTGGCCAGCAAAACGACTAACCGTCTTTACTTTTCCCTAACTTAATGTCAAGTACCCATTAGAGCTGGGTGGACTCAGAGGCGCCCAAAGATCCTGAAATTAAAAATCCAAGTATTCACCAGGATTCGAACCCTGGACCCCACCGCTCAGCCACCGCGCCTCCAAATAACAAAATGAAAAGATATTGCTAAAAGCAGGAGTAGAGGATATAAAAAAAGAACACCAGCAGGCAACGGTTATGTCAGTGTTTGTGGAGGCAGTATACGTAGATCACACCTAGGACTACGTAGCACCTTGGAATACTGCACCTCTCCTGATTGTGTGCAATACGATCTTGAGTGTCTTGACTATAGTCCCGGGTTCGAACCCTGCCTTCCACCCAACCCTGCCGTCCTGCGAGAGCACTGGCGGATCCAGGGGGGGGGGGCGGTAGGGGCAATCGCCCCCCCCCCAAATCGGCCGAACGAATTTTAGTATAGAATTCACACAATTAGTATACGAATTTATTACTTATGTTAATAATATATGCTAACTATTTATATTTCAACCTATTTTTAGATTATTTCGACCCCCCCCCTTTCTAGTATTTTGGCCGATTTGGTAGGGTCTGGAGGGGGCGATGGCATCAATCCGCCCCCCCCCCCCCCCACCATAAACTTTCGAGTGAGGGGGGCGGTCCTATTTATTTGTAGAAATCACAGCTTACTGTCACGATCATCAATTAATGTGGATGTCGGATGTCTATGAAGATGCAATGATAGATGTCACGTTGAAGATTATCTTAGTCTACATCACACTAACAATGATGGTGATTGCCGAGGATCTTGAAATCTTCTTTTAATAAGATGATCGTATAGAAGTAGCTAGATCTAGTTGATAATACGATCATTCAAAATGTTGCCAGTTGATCATCTAGAAGTTGTCTATCGCTAAGTCGATCTAAGTATATTACTGTATTCAATGCAAAAACTTCTCTTCGTCTAAAACAATTACTTTAATTCAGAACTTGAAAAAGCTATTCACAAATAATTACAATGGTTAAACGTACTTGAATAAAATGATAAGATCTACACAAAAATATAATTGAGTTCTAATACAAAGCTTTAGTAGATGTTTCACTTCCAAGTTCCATACAATGACTGACCTAATAATACCAGAACTTTTCCCGGGTCCAGCACTGTCCCGTGTCTAACGCAGCTCATTGCAACCAATAAATGCAGCCCAAGTTACACTAATTAACATATCTCCACGTGAGAAATTACCCGAGGTTGCTGACGAGCTAAATATAGACACTGTGTACGTGACATATTACCCCCCGCTTTCTTAAGCATTTGTATGATAATAGAAATGCATATAAAATAATACAAGATAAATGTTAACTGTATATGTGTAGCTTATTTGGGTAATAATACTCATTTGAAAATGTGTACATGAAAAAATGTATGAAAAAATATATAACATATGAAAAATTGACAGAAAAATGATTGATAGTACATGACAATCTACTAAATAATGACACTAAATGTAATACAAATCCCAATATGTGTGAAGCTATGAAAATTTTTCAATTATATGTCATGTATCTGTACTATTATTATAGGATATATGCAATAATATTATACCTGAAATAAAATACGCATGATATAAAAATTAAGATAACTAATGCATGTCATATGCAAAGATGCTGAGACATAATAAATAAAGTAATTGATAAAATATATCTTGGATGGGTGACCTTTCTCAATGGGTTGCTTGGTGCACCTGTGGAAAAAATGAGTAGACAAATTAATTAATTGATTAAGTAAAACTGAATATCGTTCTTCCTTGACGAGTATGAATGATAATGGATCAAGTGACACTAAATATGCTATAGTACATATGTAGAATGTAAGTGTGAAGTTCGGAACCCTTCTGAGTTGCCGTCATGGTTGTGCATGTCCATTTTCTAAACTTGAAGAAGAGGTCTTTCAGTTTATGAAGCTGTTGTCTCCATGTCATATTGATCACACAGATAATGTCTGATTGAACCGCGTTTGAGTTTGGTGAAAATAAGAACTGTCCGAAACCAAAACTCAATTTTCTGGTTGATGAACGTTGACGCTGTAGAACAATGGTAGCAGAATGCTTTGCGTTAGAATGTTCAATAGAGCAATGACTGAACAGGTCTGAGTTCAATCGATCCATAAAGCTATGTTGAAGAAGTTCATTTGTTCCTTTCTGAAGAAAAGTTGCTCTTTGAGTGGATGGAGGATGAAACTTGGTGTTGTCAATGTTGTTGCTTTCTGAGTTTCTTTCAAATTGCAGTACTGGAAATGTTTCAGAAATACTGGTAAAGAAATCTGCATGGTCTGTAAACACTTCTTCACTTTCTGTAGTGCTATGTCATCCAGAGTGATGACCTTGGGAGTGTCAATTAGATTTGATGCTGGTAATGAAACATCTATCTCAGGAATGGGTGTTGATGACGTTTCTTCTTCTTCTTCAGGAATAGTTGCTAAACTTGTAAAATGTTCAGCTTCTGCTTTGATGTCTTCATCATCTGTTTCATGGTAATGTTCAAACATATGAACATGAAATACTTTGGTAACCTTGTTGACATTGATTTCATAAAGCAGGTTGGAAATCTTTCTGGTGATGTGAAAAGGACCTTGCCATTTGTAGAACAGCTTGTTACTCAAATCTGGTAACAGTAAATTGACTTTATCTCCTTGAGCAAACTGTCTTGATTTCATGTGTTCATGTAGTATTCTTTGACTTTCAATATTCTTGGTTGTAATGGCTTCTTTAGTTGACTCACAGTCTTTCAAATGAGGAATACTTGTATGAGTGGTAGAGACAGATTGAATAGTTTTTCTTTTGTCTGGTATAGCCAAAGTTGATTGAATAAAAGTTTCTTTGTTATCTGCTTCTGGTTCATGAGACTTGTCTTGATTGTAGCAGGAATTTTCAATGAATACCATAGTATTGGTAGATAATGATGCAGATGCAGTCTTGTTCAAGTCTTGATGTATGAAGTCATCATCAGTGTTTAAGGATGGACAAGTACTGGGTAGAGGTGGGCTTGTATTGTCAGGTAGGGGTGGACATGTAGTAATAGGTAGGGATGGACATGTAGTAGGCAGTGCTGTCCATGTAGATTTACTTGAGTCATGATGTATAGATTCATTGCTGTCAGTTCTGACTTTGAAGTCTGGTTCATTCTTTGTTTTGATTGATTTAGATTGCTTTTGATTTTGCTTCTTTTTAAGATTGTCTCTTTTACAATCTGGACAATTGTTAACATATTTCTTGACATCTTTGGTCATGCTAGGCCAATAATATTCTTTGGCAATTCTCTTCTTAGTACTTGTTACACTCATATGTTTGGTGTAATGAAACTCATGCTTTGCTTCAATTATTTGTTTTCTGTACTTCTCTGGTACATATATTTGTTTAATTACATTGCATTTGTGGAAAGAAGTCTTCTTGAGAAATCCATCCTCAAAATATGCCTCAAGGTATCCTAATGGAGCTTCCTGGTATATTCTTGTTAATGTTGCATCATTCTTTTGTTCAGCTTTGAATTCAGTATTTTTCAATTCTAATAATTCTCGTTTTAGTTCTTCTTGCCGTTTTCTGTCGAATTCAATGTATTGTAAATCTGTGCTATGTTCAATTGTATCTTCTTGTACAATAGTTAGATCTATATCTTCTTTCATTTCCTCTTGTTTCATGTAACATGTATCTTTCATGTCTTGTGTCTTCATTTTTCTTTTTGACTTCCATATCATTTGAGACGTCGTCTAAATTTTCTTCTGATTCAATTCTCATTACTCTTGCTTGGTGAAAATATTCCATAGTCTCATTCTTTCATCCTGTTTGTTATGTTGCGATGAATTGCGTCTATTTGAGATTGATAACCTTTTAATTCTTCTTCCAACTTGTATAGTTTTCGTTTTTCAAATTCAAGTTTTGCTCTTTCAAGTTGTCTTTGTCTTTCAGCTTCTTGTCTTTGTTTTTCTTCTTCTTGATGTAATTGACGATTTACCCAGGGCAGTATTTCATGTGGCGGTAATGCCAATGACCCCGCTGTGTCAAGCAATTCCAACATTCTTTGTGTTCTATCTCTAGGTTTTGAATCCATTGTATAGTTCTTGTGTTTTATTATATATTAGCTTGAATATTAATATAGTACTTTTTGAATGTAGCAATGTTAGTTATGCCATCACTGGCTAATAATCTTGAACAGTAGGACTATGTCTACTACTGGAGTCGTTGTAGGAAGTGTAGATTTATGGAACCGTATCAGGTTAATGAAATATTGCTGAGCCGTACAAGGCCATGAGCTTTCTCTCTTAAGATTGTAGATCTAGTAGAACTTGTAGTATTAAAGTCGTCGTATTGTACGATTGACTTGATATCAATAGTAGAAATGTCTACTTGATAGATTATAGTGCCAGGTAATTGCTACTGGGCTTATCTATAATACTAATGCCAGTTAAATGATACTGGGCTTATCTACTGTGTCAGTTAAATAATACTGGGCTTATGTTATGCCAGCTAAATATTACTGGGCTTATGTATCGTGCCAGTTAAATGATATTGGTCTTATTGCCAATGCCAATACAAAATAATAATATTAGATCTCGAGAGTTATAGTGAAAACTCGATCGTAGATCTATATTTATGATAAGATAAAATATCGATAATCAAACTGACCTTTGAACACAGTAGAACTATTCTCAAGTTGAAGAAAATCGAAGTTTTGTAATTGACGAAGTTTTTGAAAATTTGTCCTTAGATCTTGAAAAAAAAAAAAAAATTTTTATGATCTTTTTGATGATCTTTTGATGATCTTCTGATGATCTTTATCGAAGGTCGGAGGTGCCAGATGTCACGATCATCAATTAATGTGGATGTCGGATGTCTATGAAGATGCAATGATAGATGTCACGTTGAAGATTATCTTAGTCTATATCACACTAACAATGATGGTGATTGCCGAGGATCTTGAAATCTTTTAATAAGATGATCGTATAGAAGTAGCTAGATCTAGTTGATAATACAATCATTCAAAATGTTGCCAGTTGATCATCTAGAAGTTGTCTATCGCTAAGTCGATCTAAGTATATTACTGTATTCAATGAAGAAACTTCTCTTCGTCTAAAACAATTACTTTAATTCAGAACTTGAAAAAGCTATTCACAAATAATTACAATGGTTAAACGTACTTGAATAAAATGATAGATCTACACAATAATATAATTGAGTTCTAATACAAAGCTTTAGTAGATGTTTCACTTCCAAGTTCCATACAATGACTGACCTAATAATACCAGAACTTTTCCCGGGTCCAGCACTGTCACGTGTCTAACGCAGCTCATTGCAACCAATAAATGCAGCCCAAGTTACACTAATTAACATATCTCCACGTGAGAAATTACCCGAGGTTGCTGACGAGCTAAATATAGACACTGTGTACGGGACACTTACTAACAGAATCAATTAAATATCTATATGATTAAAACTTGTTATTGGTATTTTAACCGGTCTTTATATTATGTCGTTCACCTGTTGGCCGATTGGAAGGGGAGGAGCGAATACCTCTGCTGCCCTTCCCATCTAAACCCTTTGAGTAGGGAGGCGGTCCTACTTTTATGGAGAAATCATAGTTTGTGAACAAAATTAGTCGAATATCTATATAATATAAACAGGTGGGAGGGGCGATACCTGCAATCACCTTCCCCTCATCAGACAAACCAATACTTTTTATTTTTGTATTATAGTAAGAAGTTACAAAAGTAAAAAAATCTGTCAATTATATAATTTATATAGGCTATAAAGTAAATCCTTATATCGAGTCGCACAACCCCTATTCTTTAATGCCAAATGCAATCATTAGCAGAAATTATAAAAAGTAGCGAGGATTAATCGTTTTCATTTTAGCGCCCTTCCCTTTTCCAGACAGAGTTTGTGTAATTTCACATGAATTTATCATAACTATTTTAATAAAGACTTTGCTTTGGAAAAGTTATAATTCAAACGAAACTTTTCAATATAAAAGTCACGGTTGAGATGAGTTTAAAAGCCAGATAATCTCTTCCTAGTCGACTTTTTCCAACATTTACTCTATCTCATATTTTTCTAGTTAAATAAATTTAGGACTATAACTCACAATCTATACTTGAATTTTATTGAATATTATTAATCGATTTTTTTTTCGGCGGCGATGCTCAAAGCCTTAATCTGAATATGTGGGGTATCTTATCTTTTGAAAGAACAAATCGGTTGTATTTGCAATGCATTAAGGGACTATAAATTCATATTAAAATATTTTTCCACATTATCCAAAAGGTCCTTTATAATAGAATGAATAATGAGCTGTAGGTCAGGAGAATGCGTTACTGCATTGAAGAATGCCAGAAAACGCTTTTAGCGTCGAGGCTACGCCACGAACCTCACTGATGAATAAGAAGCTGTAGATGTCAGGAGAATGCGTTTCAGCCGTGAAAAATGCAAGAAAACGCTTTTGGCGTCGGGGCTTCGCGCCGAACCTCACTGATAAACAATGATCTGTAGATGTCAGGAGAATGCGTTTCTGCAATGAAAAATTTTTTTTCTTCTGTTTTTTTTCGCGGAAGATTGAGAAACAGTCTTATTTTATTCTCATATATCGAATATATATATATATATATATATATATTATGCTGTAAGCACGTTTACATAAGGTTAGGGTTTACTGGGCGTTAGGGTTAGGGTTTGGAAAGAAATCGCCCCCCCCCCCACTCCAAAGTTATGGATCCGCCAGTGTGCGAGAGCATGGGATAGGATGTACTTATTGTCAAATAGGAAGGAAAACTGAAATTAGTAAAACAAAAACAGAATCTCTTTAAAATAACTTAATATTTTATCCAACAACTTTCTAGCTATTTATGACAAGTACAACGTTATTTATAGATAGAAATAACACATTTTCAAATCGTCTTTACACCGCCCACCATTTTCCTTCCGTCCCAGGCCACTAGGTAGATGTAGCAACAGAAATATCCAAAGCTGAACGACACTCACGTAAAACCTCTCAAGAAATCAGCCATACCGCCTCTGGGCGCATGGCCAGAATTGACCCTTCCTCTCCCGCGGCCAGTAATCACAGTGGCTAAGGCCATCGAGGATGGAGGGGGAGAAAAAAATCGGACGATGGCCAAAGCCCCCGAGGGTACTGCTGGTGATTTCTGGGGGGGGGGGGGGTGAAATCTCCGCATTTTCTGGGAACATTGTGGAACGGGAGACGGAGGCGGAGAAGCTGGATTGCATTCACTGTTGGGTTGGACACGTGACAAATATTGGGGCACAATGTGAAAATATTGGAGGGGGACCTCAACAGAAAATATTGGCGGGTGCCTCAACAGAAACATTGGGAGAGGTGGCTCTCAACAAAAAAAAAAGTATTATGGGTGACTATTATAAAAATTAAACAAGTCATTAGAAACACTTTTTAAAAAAAGTCAATGCCTCCATATAGAGCTAATTGTTTCTCCCAATGAAGGTTAGATTGATAAACAAAAGGACATTTATTTTTTTACCCCGCCCGCTCCCCATCCTCTCCTGGTTCAGCGAATGTATAGATCTACTACACTTTGTATCATTCCAATGATAAACCTTTAGATGTAGACTAATTTAAAAATCACACATCTCATCTAATCCCTGCACACAACCACGTGGACCTGTTGACCAGAATCTCACCATCTCGTGCAAACCATGGTAGAGTCATACTGTAATTATAGCCCTACAATTAAAACAGACACAATTCTAACTTACTCTACATATATTTTATGGACGGTCTTTGACTAGCAGTTCCAAAACTAAACCGCTGCAGGTGTATTATATCTTAACTTATAAAACTTCAAATAACTAGAACGACATCTTTGTGAACAAGACTAAATAGCACTTTTATTACAATATAAACCCATTCTACTTGAGATAACATGAAATAGATGTAGTAAGAGTTAAAATGCTATTCTGAACAAAATCTAACTCACTACAAAACCACTTCTTATCAGTCTGGCGTTCTGGAGTCGTCTCCCCTACCTAAGACCGCTGACGATAATGCCACTTATCTTCACAACCAATCGCTAAACTTTTCCCACCGTAACACACACACACACCATAAAAATATGATAAAACACTCTAATTACAGCTTTCCATGAAAGAATCATCAAAGTATATTGACCCTAACTTTGAGCTCAAGAGAAGACTATAGGCCTTACATTGTTGATTGATCAAAGTGGGTATACATGTCTTACGGACTAATGCTCATAAGAAACAATGTATTTAGGTATTGGCTAGTGAAATGATTCCATTAGTACGGAAAATGTCATTTAAAGGTGTACATTCTGGTGCGGCTCATTTGCCCATTAGACTGTATGCCCAAATGGTTACTCCGACCGTGGTAATATTTTTGGTCAAAAAAGTACCCCTTTCTGACCTTGTGGTCTATAGGGCAGATGATGTAAAGGTCATCTGTTTCTGTGCTTAAGGTTAACGAGGGTGTCATGTGGTCAGCACAATGACCAACCGTCTTTTCTTTTCCCCAACTAATGTCAGGTACCCAATAGAGCTGGGTTGACTCAGAGGCACCGAAAGATCTCATATTAAAAATCCCAGTCTTCACCAGGATTCGAACCAGGGACCCCCGGTTCAGAAGCCAAGCGCTTTACCGCTCCGCCACCGCGCCTCATATTGTTGGTTACTTATGTGAAATAATAAGATATTTTCACTCAGAGCATGTACTTAGAAGAATGTTCTTCCCTGGGTGACAAAACTATTTAGCAACTTTACTGATAGGCAAAAGTTCTGTGAATTACATTTAAAGAGCATATTAATGGTCAGTGCAAGACGTTTTTGGACATAACAATAATAATAACTCAATGTCTGAAGATTAAGTATGAGTGCAAGATTTCAGGTGACTGCCCAAGCCAAGTTGCGACCTGTATATTTTGCCGCATCCGATGCATAGGAAGTCTTGTCCGCTGGAAGTCTATTTAGCTTTTCTATTCTTCTTCGCAGTGGCATTTTTTGAGGGGCCAAACATGGTCAGAGCTATCTAGTTGTCTTTTCAGATACCATCTCCTGCCAGATGCTTTCCTCTATTCCAAGAGGGCAAAATGGCGTTTGGGGGGGGGGGGGAGAGGGGTACTCCTTGAAATAAGCTCTCAGTGTAACGAGCTTTGGTTATTCACAGTCCCCAAATGTAAAGGGCTTGGGGTTAGTTCTTATTATACATTAAGGGTATGATTCTTTGAGGGGCGTAATTTAATGCCCCAACTGTAGATCTTTACAAGCGTAAAAGTATTTTAAAGTACACTCAACAAAGGAATATGGAATTAATATTTATTTACAGCAAACAATGTATTTAAATGTGCCCAAACTAAATACTACGCTAGGCATAATGACTGATAAACAATCCAACGCACCCTACTCGGACCGGGGCAGCTCTCTAACTAAATACACTGACCACAGGAAACATTATTGTCCCCTCTTGAAAATCCTGTGCTAAGGCAGTTCACCCTCACAACTTATATGATAAACAAACACACACACACAATCTTACATCTTACCCCCCCCCCCCCCGCTCTTGACACTCAGAAAAGACACAGCATTACAAGAATAAGAAACACCGATCGAAATCCATGGCGACCATTTTAAATTTTTGTTAGTGAGGAGATCTTGGCCAAAATACTTTTTTCCTTTCCATCTCTTACCGGGTTATTGCCCTTGTCTTACTGCTCTGGCACACTCCGAACGTTAGCTTCAGAAATTAAGATTATAACCTGCTATCACACACCATCTTGTAGGTCGGCACTGGGCTGGATTCGAATTCACAGGACTATCGTGAATAATCCTGTTGACAGTCAGAAGCGCAAACCATAAGACCAGCTCTTGCGTATGCTAGGTCGTCTTGCCCTGCCCGCAACACATTCATCTCAGACAAGATCACAAACTCAATTTCCAGATCTTTCTACGATCACGTTACGATATTGCGTGCATCTATTGGAAGACATTAGGACCGCTAAAAAGAAATTCCAAAAACCCTGAATATTTTTCCTCGCGTGTAGATATTCTGAAAAAAAAAAAACATCAGCAATAACACACACTTCCGGTCTAATACATGTTGAAGAGTTCGTGTTTTTGTAAATACATCTCTCTTGATTACATTTAGAGCCCACATTTTAATGACGCAATCAGGTACAAATAATTGAAAGCCGTGTCAAAAACTCAGTGCACAATCTCAAAGACGCTAAAATTGATCTTCACCGTTGCCAACTAAATAAGATAATAGAAAAGAACTCAGATATAATCTGGGGCCGCGATGGTTGAGTGGTTAAGAGTTTGGCTTCCAAACTTGGGGTCCTGAATTCGAATCTCGGAGAAGACAGGGATTTTGAATTTCAGGATTTTTAGGACTCCTCTAATGGAATATGTAAAGATGACCTTAACATCATCTGCCCTATATATCGCAAGATCTGAAAGGGAGAACTTTTCTTTAATAGATAAAATTTAAACAGGATGTTGGTACTATGTTATATGTCTTCGTTTCAAATCTTCATTATTACGCTAGTAAGTTGATTATTAGTTTTTAAATAAGTTTTGAAGTCTGACAATAAAACTCTAATGCTTTCTCGGTATTAAAATTATTGTATGCTACAAACAAAAGCGCCTCTAAAAAATTTCATTTTGCGTGTTAAAAAAATGCATAAAATTATCATAACCTTCTAAAAAAGACTAAGCTTATACACACTTCCATTACACCGGATACACCCAAAAAAAGAGCTATTTATAGTGTTTTTTTTCCGCAATGGAAGTTTTAAAAAAGTCCCCCTTTCAGACCTTGCCATCAATAGGGCAAATGATGTAGAGGTTATTTGTTTCTGTGGCCCACAGTTAACGAGGGTGTTATGTGGCCAGCACAACGACCAACCGCCATGTATGAATGACAATCTGCAATAAAATTCAATAAGTAACTAAACTATTTAAAATGTCACGAATTTATTTGGACAGTTCACTCTATCAAATAGAGTTGCAAGAATCTTCAGCTCAACTTGGACAATTGCAGAGAAGATGTAAAAAAAAAAAGTGTTTTTTTACCAAAATGGTGAAGACTTTACTTAAGACCATTAGAAGAGCTGTGACGTATGTAACATTCACACCACGTGACATGAGTGTGAACTTGTCTCAATCTCTCCCCTTTCCTCCCTGCCACTACGTCACTATCTTTGTTGGTCAATGTTGTTAAATACAAAGCCAAGTACTACGAAGCGACAGTCTAGAGCTCTATCATTGGTCAAGCACGTCCGTCTATTGGCTCTTTCTTCGTGTTGATATTTTGTTTCACAAACGGGTTTTAAGTTTTAAACAAATTATTAAGATTCTTTTTACTTGAAAACGTTTACATTATCCACTTTCCCCCCTCTCTAGCCAGTAGAAACACACTAGACCTCCCCACATACAACCATCACACACCACCTCACAGCTTTTAAGGAGATTAACTGACTGTCGGCTGCCCTTTTTGTTAGCGTTCTGATGTCTCACTTCCCACTTGTCACATCGCCACCCAACTCCAACATTTTCCCCTCTCCTAACCTGTCTCTCTTTCTATCTCTCATGTCTCTCTACAACTGTAAGAACACACACTCTTCTTTACTGCCTCTCTCTCTCTCTTTCTGTCTCTCTCTCTATTTTTGTCTCACTATGTATCTCTCTCTGTCTCTCTCTCTATCTTTGTCTCACTATGTATCTCTCTTTTTTTCTCACTATGTATCTCTCTCTGTCTCTCTATCTCTGTCTTTCTATCGCTGTATCTCCTTTGTCTCATCTTTGTCTCTTTCTGTGTCTGTCTCTCTCATCTCTGTTTCTCTCTCTCTCTCTCTCTCTGTGTGTCTCACTATGTATCTCTCTGTGTCTATCTCTGTCTCTCCCTCTCAATGTCTGTCTATCTCTGTATCTCCTCTCTCTCTCATCTTTGCTTTTTTCTGTCTCTGTCTCTTTCTCTCTCTCTCTCTCTCTGTCACTATGTATCTCTCTCTGTCTCTCTGTCTCTCTTTCTAGCTCTGTCTTTTTATCTCTGTATCTCCTCTCTCTCTCTCACCGCTGTCTCTCTCTCTTTATCTCTCTTTCTGTCCGAATTTCGACGGTTCAGATACTGCAAATCTTTTTTTCCACGCATTTTTTACATTTTGACCGAAAATACTTTAAATCAGAACTCTGGTACTTAACAAATTTCCGCTTGGTCGTAATTTATAAAAGCAGCTCCGAGTTTACATTAGTTCGTCAACCTAGGTCCTTACTTACCCGTCACAAAAATCCTGCCCCTGGGCACCCACTTGCTTAAATCCGGCGCTGAACGCACGCAATAAAAAGAGCACCGAAACGCTTGCCTAATAGTCATTATTGGCCCCATGCATTCTCTCTCTCTTTATTGGTCAGAGGGCAGGTGGCCAATTGGCCGAAACAAGGGGAAGAACGCACACACACACTCAAACAAACAAACAAAAAAAACATTTTTGCCCTGAGTTCATTTGCTTTTTTCTTTCGATGTAATTTTGTATCCAAACGGGTTCAATGTCATTTAAAGCCAAGCTTGCTTTTCAGTATTATGTTTTGAGAGACCCCTCCGATAAGCTGAATATTCTATCCACGTGCCCCAATCGGATTTCTTTCATGCATGTTTATTTTAAATGCTAAGACGAACCGCTAATGTATTTATGATAACTATTGTATCATGTGTCCAGCACAATACCAACATCCTTTTTAGTATTGTACAAATGTTAGCTACATGTTAGAGGTGGGTTGATGCGAGCAAGATGTAGATATAGAAATAGTTAACTATATTGTCAAGGGTATCTTATCTTATCTTATATAATACAGACGTTACTTCAAAAAAGAAGATGATTACGTCCTACGCGTCATGCATTTAGTTATGCATATTAACCAATGACTTAAATTCTGCCAAGTCACTGGTTTTCCTGGCTAGCTCAGGCAACCCATTCCATGCTCTAATAGCACTAGGGAAGAAGGAGTATTTGTACAAATTTGTCCTAGCATATGGGACGAGGAATGTGCTTTTATCTTTGTGTCTTTCAGATTATTTTATTAAATTTTGTTTTTGTATTTGAAGATTATGGTTCAGTGTTTGATGTATAATTGCTACTTTACTTTTGAGTCTTCTGTCCTGAAGGCTTTCTAAATTTAGTGATTTTACTAATGGTGTTACTCTAGTCAAATGTGAATATCTGTTTGTTATGAATCTCACTGCTCTATTTTGTATCTGTTCCAGTTTCTTAATGTTTTCTTAAGTTTAGGGGTCCCGAACGGAGGATGCATATTCTATTATTGGCCTAACCAAGGTTAAATAACATTTTAGTTTTATGTTCTAATTTGATTTATAGAAATTTCTTTTAATAAATCCTAATGCTTTGTTTGATTTTTTTATAGTTTCATCAATATGTGGATTCCATGACAGTTTTTCATTTATTATAACACCTAGGTATTTTGCGTTTTTAGTCTGTGTTACTGGTTTGCTATGAATAAGATAAGTGGAATTAATTTGTTTTAGTTTTTTTGTTACTCTTAACAACTGACATTTTTCTGGGTGGAAAGACATGCTCCAATTTGATTCCCATTTCTGTAATTCATCTAATTCTCTTTGTAAAATATCTGTGTCTTGTGTTGTTTTTATTGTTCTATATATTATGCAATCGTCTGCAAATAATCTGACTTTTGTTCCTGAAGTAATGCAATTTGGTAAATCATTTATGTAAATTAAAAATAGTAGTGGACCCAAGACTGTTCCTTGAGGTACACCTGAGTTTACTGTTATCGGTGTTGATTTAGAGGCATTTATTATTACAGTTTGTTCTCTCCCTATCAGAAAATCACGTAAGCACATAACACCAAAGGCCCAATACAGATAGATTTATATCTAATATTCACTTTACCTATCTATTAGTATGTTGAACCATTGGGGCACTACACATGAACCGTTGACCGTCTTTCTCCATTCCTCTCATTCTTTTGCCATGGATAGAATTTCATTCCGTCACTAATATCAATTAGGTACATCTATATTCTATTGTCAAATGGTCTTAAAAAATACTGTATTTAAAAAAATTACTGTATTAATTGCACAACTGTTCTATGTCTAGGTTTATCTAAGTTTTGTTTTCTTCGTTTGGCGTCTAACTTCAACCAAGCTAAATATTTGTGTAATGTCTGAAAATAGATTATTGGCAACATAAAAAAAAGCTTTTTTTTCCCACCTTGTTAAATTGGTATAATTAAGAGCTAGTCCCACGGTAGAAGTCTCGGCTCTCACTTCTTTGGCTAGAGATCTGGTTATTA
Organism: Biomphalaria pfeifferi; assembly: GCA_030265305.1. Taxonomy (NCBI): domain Eukaryota; kingdom Metazoa; phylum Mollusca; class Gastropoda; family Planorbidae; genus Biomphalaria; species Biomphalaria pfeifferi. The sequence continues at coordinate 64,959 of JASAOG010000337.1, read as the reverse complement.
TCCCCTCGATTTCCAATGAAAATATTGCCTTAGTGGCTGACAAAGGCTCGATGCAACGTAGGTATTTAGGGTCTCGCCAATAAAACGAACTAGCGTCGGGGGTACAGTGGAGTTTATAAAAATAGACTATGTGAAATGAAGACAAGAGAGGATAATTATATACATTGTTTACAGTACGTCCGATTTATCTTTTCTTGGTTTCATTTCCGGTGAATATTCAACAGTAACTAGAGGTTTGGGAAGGTGACTTATTTAAACAAACACTAACACCAAGTAAAAATGTTACTTGTTAGTGGGTAAAAATCAAACGTGTGCTTTTCTTCGTTATATTCCGTCCGGTGGCCCTACCGGGCATTTGCCCGAATGCCCATAGAGTATATCCCGTTGATTGACCTGACGAGCTATTCTCCTCACAAAGTACAAACTGAAGTCCTGCACTGAGTGCGAGTGATGACCTCGTGTGAAAAATCCTTTCTTCAAAATATATACTATGTTGTAAAAACGCATTACTGACTATGATTTACTATTTGCTGAATAAAATAAATATAAGTTTAGTTTTCAAAGTAATGCCCTCCTTTGTAAGGTTTTCTCCTACTTTTGATTGATGCACGCATTCACTAGTCAAACAATTCTGAAATTCAAGATTGACCTTTTTTTTTGAATTACATATACTGCTATTTTGAAATAAAAATCACTAGTTTTACAACAAATTCACAGTCACATTTACATTGAGTACTTTGTATTTGAAATTAAACTTATATGAAAATGTTTTTCCAATTATTTAAAATCAACTTCTTTATTTATAAAAAAGTTTTGGCTTCACATTCTATATTTACCGGAAATGTAATTTCTTAAAGTTACAAAAGTATTAAATTCTGAGGTTTCCTTTAAAAAAAAAAGGATCAATTATTATTTTTATTTAATTATTTATTGTAATAGTTTAATTGTATCTTTGTAAAAGCATTTAAGTTAGCAATAAAATACATTTTTAAAAAATGCAAGCCCAAAAGGAGGCTAAGAAAATAGGCAAAAGCCCAAGGATTCGAAGGATGTAAACAGCTCGACAACTGATGTAGCAAGCAAAACTGAGGGATCCTTAAGGAAAAGGAAATGTTGCTCATTTCAATCTATGGAGACAGTAAATTCATTTAAAGTTAAAGCAGTTTCGTATATCGACCAATTGCCAACGTGTGTATATCGATGGAAATATGGAAATGTGGCATTTTGTTATACATATGGATGTAAGTTATATACTACTTGCAAGTCTGTCACTCTACTGTTGACAACAGATACAGGGTAAACAAGAGTTGCTGTGGGTTTTTTTTATCAATCTTAAGGGCAAGTCATCTAGACTTCACTGGGAAAAGGAAGATGTGAAGGGACTGGGCGTTGTCCGGAGAAAGCTTCAAATTGTGCCTGAAATTAATTTCCCGCAGTGACGTGGCACAAAGCGCTCCATCATGAGGAGGAGAGGGGTCGGAATGGAATGCAGCCGAAATATTAATAATAATGAGTGTGATTATAAAAAATCGCAACACAAACAAAGAAAAAAATTCGAACTAGAATCACAATGGTGATTGCGTCTAACGATGACCTTCTGAGCATTGTAAAAAAACAAAACAAAGTAAGCTAAGACTGTTAGACCATATTAAGAAATCCTCAGGGCTTCACAAGACTTTTCTACAGGGAAAAGTACCAGGGGAGAGCGGGTGAAGCAGACAAAAGAGACGAGAAAAAAGACATCAAGGAATGGACGGACTTGTCAATGAAGAAGACTCTAAAAATACCATAGAGGATGGTCAAAAGATCATGTGTGGTGCCCCAGCGGTCCAAGCGAGACCCATCGTCATAGAAGGCCCGAACACTGACCTGCGACGTCGCTACCTGTGGGCTGTGGAGACCAATAGCTTGTTGCCACGTCACAGGTCTGTACGAAAATGATTCATTTCAGGGTTTATAGTCATAAGTATTGCTTTATTATTAGCAGTTGTTCATTGAATCTCTAATGACTGTATCGCTAATAAAAGAGAATTATTAAATGCTTGTGCCCTAGTGACTTTTCATTCTTCCATTTGGCCTAATTCTAGAAGGGCCAATGAATACATTTTACAGCTGTTACAACTTTTTGATTTATGTTTATAAATACGATTAATTTGCACTATTTGTCTCCGTGGTAATACATTAAAATTATTAATACTGCCATACTGTCATAAATAATTGCTACCACTTAGAAAGCGCGGTGGCTGAGTGGTTAAGCGCTAGGCTTCCGAGCCAGGATTCGAATCCCGGTGAATGGGATTTTGAAATTCGGTAGGTCGTTGTGTTGGCCATGTGACACCCTGTTAGTTAACCATTGGCCAATGAAACATAGACCGAAAGATCTGAAAGGGGAACTTTACATACTGTTGCAAGATTCAGTAGAGGAAAACACATTTCATTGTAGTCTCTTTAACCGTGTCCACTGAGGATTGATCTGTAGATGTGGCACTGTAAAGTCTAGTTCCATAAGCCTCAACGTATTTTTTTCAAGCAAATAGGCTGGCGTTGGTATAGAAAACTGGTTCCCACTGCAGAGCTCTGGTAGGCCATTATATTGAATACTCCGAGTCCCGAGATGGATATTAAAAATATGACTGTCTACTTAAGGAAATTGTCTAAGACATTGGCAGTTCCACGGAATGTCACAGTGCCATAATAGGAATGAAGAAATTCATAGGGTGTGGCGAATTTCATGGGGGTGTCAGCTGAGTAATAAAACGCTTGACTTCCAAACCTCAGGGTTTCGCGTTAAAATCTTGGTAAAGACATGGGATCTTTAATTTCGGAATCTTAAGGGCGCCTCTGAGTCCACCCAGCTCTAATGGGTACCTGACAATAGGGGTAAAGGCAGTTGGTCGTTGTGTAGGCCACATGACACCCTAGTAAACCGTGAGCCACAGAAACAGATGACCTTTACCTCAAATGCCATATTTAACGCATGGTCTGAAAGGGGACTTTACTTTTTTATCCATGCGGTGTCGGCCTCTGGCTTCTGTGCAAGTATGACTGACGGACGGCTGGCTGATACTCCCAAGACCATACTGGAATTTTTAGATGAGACAGGACAAGGAGTGAAGAGTACCATGTCCACACCTTTCTGTTCAGAGAAATCCTTCTCAGTGAGATAATAAGATAATAAGGATGCTTTGCGCTCCGATTCCCTAATGGACTTTGTCCAAGGTGATATGTCGGGCCTACGCAGTACCGCCTTCTGACAAGAAACACGAATCTTCCTTGGTAATGTTCATGGTCTCCGAGATGTCTTCGAGATGAGTTGGCATATATTGTTATTGTCTCGTGCATTGCAGGGAATTAAAACTTTAAACTAAATATTGTAAATTATCTTAATTACATTGTTTATCCAAATTTATATTCTGCACGACGGATAAACAAAACAGCAATCAGGATTAGGCTCAGCCAGTGATAATCAATTCCAATACTTCGTTCGTCTACAACACAGGACAATGGACAACCCAGTGATCGTCAAGTTTGGACAGTTTATGAACAATTTTAACGTGAACTGTTTTGTAAACCGTAAACTCAAGTTAGTGTCTTATGTGTTGTTGGCAATGTCATCTCTTCAGTACTGAATAAACATTTTAAAACAAAAATCCTAGTACATTGGCTAATCGTCAATCCTAGTTGGCCAAATAAACAAATGCGTTAAGTTCTAGAAGCTGTGACGGTGTTACGGGTTCGATACCCGAATTTAACTAAATTTCAATTTTTTTAAAAAAAGGATGTTTCTCTAAGTACGTGAAATATTCAAAACTTGATTTCCAGCGTTAAGAAAACTAAAAAGGAAAAGGGAAGAAGAAAATTGAATTACCCCCGACCGTGCCTTCCCCCCCCCCCCGCCCGTATAATAGGGGGAGGGGAGGGGTGAGAGAGAATAAGAGAGAGAGCAAGAGAATGAGGAAAAAAAGAAATGAATAGAATAATTAAAAGAAAGAAAGAGATGAGAGGCGAGAGAGAACGAAGAGAAGTTCAGAAAGAAAGAAGGGATGAAGAAAACCTCGCGGCTATTTATGACACAGGGGGAAGATAAACTGGATTTATCATGTGTAATAATACTTTTTTAAATTTTATTTAGCTCTTTGGTCAATCACAAGTCATGCTCGAGAGATACCAAGATGTGACTTTAGTGAACTTAGTAGACTTGGTCAACTGGGGTCAATCGTTGGTCAATAGAAACTGTATTCTTACAACTTTATAGAGAACAGATAACAGAATGGTAAATAAGTTGAACTTATCCATCTATCTATCTATCTATCTATCTGCATTGCTATCTATCTGTAACCTCTCTCTCTGTCTCTTTCTCTATCCTTCTCTCTCTGTCGCTCTCTTTCTCTTTCTCTCTGTATCTCTCACTCTCTTTTTCTCTCTGTCAGTCTGTCTCTCTCTGTCTCTTTCTGTCGCTCTTTCTGTCGCTCTGTCTCTGTCTCTCTCTCTGTCTCTCTATGTCTACCTGTCTGTGTTACTCTGTTTGTCATGTTCCGGTAAGTCAAACAGACTCTCAAGAATTCACTACATACGTGTACCAATAATGTAACAATTTTGAAAAAATCTATAAAATAAATATTATAGGGCGTACAATACCCTGGGGCGCCTTCCACATTAACATCTCTCTCAGTAACTTACATAAGACTTCTGAATTTTTGAAAAAGAGACAAGATATAGCTTCCAAGAAACTAGAGTCTTGTAACTGTTTCTTTATTGAATAGTGCGCCAGTCACAGTGTCATAATGTTAAATTATACATGATGTTATTGAAGGTTTTAGAATCTGAATAGCTAGTACTATGATTCATTTACATAAAACAAATAAAACACATTGGTACTTCTGTATCATTGAGAATGACTCTCTATGGTCAATGTTAATTTACTGCTTAGCAAATTCATGAATTTAAAAATAAATCGAAACGACCTTTCAGACCTTGTGGTCTATAGGGCAGATCATGTAAAGGTCATCAGTTTCTGTGGCCTACGGTTAACGAGGGTGTCATGTGGCCAGCACAACTTTTCCCTAACTAATGTCAGGTACCAATTACAGCTAAGTGGAATCAGAGGCGCCCGAAGATGCCGAAATAAAAAATCCAAGACTTCACCAGGATTCGAACCCCAGGACCCTGGTTTGGAAGCCAAGCGCTTTGGGTCTTCCAGTCAGCCACCGCGCCTCCTATCGACATATACTTCGTCTAAATGTCCCAATGCGCTAGATCACTCTACTTTACTGTAGTAACGAATTTGAATTGTCTACATTGTATGCATTTAAAACTCATCGATTCCAGTTGCGAGGTAAATGAAGCTCGTAGAAAGAATCTGGGTCATGCAAGAAGACATCTTCAATCTAAGGAATGCTCAATCAAAGAAATATATTTGGGGTTATGCCCTCCTTCAGTCACGACGTGACTATGGATCATCTCATGAAAATAAAATGAATGCCTGGGCATTAGCTGTGGTGATGTTCACACTCAAAGCAACAGAAATCTACTCTTTGTATAGAATGTAATATTTAAAAAAAAGCAGGTTTACGTTCTTTAAGAAATACGATACTGTAAGAAAGAAAAAATAAAGAAGAGAAAGCGATTATGAAGAAATGTGGTGGCGATATCATACAAGCTAAAACTACACCAAAAAGATTATTACTAGTTTGCATAAATGTATAAAAATCTTCAACATTAGAAACGGAGGTTATTCTTTAAAACAAAAAAAAAAAAAAAAAAAAAAAAAAACAAGAAATAGAAAAAAAAAAACTTTTTAAAATCAAAGTTTATCAAGGGGAATAACCGCTAATTGCTGCCATTTATCTGAAAATTACAGGGTTAAGCTCCCTTTCTGTTGTATAAAAAATATTTTATTAGTACTAAATGATTAATTAACTGGTTAATTTTGAATTGATTTGCGTATTGTTATCGACTATGAATAATTTTAAAGAATGATCCAAGAATGGGAAGTGCAAGAATAAAGGTGTCAAAACGTAATAAGGCGACTTAAACATATTGTTACAAATGACCAGTGACAGGAAGAGGTTAACGTGTGACCCCGCGAGATAACACAGCAGCGAGTGTTCTCTGGAATGTACATGTATAAACAGAGACAGGATGTGACGTGTCCTTACGTGTTATTCCAGAAGGTTCTAGCAATGTCCAGTGACAGATAGAGGTCACAACTTGTGACCCTGGCAAGATGACACTGCAGCCGATGTTTTCTGGAATCTACATGTATAAACAAAGACAGGATGTGACGTTTCCTCACGTGTTATTCCAGAAGATACTAGCAGTGTTTGTGCAACCTTGGAGGAGTGATTAGGGACTCTATATAAGCCAGAGAGTTAATGTAAAAAGTCAGTCGTGAGTGAGTCGTCGGTACTGTTGTCTACTGTGCGAGACAGTAGAGGAAAGATGTGTACGACTCGATGCAAGTTAACTAGGGTAGAGTTAACGGGAGTGGACTACTGTCGTTAAAGTCTATACAGCGAACTACAGTGGACTTGAGCCGTTACAGTCGATACAGTCGATGTAAGACGTGTGCTGCTCTGATTCGGTAGACTTGAATACGACTTGGTTCAGCTTTGGGAGACCTGGAGCGACACTGGAAAGTGTGTCGTTGGTCTGTTCTGTGGAATACGGCTCGATGCAAGTTGAGAAGAGATGAATAGCAACGAAGTGAAGAGATGAATTGCAACGAAGTATAGCTAACTGTAAACTGACAGATATTGTACAGTCTTCTACGCTACATGTTGTTACAAATTGTTAGAGTTAATAGTCAATAAAGTTATATGAAGCTGAAAGTTTAGTCGTCAAGTTCTTTGCAGTGTTTTTATTTTGTGTGTCTACTAATACATTTAGCCAGAAGATTCAGAAATACGTAACAATATATATATATATATATATATATATATATATATATATATATATATATATATATATATATATATACACATCTTTAAATATGTACCTTTATTTCAAAATTAAACGAACTAATTAATCTAATTGCTCACTAATTGCTTAATTTTTGTATTGATTCATGTCTTGTCAAGTTCAATGAGTTATCGTGGAAAGAGAAATGGGAGAAAAACATGTTCAAACTTTTATCAGACAGACAGACAGACAGACAGACAGAGTGAGTTGTTATAAGCTAAGTAAAAAACGTCACCTCTCTATGAAGTGTTAAGGAGATTAAAATACTTGTAGTTGTTTTGGGCTAACAACTAGTAGATGAAATTGTCCATTATTAAGGATTTTTTATTATTATTATTTCGAGTGCCAGACCTGAAATTCGATTGCTTTCTCCTGACCTAATTCCCATTCCTTGAAAGCCTTTACAAATCCCACCATTGCTCTTCAAGCAAACAATCTATAAATAGAGCAAGGAAATCTCCGATAAGCCAATTAGTCTAGTCGCTAACACGTAGATCTACAAGTTTAAAAAAGTGAACTTTTAAAGTTGTGAAACAATTCTAGAAGAATGTCGACACCATAGGCCTAGGAGTGGAACAATAGTGAAACTGGACCAAGGACTCGGTGTAAATTTTTTGGCGTTAAGGGTAGATGGTGTTTAGTATACAGGTATAGGGTCAGGTTAGGTTAGGTATGTATTTTCACCTCTATCTACAGTAAAAAATTCTTTATCTGGTGTCGCCTTACAGCCTTTTTAAAAATATATTTTTACAAATAAATCTCTTGAGATCTAGTGGCCGATCAGATTGCACAGATTTGAAACCCTTTAGTGATGTGATAGCTTTCCTTGTATAAAGTGACTGACGGAGTTTATGTCCTACTAGCGCTAATGTGGCGGATGTTTATGAGGCTTATAAGGGCAAAAGATAAATTCTTTTACATACACTTCATTTGTCAATAAACACTTTTTTTTTCTAGTTGATACATACAAATACTATACAGTCGAATCTGGTAAACCGGACAAACAGTTAAACAGATGCGTAGCATAGTTGGACCAAATTTAAAGTACCAGAGAAAATTCTAGTTGACTAAATACAAAGTATGGTTAATCAAACCAGCCGTTAATTAGGGATTAATGTATGCGCGATTCATATCAGTACGCTAAATGTCTGCACCGTCAACTTAAATAATATTGCTACTTTTCTAAGCTTTTCAAACAAACGTTCCGGAAATAATATAATCCACTTGTCAACAGTTTTTTTTTTCACAACGAAATCAAGCAAACAAAATGTTGTAGCTTTAGAATATATAAATATATTTTTAATAAAACAATATTTTTGAAAGTGGTTAGTAGTCTACGTCTATAAAGATTTCTTTTTTCACATGAATTTATCTTAATTATATTTATTTTAGTTTTTTAGAACAAAGGGAGAGCATTCAAGAAAAAAAAGGTGAAATTACTAGGAAATGAAAGAACAATAGGATAATAAGGGTGTACTTTCACACGGTTGATCAATGGTTATCTCCCTCCTGTAAACACGCAATATCGACAAGTCCACGTCTGGTCCAGAGGCGTCTAGTTTCCCCGCCATTTAGTACAGCGGTGCTCAAATTAATGGGTGCCTCGAAGCCAAACAATTCTAGCGTGAGTGTTAGACTAGTATCACCGGTTGGCCTTAATGGGAGACTTCCGTTTTACGAAACATGACATAGAAATGTAGTCATTCTTAGTCACCAACTGAGAAATTGGTTAAATATTGGTGAAAAGAATAGGTGAAAAAAAAAACAACAAACATATATTTTAGTAGATATATAATGAGCTGATTAGTAATAAGTCATTTCAACCCCGGTCGTTTCATTCTTGGTCACCTCATCTCCGGTCATTTCATCCACGGTCATTTTATCACTTTTCACTCCATCCCCGGTTTTTTCATCCCCTGGTAATTTCATTCCCCGGTCATCTAATCTACTGGTCACTTCATCTTCTAATCTTTTTATCCAACTAAAAAAAATAAAAATTATGAAATCTGCCATTTTAAAAATATTTATTCTTATTTACATGACAATAGTGACATAAGAAAAAATAATCAAATAACCTTATAATGAAAAAAAACGTTCAAATTTTAAGAAATGGAGAGATATTGGCGCATATAATCATCAAATATATTTAGTAAATAGGCTTACAAGGAGAAGTGCATGTTACTTAAGAAATGAACACAGTTCGGTCAATGAAGATGCAACTAAGCATGTATTTCCCTTCGAACGTCTGAAGGCCTTATGCCTTAGGTTATATTAGAGACACTGCCACAAACGAGCGGTTAAAAATAAATAAATAAAAAATGAACACGGGTAAAGCCGGGTATTTTTGCTAGTACAAAATAAAAGTGTGGAGCGTTTAGAATTCTACTCCGGTGATATGCCGTATTTAACTCGCTACTCAGCATGTTTTACTTTCATTGTTTTTCACCTTGTTTTAGTGCACTATACTTCTGATATTTGTATCCTCCTTAGTGCTTCTGAGTTCTAGCAGTACAGAAAAAAAATATTACAGAAGGATTTTCTTTTCTAACGCTGAAACTCACACTTCGCCATGAAGAAGTAAAATTAAAATATATCTATCTTTATCTATTCTTCATGAATATAATCATTGGTGATGATAGGACCTGTTTCCTTATTGTATATATCGACTTCAATATATGTTGTTGTTTTTAATGTTTCAGCTTCCATCTCTTCTTTTTATTATTCAACCAATCTATCTATCAATCTATCTGTCTGTCTATCTATCTATCTATCTATCTATCTATCTATCTATCTATCTATCTATCTATCTATCTGTCTATCTATCTATCTATCTATCTATCTATCTATCTATATATATATATATATATATATATATATATATATATATATATATATATATATATATATATATTTAAAAAGGTTATACAATGGAAAGCTGCGCACAATCACTGTCATGTCTATCAATACTCCACGGTCTCCAAAGTCGAATACAACTTATTGATTAAATAATTGGTTAATTTCGTTGATGCATTCATGCATTGCCTTCGACTTTAAATAATTGCGCTAAATTTCAACTCGATCCGACACTGGGAAGTGGGAGAAACTAGTGTAAACGAATGCACCTTTAGAGATTGAGTTGGTATCAGCGTTGCAAAGAAAGAAGAGAATCACTTACGTATCATTGAGTACATATGGTAACTTGGAAGACTAGCGGAAATGGTCGTTGCCATATCTCATTAGTCAATAGAAAGTTTGCAATGATCTGGAAAGTCTGGACAAAGACAGACGGGCAAGTAGACAAACACACCTAAGCTTGGTAAATAAGTGACTTTTAAAATACTGTATACTAAACTGTACCACACACAGATAGATAGATAGATAGATAGATAGATAGATAGATAGATAGATAGATAGATAGATAGATAGATAGATAGATAGACGGACATATAGATAGATAGACGGACATATAGATAGATAAACATAAAGTGCCACAGACAGACAGACAGACAGTTTCTCGCGTCGCTACGCAGTCCATACTGTGACCTACAAAATTTGCCACACTCAACGCAGACAAATACCGCTGTATTACACTAACACAAATGCGTTAATCTCGTCTTTCTGGCCCTCGCACAAAGTCAGAGTCTCGAAAGTGGGTCTAATATTCTGAAGCTCCTCCAACCTCCATCAAGGGCAACTACTCTAACACAGAAATCTTGCAGAGTGATTTGCCCAGTTAATGCCACATGAGTTACATCATGGACTAAATGAAACTTCCGTACGACTTAAAGAACGGGTGCCAGCTGAGAACTTAAGATGGTAATTACGTTATTAAACTACCCGCCCCCTCCTCAAAATGTTGTCTCTAAACATTATCTCTCACTGTGTAAAAGAAAGTCTCCCCCTCTCCCACCCCTTTCGTCTACCATCTCCCTTTTATTACCCCCCCCCCACTCCTTCTTTGCGGTGTCCCCCCTGTATATCTCATCCATATGGAAGAGGGCCAGTGGTCAATCGCGAAGCTATCGATTACGCCGGGCTGGGGAAATACCGTAACTACTTATTATTCGTAAACCAGTATTTGCTCTCTCTTCGGGTTCTTCGCCCACAGAACGACGGGAAAGGACCTGTGGGGAGAGGGGTATGGGCAGAGTCACTCTTGATAATACAGGGCGATATCGGAGATGGCCGGTTAGGGGATAGAGCCTTGGACATGATACGGTGGAGCATTAGGTTGAAAAACATTTCTGATACAGTTTTAGACTTTAGATGAAGCATCGCTTGGCACAAAAGTGAGGGGATTTTAGGGAAGAGCATAATTTGGTAACGTTTTGTGTAATTTGACTTACATCTAACTTGTGAGAGACTTTATTGTTTCTGTAATAAAGTTTTGAACTTTGTGAAATTTTAATTCCGGTACGTGACGTCCATTACGTTGGCAGCGTTATGGTGATATATATAGATGTAATATTAGAAATATTTTTGGTTTTGGTTTATCTGGGGTTTTTTTTCTTCTTCTTTCTCGTTTTTTTTTTTTTTCGTTGGTGAAGTGTCTAGATCAGTAATCTGAGATGAGCCGCGCAGTGGTTTCCAGATCGGGCAGTTCACCATTTAGTTTTTCCTCTATAGGAGAGTTTCGGGGGCCAAGATCATGTTCAGGCTTCTCGATAGAGTATACAGCTTCGGAGGACATGGTCAACATTTTTGGTGATGCTCCACAAGGGAAGGTTTCACTAGTCTCATTCTATTGTGTCCGGTACTGAGGCGAAAAATTATGCGTTGGTCATGTTTTGATAGCTTATAATAGGAGTCCTTTTTCTTTTGTTATTTAGCGGCCCCCGAAAGGGGAAAAGACGCTATTAGATATGTGTGGAATATCTGTCCGTCTGTCAGTCCGTCCATCCCGTTTAGATCTCGTAAACTAGAAAAGATAGTGAAATCCGGCATCATAATATTTTAGACCATTCAAAGTTCTGATGCAACGGCTATTTTTTTTTTCTGAAAGCGAAAAATCTAATTGTTTAAATCACTTATGCAAAGCAGATTTTTTTCATAAAAATACACCACTTTTACAACTATTCACTATTAATAGTAACAAACACTGGAGGCTTTTTAGTAGGAATAATACACATATACCTTATTTATAACACATTCATGCAAATTGTATTAGATTTTTTGTAAAAAAAAATGTATTGTTAAGTTATGTTAAGTTCTGTCATACTAACAACTACATTTACACAAATTATTGTTTACTTTTTTTTTAAAGAGAAAAAATCTATTTAGTATGCATATAAGTTGGACTTAATTTAAAACAACAAATAATAAGTAGTTTTTCATATTAACGCGTGAACTGCACCATCCCACCGGAACCTTAGAACACTTAACTAAAGGAAATGTTTTTTTTCTTGAGGCTTTGAATAAGAGATTGACCCTTTACAAAACAATTAGATCAACTAGATATTCATTATAAGAACCTAACCTTCACACAATTTGAGAGCATTTCGAGTGGAGCTTAGCTCTGACATACATCTATTTTAGTGACAGCTTTTGACTTCTTTCTTTCTGGTTCTTCCAAACACCTTTCTGATGCGGAAGAACTGGGTCCTTAAGGAGCTGTCTGTGTTAAGGGAAAGTAGCGTGTTGTTTTTCTCAGTTGTTCCGCACTGCCATATAAAGTGTTATTAGTTTAGAATTTTGAGGACAAAGGAACTGTTTTAAGTGAACGAATTTGGATCGTTCAAAGAATTGGTGATTGGCCGTCTCGTAACGGCCGGGGAGGAGTATACATTGATACAGAATAATATCTGTAAAACTTGATAACAGTTAATATATAAAAGTAAAGCAGCTGCAATACATAACACACTTTAACCATAACTTGCAAATAGAAAAACTGAACCTAATGAAAAACTTAGAAAGACACAAAGATAGAGGCACATTTCTTATTCCAGACGCTAGAATAAATGGGCTGCCTGAATCAGCCATGAAAACCAAACGACTTGGCAGAGTTAAGTCATTGATTAATATGCATTATTACATTGACACATGAATGCTTAGGGCCTAATCATCTTCTTTTATGTAGTAACGTCTGTAATATATAAGATACGAAGATATATATAGGACTGAACTTATTTGTCATATCCTTCATGTTTTTCAACATTTAACAGACTCCACAGACCGACTAGACATTAGAATAAGAAAAAAAAACAACTTTATATTAAAGAGCCTTTTTTGGAATTCGAAAGTTTCTAAAGAAGGGCTCTTTCGTCAATAAAGAAGATAAACTTCCTCTTTCTGTTCTAAAGAAACATTACGACTCGGCGAATACTGTCTCAATGAGTCCCGTGGATATACTCCAACAGTCCAAGTGTTCCGACTTACAAAAAGTGTTTGTCGTTTTTGTTTAGACAGCCAGACTGGCCGAAAAATGTCAGGACAAGACTGACGATAAATACGAATTAGTGTCTCGGGAATTTTATTTTTTTTTAAATAAAATAACAAAGGCAAACTATAAAATGAATTACCGTGAAAACCAGAATGTGGGCGTCTGAATTAGATATGTATATATAACTTGACATTTTGAATTTTTGAGGCACGTAACTAGAGTTGTATTCGAATAAAGTAATATTAGAGGAAAAAACGGGGGCACTATTTAGAAAAACCAGAAACATTTGATTTGATGCAAAGATCTCTAGCAGCGCTGTTTTAGTTGAGTCTTTCTGGAGATACGAGGCTTCCTAGTTTAAATCCAAAACGAGGGCTTTAATTTTCAATAAGAGATTTCAAAACATATCTCTAATAATTAGGTATTGCGTGAGAGTCTGATAAGGTCAGTATTTCACGTATACATAGATGTCAGGCATCAATTTAAATAAACCAAAGTCTAGTTTTAAAAAACCTTAAAAAAAAATTATGCTTAGTACCGCACGTGTCAAGCGTCAAAATTTTCCATGACACGTGTCCATCAATAGCGTGACATCTGACTGGAAATAATTTGATTGGTTAAATGCAAGTGTCTACAGGGTTGGCTAAGGAAACGTGAAATGTTCAGTCGTGGAGAAATTTTCATTGAGATAAGTCGTATTTTAGTTTTGATCTATAACTTGCAGTGAAAAGTCTTGTATTTTATTAGATCTAGTATTGATCTTTGAACGAAGATATTTATATGATAGTCTATTTAGTATATTCTGTACATACAGTGATTCTTAGTTATTGAATTAAAGTTCTGTAATTTAATTAAAAGGATCTTCGTTTATTGAATCTCTAAGATAGCATTTATATTGTTGTAAACCTGGTGGTGACACAGATGTGGGTAGTGCTGTGTGTTTTTAGCCTACCCAAATCGCCACAGTCCAGCGCAGGACGAGCGGTCAACCGTGACCAGTGACAGTACACGCCAGTACGAGAAGGACCAGTGTAGTAAATATTACGCACGCAAGTCACGGGCGAAAGTGATCAACTGGAGTGGTCAAGAAGGTTCGAGGCCAGTAGAGACACTATGTAAGAGCGAGTGTGTCAGAATCACTTCACTTCACGTTACCTCGCAATGTGACCAGTACGAGGCGAGAACCAGCACGGTGTGTGAAGTCAGGCGGAGCAAGACTAGGTTTTTGTAAAGAAAGTGTTAATGTTGTTGCCATTTGCGATGTATTTGAAATTAAATTGACTGATACTTTGGAGCCCTGAATTGTGAGGTTCTTTAAGTTCGTTGTGTCGTGTGGTGCAGTTTGAAGGGAGCCTGGATAGTAGAGGAAAGACGTTACAATATCTAGAGATATACATCTACAGAATCCCCGGCAGGTCACTTCTGACATCTCAAGAAAAAATCTACAACATTTGCATCATCGACTAATTAGCGCATCTCAACAATCTTCACTGTGACAATAGACCATTAGGGTTAGGGTCAGGGCTACGATTAGAGTTAGGGTTAGAGTTAGCTACAAAGACCATGACACATTCGAAGACCGGTTGCCAAAAAAGTAGTAGTCCCCGATGACCACTAGTTCTTATACATTTATCTTGTCCGTCTGTCTGTCACGTTTAGAGCTCAAAACAAAAACACAAAAAAAAGAAGAGCAAAAATCAGATTTCACCAACTTTGGTAGTTTGCAAGGTCAAGAAGCAATGGTTTCCAAGGTCAAGAAGCAATGGTTTCCAAGGTCAAGAAGCAATGGTTTCCAAGGTCAAGAAGCAATGGTTTCCAAGGTCAAGAAGCAATGGTTTCCAAGGTCAAGAAGCAATGGTTTCCAAGGTCAAGAAGCAATGGTTTCCAAGGTCAAGAAGCAATGGTTTCCAAGCCATTTTTCTTTTCGTTTTTTGTTTTTCATAAAAGAAAACTAATTATAAGTTGGTGGTTGGTTGTTTCTTTGTTTTTTACTTTTAAGTACAGATAAGTTAAATTTTGTATGAGTAAAAGTCTTGATTATTTCTGGGGAGAAAAATAATAAAAAAAAAAAAAAAAAAACACCTTAAAAACAAAGTTTATCTAGTAGGGGAAAGTAAAAAAAAAGGAAAGTTTCCCTTTCAGATCTTGAGATCTATGGGACAGATGATGTTACGGTCATCTGTTTCTATGGCCAACGGTTAACAAGCTGGGTGTTATAGGGCCACCAGGCGCCTTTACTTTCCCCAACTTAAGTCAGGTACCCATTAGAGTTGGTGAAGTTGCCCTAAAAATACCGAAATTCAAAATCCCAAACTTCACCTAGATTCGAACCCAGGACCCCAGGTTCGGAAGCCAAGCGCTTAACCACTTAGCCACCGCGCCCCCTTACCTATAGAGAAGAACCTCAAAATCACGGCAAAACGTCACTATTTGATTTACTAATTGGATATTTAATCGTGTATTGTCATAGACTATTAATAATTTTGCTAAATATCAACTAAATCAGAGGGAAAGCTGGAGAAAAAAAAATGAAAAAACGTGTACCAGTTAGACAGACAGACAGACAGAGGGGTAAGGGTTACTAAAAGCCTTGTAATAAATATCGTACATTGAGGTTTGATTTTATAATGTATGAAGAGTCTGGGAGTTCTTACGTACAACGCTCCTGGCAATCTTTCAAAGTTATTGACATACGGACCTTTCAGTGAAGTATCTAGACTGGGAAAAGGCCCTAAGCTATTTGAGATATGAGGCCCTTTGTAAGTCCAAATATTATATTATTATTATTATATTTATTGGATTCCTAAACTAAAGGTGGTGCTGCCTACACATAAATCCTGCTCTGGAATTTCTATTAACAGAATTTTAATGTCAGAGGTAGACAGCGATAGTGAATAACAAACATTTCTTTATTTATCTTTCATTCACTGATGAATCTATGATACCAGATTCAGTTGCCCATCTCCTTTCAAAACACTTTTTATTTGTAAAACATCTCACTGTCCACACATTCCTCTAGTATTTTTGTTGTTGTCTTGAGTAGGTCTCTAGCTAAGCGTGTCATTGGAATGGTCAGAGCTGTTAAAGGATTATAAGAAGAAATATTTCTCTAAATTGCTGTACATACTCTCCCCTGATTTTCTCTCAATAGGCTATCAACAGCATTTGAAAGTCCGCTCGCTTCAAACTGTTCCTTTCCTCATCCTAGTCTCAAAGAGCTTTCGTAAGCTTTTTTTTTTCGGTGTTTTATTTTTCGTGTTTCGGCTAAGAGAAGTTCGATGTTCATTTTTAGAGGTGGGAGAGAAAAAATAAAGGGGGGGGGGGATATCCTTTCTCTCTTCTATTTCTACATGTTCGTTTTTTTTTTCTTCTTCTTCTCTCTCTCTCCTCTTCTGATGTCTGGAGGGCAAACATTGATGGAGGAAGAATTGACAACGAACGAGAGTGAACACTTGCTTGTCAGTGGTCCTCACATTATTACCATGTTCCAGTTTTTATAGCAACGTTCCTTTTTCCCTGGGGTGTCGTGACAATCTTTTTAAATCTCTGCAGCGGCTGTAAGAAGCTACAAGGAGACAGACGATGGCAAACTTTTTTTTTAAAGTTTACTTTTCATTATTAAACTTATTTAAGTGTTTTGCTCCTGTCATTTCAGCAAGCAAGTCAACACATACAGACTTTAGCGACATAGAGAGTGAAACTGTCCCCAGGTCAATCATTAAGTAACACTTATGAGGATGTCACCTGTTTTTATCTACCTATCTATCTATCTATCTATCTAGCTGTCTGTCTGTAAATCTGTCTATCTAGGAATACATTAGAATACATTGTCCAGAAGATCTCAATGTATATTTATTTCAAAAAGTTATCGCAATTTCATTTTTGTAATAGAAATAAGAATACTTTCAAAAACAAAAGCGGATCTAAGGGAAGGAACCGCTATGTACTGCCATTTATCTGAAAATAAGTGAAAATGGAGAAAACCGTGTCAAGACGTATGAAAGGGATTAAATACATATATACATTCACATTCTCATTAAGTAGTATTTATTCCCCTTATTTCTATATCAAACAAAATAATTGATCACCAACAATTTGTTAACTAACTGGTTATTTTTTTTTAAATAAAGTTTTAACTTGATCCGAGAATGGGAGATAGCATACTGCTACATCGTACAGACCTATTGGTCTCCACGGCTCACAGGTTGCGACGTTGCAGGTCAGTGTTCAGGGCTTCTAATGACTGATTGCTCTCGCTACCTTCTAGAGACTAGATAGTATTTTGAGATGAATGAAGTTGGGGACAAAGTTGTGACTCATTTATGGCGTTTTTTTGTCCATCCCCCCATCGAAAATGTTATCTCCCCTGCATGACGCAACCCCACACCGAGCAGCGTCGGTCCAAGACATTTAGGCTAATGAGCATGTCTTAAATGGGCGAAGTCAGGCATTAACTGGTGGACAGAAATAAGATCAAAACATCTTCCTTAGCACCTCGTCATCAATTGGACTTAACAGCATTCAGGCGAAGACAACACTCCATCTGATTTGACCTCCCCTTGCCAGGTTCTGAATTATCACCCCTTTGCGTGCATTAACCCAACGCTATGGAGACCCTCCACCCCCACCTTTTTCCCCCCTCTTGTCTTCAAATCTTGTTTTATTGATATTCGGCGTACAACTATTGCACGCACTTGTGCGAGAATGTATACGTGTTTATATGAGCGTGAGGGAGTAGGTGTGTCGAAAAGGTGGGGGGGGGGGGAGATTTGGGGGGGGGGGGGGGGGAGGGCGTGTTGGGTGTTTGTATTGATTGCATCAATTTTTCATCAAATTGATTAAAGAAATCCACTCCGGTTATCTCTAAGTTTTTCACCCACTGCGATGGTGATCACTTTTTAATGTGATTGTGACATGACAGTTGATAGTTATGTTGGATGTTAACAGGAGTCAGCGGCGGCTTATTTTATGGGCGTATCGGTCAAATAGCAAACACATTAGTAAAAAACCTCTCCTTTAAAACTGAGGTGGCCATTATTATTATTTTTATTATGTTAAAAACAAAAAAATATGCATTCTTTTGGCACTGCCAGAGTTGTACTTTTCAACCATTTTGATAACAAGATTTTTTTTAAAATTAATGTGTCAACATTCGCCTATTGTTATAAGCATGAAAATGTATAATTATGACGAATAGAGAATTAGAAGCACTGGTTCTTTAATTTAATATATTTAATATTGATTACATTAATATTAAACAATTTGTTAGTTATTTTTAAAAATCAACCCATGTACAGTAAAACAATCCATTCATAACAGATCAAACCAAATTCTGCCAGGTGAGTGCTACCACCCTCCGAGGCTGGACCAGTGGGGAGATAAGACACGCCGTTTAGTAATAGTCTCATCCTTTCATAAGTCTTTTTTTTTTTAATTGAATGAACGTTTGTAGCAACACCTCGAGGGATGGGGGGGGGGGGAAGAACACACAAAAAAAGGGGGGGGGGGGAGGCATTCAATACCCCAATTGATTATGGGCAAACAATCAACTTACCAGCAGGGCGCGGAAGAAAATACCTCAGACTTGAGAGCGCGGGGCAGGGGTGGGCAGTGAGACGAACCACTGACTGCCCCTTGAGATGGTGACATTAAGGGGGAAGGGTTATTATATATTTTTTTTTTGTTATGTCCATTGACTGGAACATTCGATGTTCTCTTTTTAGAGCATTGAAGCAGAGATTTGTATTTTCTGTGCTAGCTACAATACAGATGATTGAGGGGTGGGGGGAGAGAAAGCTCGATTATTCCACGTTATTGGATTTCTGTTTAGATTAGAACTCGATACCCAACCACCGAATGAATGGAAAGTGTTTCAACTGTAGGGGGGGGGTATGATTGTACGGGGTGGGGGACTAGTATTCGTGTGTGTGTGTGTGTGAGTGTCTAGGTAGACCACATGATTGGCAGTTGTAACACCTTCCACTTAGTTTGTTCATTCAGCAACATTGAATTGAATCCATTGCCGATGTAGTTGACAGATAGTGTATGCAGGGCCGGATTTGACTAAATGGAGGCCCTAGGGAAGGACTTTTGGTCGAGGCCATTACATTTTTTTTTCAAATGAATAAAGATCAATTTATTACTAATAATACTTATATTTAAAAGCAAATTTGAGAAGAAAGAGAGTATTTGTAATTCAAACTCATTTTCCTTTTTAAAAAAAAATTAATATGTATAATTAATTAAAAAAGAAAATAGTTTGTGGAGGGAAAAGCACCGTGTTGACGCACCACCGTATATTTGGACCTATGTTTATATATCTAAGGCACACTACGATACTTTGACGACCATAGTTGCCAACTATAAAATTTAAAGTAGTATCATTAAAAAATAAAAGAAAAATAGATAAGAATAACAAAAAAAAAACCCTTAAAAGTTGCTAATCGGTCGAAATTCGGATATTATTTTTATCTCTTTTGTGGTGGGCCCCCTCTTGTGGATGCTCAGGGAAAGTATTCACGCCTGTCTTCCCCCAAATCCGGCCCTGAGTGTATGCCTGAAAACAAGACTGGATGAAATTTTCTGACCTATATAAAAGTATCCAGCAATCCTTAAGAAGATATGTCCAAAGTATCACACCTAGACCTACTACCCCAGTCAGCAATAACTTATATCGTAGTGTCGAGCAGGTGGTTAGAAAAATATTCAATATTTCAGGGGAGACTACAAAAGAGCCTCAAGCTTAGACTATAAAAAGCTATCTAGAAAAAAAAGTCAAAAATAATTTTTACAACTTTTTCCTTCATTGAAATTGATACAGTAAAGAGCTAACTTCAAAACTTTGTCATGTCCATGTTTTGTTTCTATAAAAATATATTTTCAGATTTAATGAAACAAAAGTTCTTTTCCATATTTTTCTGATGTTGTGGATCTCGGTTTTAAGACATAAAAATAAGTCAATCCGGGGAGTTTATATATGGGATACCGAAAACAGTGAATTTTGTAGGTCTGGGTCTGATCCCCATTTGGGTTCTTAACGGGATCCTGGGTACCAAAGAATTCAATGAAAACCCCGAAGATCAGTGGAAACTCACCAGTAGCCCTATCCAAATCAACCTCCACTCCGCACAAATAGAGAGTTGTCAGGGATAGCGGCATACACTCATTGGCAGCCCGTCCACGAAATGTGACGGTTACATAATAGGAATATGAAGGGATTTCGGGATTCGGCCTCGAGAAAAGGTTATTTGAGGGATCCCTGAAGGCAGATATTCACACAACTTCATAGGACGACGCAGCCCAGTAATGATAGATAAAAAGTAAAGCTCGCCTTTGTGATCTATGGGGCAGATTATGTAAAAGTAATATGTTTTTGTGACTTCACGGTTAACGAGGATGCCATCACAACGACCAAACGCCTTTACTTTTCCACAACTAAAGTCAGTCATTAGAGCTGGGTGGACCCAGAGGCGCCCTAAGGATAACGAAATAAAAAAAATCCCCAGGATTCAGAGGCCAAGTGCTTCACTACTCAATCACCACGCCTGGTGAAAGCTTTAGAACAACTTCGGACAGAGGGACGAAGAGCTCCGGGTCTTTTCCTATATAGTAAGTAAGTTTCCCTTACAAACCTTGCGATCTATAGGGCAGACGATGTTAAGGTCATCTGTTTCTTTGGCCAATGGTTTAAGAGCAGGGTGTCATGTAGCCAGCACAACGACCGGCGGCGTTTACTTTCCCCTGCTAAATTTAGGCTCCCATTAGAGTTGGGTGGACTCAGAGGCGCCCCTGAAAATCCCGAAGTTCAAAATCCTTGTCTAGGCGAGATTCGAATCCAGGACAGGTTCGGAAGCCAAGCGATTAACCATTCAGCCACCGTGCCCCAAAAATGGTGACAGAAATTCTTCTCAATGGTCAAAGGGTTTCAAAAGGTTAATTGGGCGCCTTGCCACTACGATACTTGGAAACGGTCATTTTGAAGGATGCATATTGATATAAAAGACATAGTTAACACCTAGGAGCCACCAAGAGAAAGCACCCATGAATAAGACATGAATACATTATCAAGCGTACAGACATCCGTTGGACTGTTTGATGGATCTGTATAGAAAGTAAGAGGTTCATTAGGTTCATTAGGGTTTCGTTAGGGTTTCAAATGATATACTACTTTAGCCTCTCAGAAAAAAAATCGACATTTAAAAAAAAAATCTTATACTTGAAAGTTGGTAGAATTTTTTAAATGTATTAGTTAAGAGCCTTGAAAGACTAGGCCTCGACTAGACCTTAACTCTTTTATGATCACATTCAAAGGAAAGTGAATGGTCATCCTTTTGATTTTCTTCTTATGTCCAGGCAGAGCATGCAACTTAACGTCTATTTAGTAGTCCAAATCGTTTGTCTCACAAATAAGAGACAGCTATAAGTCATTGCTGCTTATAGTAGAGAAAGAGTTGCCAGCCTTAAAAAATTAACTGTCAATAAAAAAAGATACTGCCTCTACTTCGTACATTAAATTAAAGTGATAGTTTTCAAAAGACCCATAAAACGTAAATTAGCGAACAAATAAAACACACAAAAACATTAACAACAAAATATTTGGACACATTTATTTAAAGATTAACTAAGTACACCAATTAGCCACAGCCTAATTTATATGGGTCAGTGTTGATCGTTCTCATTACCAGAGCGCCACTAAGCGGGCACTGTTTCTGTGTATATGACCTATATATTACGTTTTTAGTTTAGAAACATCGAGTCAAGCTCTTTTTTTTTTTTTTGAACTTGAGCGAATAGTTGATGTCCGAGCCCTCACTGTCCCCCTCCCTTTCTCCAATCCCCAAGCGCCCAGAGCGACGGCTCGCGATGGTGATGACACGGTCATCAATCAAGCGTGCTAAAACAATATGGGAGCTCAGGGTGGCCATCCATCACGTGACGTTTAAACAACCAAGGGATGATGGGAAGGCCCAGGGTATTGATGTTTGCGGAAGTGCAAGGTCTTTGATCTTCTGGGAGGAGTCTGGGATAGATAGACGTGCACGGTTGTACAGCCGCTGGGGTACCGATGGGGGGGGGGGGGGGGGGTAAATATACATCAAAGATATCCATTTAAATTCGCCTGAAACATACGATGTAGCAGAATGCTAGAAGATATGCAGGGAAGAGGCGAGGGCGGGTGATCAGCACTCGTATCAGACGAACAAAACATTTTAATGAGATGCAAATGCATGCAGACAAAATTTGCCAGTACACTTTGGGGTTGCGCGTTTTTATAGAATGCAGAAAGTGTATCTATGTGGAGCAGAGAAGTATAAGAAGTGTGGGAGAAAGAGAAAAGGGGGGGGGGGGTGAGAAATTGGGCTGAATGTGAGGTGATGAGAGTGGGAATGAAAGAGGAAGAAAATATGGAAAGAGGAAGGACACATAAAGGGTTAGAAGGTCAGAAAGAAATAAGGACTACTAACAATAGAAGGAGAAGAACATTACTAAGAAGTCTACAGGAGAAGAGAGAGAGAGACAAGGGGGAAAGAAAAATGAAGTTGAGAAAGTGAGAGGATGAGGAAGAGAAAGAACAGGAGAAAGTAGAGAGGACAATGAGAGAAAGGAAAAGAGGAAGATTGGAAGAGAAATAAAGAGATACGGGAGAATGGAAGAGAGAGAGAGGGTAAAGAGAAAGAAAACACTCGAGGGAGATAGAGAAGAGATTGAGGACAAGAGAGGTAATGAAAGAGAAACAAAAAGCAATAGAGTGATAGAGAGAGAGAAGAGAAAGCAAGAGATAGAGGACAAGAGAGGAGAGGAGACAGAGAAAGACAAAAAAAAAAAAAAAAAAAAAAAAAAGCGAGAGAGCTAATTATTGAGAACGATTGAACAGACACAATTGAAAACAAAAACTTGCTTAATTTGGTCAAATCTTACTCATCTTCAGTACAAGTGTTCGTCCCAACACAGCCATATATAAGACCAGGAAAGAAAACAGAATGCCACGGCACACTCGTAATTCAAACTAATCAAATTAGATCACGTTTAATTCAACTACTTTGTATACATACACTCTTCTAGCACTCAGTCCATTTGTTACTATAAATTATTTGAAGTCGGACCAACTTTGTGGAGGAGTCCAGAGTTAACTCTTTCTCTCCTAATTCACTATACCATCGTGAATTTGACCCGTTGAATGAAATTAATTTTTGATTCTATAAACTTCACTTTGTGTTCTTTAAAAAGAACATGTATTCCCTTTTCATTCTATACCAAATAAAACATTTTCTGATAACCAACAAAAAAGTTATTCAATCCAAACTAAACAGGGTAAACAAAAATACTAATGAGCAAAATGAGTAGTTCCGTCGGAACGTGGAAAATAATTACGAAGAGAAAGAGTTAAGAAAGAAGAGAAAAGGAAGAGGAAGGAGCAATAAGTTTGTTTTACAACTCTTATCTCCCTCCCCATCCCTCTCTCCCCCTCCCCCTCTCTCTCTCTCCCTCCCTCTCTCTCCCTCTCTCTCCCCCCCTCTCTCTCTCTCCCTCTCTCTCCCCCTCCCCCCCCTCTCTCTCTCTCTCTCTCCCTCTCCCCCCCCTCTCTCTCTCTCTCTCTCTCTCCCTCTCTCTCCCCCTCCCCCTCTCTCTCTCTCTCTCTCCCTCTCTCTCCCCCTCCCCCCCCTCTCTCTCTCTCTCCCTCTCTCTCCCCCTCTCTCCCTCTCTCTCTCCCTCTCTCTCTCTCTCCCTGCCTCTCTCTCCCTCTCTCAAATGAGAGATATTTCTGATATCGATTCTCAAGAAGGACTGTTCGTTGGTCATATTCTAGTTTCACAGCTATACATTATTGCGTCAGCCCTCCTCGTAAGGTCAAGCCTTGACCTACTGACCTACCTCAGTTGGTTGTAGTCAATGACGTTGAAAGACCCAGGTACTAAGAAGAAACGATTAAAGGGTCAACCAGCTCGGACATCTAACTGTATCTTATCTTATCATTTACAGACGTTCTTGCAAATTGAAGATAATTACGTCCTACACGTATCCATTTCATATAGTCGTGCATGCAATCCTAGATTTATTAGATAGATTTACTTATAGGCAGGGAACAGAACCAGGAAAAAGAAGAACAGGCAGATAGAGAAAGCGATGGAAGACAACATAAAAGAATGAAAGAGTCTGTTATTGAAACACAAATCTACCCAAGGCAAAAGACAGAGGAATGGAGAAAGACGGTTGGTAGATCTTGTGTGGTACCCCAACGGTCAAACAGACTAAGAGTTTTTGAAGGTGAACATAAGATATAGCTTAGGGCCCCCAAAACTTTTACCTGTGATGTCTCTCCAAAGCAGGGCTCTACAGTCCAATGAAAAAAAGCGCCCTTAACGAGATGAACCAAAGTGGATGTACGACAGAATGAGATCAACAGGATAGTTAAATAGTTAAATAAAAGTCCCTCTTTCAGATCTTGCGATCTATTGGGCAGATGATGTTTCGTGTGGCCTACGGTTAACGAGAGTGTCATGTGGCAAGCACAACATCCAACCGTCTTTACTTTTCCCCAACTAGTGACAGCTACCCATTAGAGCTGGGTGGACTCAGAGGCGCCCATAGATCCCGAAATTCGAACCCTGGACCCCCTGTTTGGAAATCAAGCGCTTTACCGCTCAGCCACCGCGCCCCCAAATAGTTAGATAGATAGATACTATTGAACAGCCAGTCATTATTTAGGGATCACTGAATATTTCTGTTTATTTTATTGTGTTTGTTTAGATGTCAATATGTGATCATCTAGTTCAGACATTGTACAATATTTATCCAGTATTCTTCACGTACAAACAAAAGGGACAAGACCTATGTAAACTATTGGACCTCGTGAATGCCTAGTCATCCACGCATTTCTGGTTATAAATAATAACTTGCACACGGAGTTTCATGGCTATTGTTTGGGTTCGAGAGTGTCTGCATATCACTAATTGAACGCTGTGTCTAATTAATGATACAATTTAGTCATTGTTTCCTATTCGTTTCTAGTGGCGCCTGACGCGCCGAGTGCGTGGCAACCGAGTAGGTTTGCTCTAATGTGTGTGTGTGTGGGAGGGGAGGTATGGGGTCCTTACATGACGACAAATTGAAGCATGCTGTACCAGTAGTGTCATATACGAAACACAATCCGTCAGGCAAGACAAGATTCGAATAACCTCCATGATTTCATTTCAGACTACAATATGTTTCTTAATCTTCATATCGAGGCAATGTGTTCACAAGGTTTATAAATGGTTAAATAAAATATTTAAAAAATAACGAGGAGTTTGTATTTTCACCCAAACTCGTAGTAGGCTCATGAGAGTGTGTTGTTTGATAAGCAATTTTTTTTATTTCAGCAATGCGGACATATTAATGAAAAGATAGAGTTACGTTTTTGACTCGATACGTTTGCTATTATCGTAGTAATTGTTAATATGAATAACTAGTGAAATCTTGGAAATAACGAAAAGTCACTGGCAACACACACACACACACACACGTGTGCACATTCATACCTTTTAACTAAAATGAAACTTTATAATTAAAGTTGAATAGAACTAGAGAAAGAAAGAAAGAAAGAGAGAAAAAAAGAGACATACCGAGATACTAAATAAATAAGAGTTCTAGAGAAGAAAAGGAGAGAGAGAGAGAGAGAGAAAGATACACAGTCAAAGATACTAAATCACTAAAACAGATGAAGAGAGTAAGAAAGAACAAATAGAGGCAGAGCCTAAGCGCAAGATTAGAAAGACAAATGCATGACGCCAAGAAAAAAAAAGCATTAGGGACTCAGCCAATAGGGAGATGGAGTTTGAGTCACGTGACACGAAACAAAGGACGTCTCCATCATAGGATGTCATTCATAGAAACCTGAACCAATCTTTATATAGAAATCTCAGAAGAAGAAGAAAAAAAAAGAACTGATAAAGGAATAAATGGCATTTTTCCTCTTGATAAATCTTTTCATTTTCATGGTGTGGATTGTTTCGTTTCATTTCATTGTTTGGAAAGTTTCGTTTATTTTTTTGTTTTCTATTTGCTGCAAAGTTTCTTACCGGAAGCGGCGCCATTTCATTGCTGGTTAACAAGCAAATCAAATCAATATAAAGCTAAAGTTCTGCTCTAATTATTTCCATTTAACAAAAAAATTGTTATCCATTCCACAGACATATATATATATGTAAGCTCAAAAATCAAGTAATTGTGTATATATGATTATAAACTGGTAGGCCTACGCCTTAAATAAAGTAATATATGAAATCACAAAGTATTGTTCGACTTTTTTTTGAGTATTTGAAAGGCTCTCTAAAACTTTCAAGCATCATCGATTTTTTAATCAACTGTTAAAAATCAAATTTGGATCGAGGCTATTAATTCCATTTCCAATTGTATGTAGATCGAATTATTACAATTAAATTGAGCGAAAATCTCCATTCAAAAATAATAGTTCAAACGGGTAACAACAAAGCTACTGCGCGATTAGGAACCTTAACCCCTCTAACTACAAGTCTGCTGTTCTACCAACTGAGGTAAGGTGTGCTATTTATATAAAGGGAAATTACGCACCAAAAGTAAAGTGCTTAAACACAGAGTATAATCTTGTCCTCTTCAATATATCGGCCATAGACTTATATATTATATCTAGACTGGAAACCGGAAATAAATTCTTATCCACGATTGATCGATTCACAGACCTATACATATATAGATTTTAATGTACGTAAAATCTTTTTTCAGGCTCTAATGGGAGTCGCCCCAATCAATTGTTTCTGTCTTAGAAAAGTAATCATCTTTAGTTTTCAAAGTTTAGAAATAATGCAAAATCATTTCTCGCATATTCACACAAATATATGAAACAAAGCCATTTCCAGTTTGTTTCCATTGAGATAATGTTTCAAAAATCCTAGATGGAAATAATTCATGTTGATTTAAATCATCTTATGTACATTTAAATAGATTGATTACAAAGATCTTTCTAGATTATGTATCTAAAAATTGCAAAATAATAATTATGAGACGAGAATACTCTTAATTTTGATGTTTAATTACTAGATCTAGATCTAAAAATTAAATTATATATTACATAGGTTAGGGTTTGAAAAAAAACAACAACTTTACTTCTTTTAACTACTTTACAAAACAACGCCTTGATTCACATTTTTTGTAGTGTTAAAAAATCTCCATGTCCAGTCTAGAGTAGTATACATAATTCTATGATATCGGCATTAAAAAAAAAACTAAAAAAATAAAAAAAAATAAAAAAAATTGCATCCAAATGCGAATTAAAAAAATCATTTTTTGGTAAATGTAACTCCTGCGGTTTCAATTGTGAGAATATGTTAGTCGTTCTAGATCCAAGGTAAATGATAATATGCTAAAGTTTCGTATTTTTTCGTTATCCGCAAATGGCAGGATTAGTGACAGGTGAGTGAGGCGCTTTAAAACAAAATATATTTAAGATTAATCGAAATATTGGCATCTATCATGACACTAGTAAACCCTAGACTATCCCAAAATCCCTAAAGACAAGTTATGGCGCTGTAGTGTGGTATGTGACCCTCCCGCTTCGTAATGCACTGATTGTGTGACACGCAGCAGTAAGAGTCGCATTAGAACCTTGTCTATGTATAAGTGGGAACCGTAGTTGAGATGGTTAAAGACTCGATACACACACGACTCCAGGGGTTCTCAAATAATAGTACATCATAACACAAAAATAAACAAAAGATTAAACTATTTTTAAAAAAATGGAAACTCGATTCTAATTTACATAACAAACAATACTAAGACTTTAATTTACTTCAATAACAAGTAATATATAAGTTGATCACAAAAAGGGGTACAATGCCCGGTTAACACATAATATTTTAAATACACATATTATAGTTGATCGCGTGATATGTGCTCTAGACTGCCCTAGCGGTGGTCCCGGGTTCGTGCCTTGCCCACCACCATCATTCAGAAAAAAACGAAACATTTTAAACAAACAAATAGATGAAAATATTGATAGTAATTGCCCAAATAATTACCAAGGCATAGAAATGCTAGCCTTAAAAATACATTTTCAATTTGTTAAATTCATTACATTTGGTTCTGTTAATCAAAGGCATTAATAATGCACTGTGTCAACAAAAAATAGACTCCTACTTCCGCCTTTTATTTTCATGAACCGCTAGTATCTCTCTCCTCTCTCTCTCTCTCTCTCTCCCTCTCTTTCTCAATACTGTATTTCTCGATCACTCTCCGCCTCTTCACAAAGCTTATATCAACTCACTCTGTCCGTTTGTCTGTCTAGTACGAATTTCGAACACGTTACTTACTTCCCATTCTCGGATCAAACTGAAACTGTTCACAATGCTTCTTCCTATCAAAACATGAATCAATCCTAAAACATTAACCGATTAGTAAATTAAATAGCGGTAATAAATTTTAATTTGTTTAATACTGATTAGGAGGAAAAAAATTACAATATTGAGAAAATATGACAATAAATGTGTCGTTCTTCCCTTTATTAAGTTTTTTTTTGGGGGGGGGGGGGTAAGTTTTTTTTTTTTTATTTTTGTTGTTCTCGTGTTTGCGTAGCGAGGCACTGTGTAGCTGACTAACTATAAACGCGACATTTGGGGACGTGACGGGTATGGTATGGTTTGGTTTGTCGATGTTATTTTTATCCAGTTGGTGTTAGGAATTCAAGATGATAACATCGATTATTGACACAGACTCCACTGTGGCAGTCTACGCCTGTACAAGACACTCAAACACCTCCTGAGTAATTGTCAAAGTCAAACATGCATTTACAATTGCAAGGCAAACCTGTTACACTCTCTACGTGTGCTATTCTAGGTCTCAGCCTGATTTTCTCTTGTTTGACAACATCTATAAACACCTCAATATACGTGTTCGATCGATAGGTTGTGAAACGGAACAATAATTTATTTGTTTACATTTCATAATTCGAAGAATTACCCCCCGTCACTAACACCAACAGTATCCCCATCAACTTTATCGCCATAACCGTCATCAACACCATCTCCGAAAGCAACAACGCCATGACTATCCCCAATATCACCAACATCAGAAACATAACCACTGTGTCCAACATAAATAACATCACCACTGTGTCCAACATCAATAACATCAACACTGTGTCCAGCATCAAGACAACAACATCGGAAATATCAGCGACATCACCTTTCAACAATGACATAACCACCCCCAACATCACCATGATCACCAATATCAACATTATTAACATCACTAACATTTCTAATGACATCGTCAACACCATCATCCGCAACATCAATCACCATCACTAACATCAATAACCATCACTAACATCAATCACCAACACTAACATCAATCATCATCACCAACATCAATCATCATCACTAGCATCTATCATCATCACTAACATAAATCACCATCACTAACATCAATCATCATCACTAACATCAATCACCATCATGAACATCAATAACCATCACTAACATCAATTACCATCACCAACATCAATCACCATCACTAACATCAATCACCATCACTAACATCAATCACCATCGCTAACATCACTTTAAAATTAACTTTTAAAAAGTTATTTATTCTACTTTTTACCCCAGAATGTCTACAAAATATTGTTTTTTTTAATTACAAAGCTTATATCAACTCACTCTGTCTGTCTGGTAAAAGGTATATGCACCTTATTTGTCCTAAATCCATTCTCGAATCAAGTTGAAACTTCGCACAATTATTCATTGACATATAGAAGACAAGAATCAATAAAAAAAAAGTAACCATTTGGACAATTCATTACTGGTAATTCATTTTTTTAAATAGCAACATGGGAAACTATTATTCACATTTATGGCTAAATTGTTAGGTTTAGTCCCCTTTAGTCCCCGCAAACCATCTATCATCATCACTAACATAAATCACCATCACTAACATCAATCATCATCACTAACATCAATAACCATCACTAACATCAATTACCATCACCAACATCAATAACCATCACTAACATCAATCACCATCACTAACATCAATAACCATCACTAACATCAATTACCATCACCAACATCAATCACCATCACTAACATCAATCACCATCACTAACATCACTTTAAAATTAACTTTTTAAAAGTTATTTATTCTAATTTTTACCCCAGAATGTCTACAAAATGTTGTTTTTTTTAATTAAAAAGCTTATATCAACTCACTCTGTCTGTCTGGTAAAAGGTAAATGCACCTTATTTGTCCTACACCCATTCTCGAATCAAGTTGAAACTTCGCACAATTATTCATTGACATATAGAAGACAAGAATCAATAAAAAAAAAGTAACCATTTGGACAATTCATTACTGGTAATTCATTTTTTTAAATAGCAACATGGGAAACTATTATTCACATTTATGGCTAAATTGTTAGGTTTAGTCCCCTTTAGTCCCCGCAAACCATCTATCTTCATCACTAACATAAATCACCATCACTAACATCAATCATCATCACTAACATCAATCACCATCACCAACATCAATAACCATCACTAACATCAATTACCATCACCAACATCAATAACCATCACTAACATCAATCACCATCACTAACATCAATAACCATCACTAACATCAATTACCATCACCAACATCAATCACCATCAGTAACATCAATCACCATCACTAACATCACTTTAAAATTAACTTTTTAAAAGTTATTTATTCTACTTTTTACCCCAGAATGTCTACAAAATGTTGTTGTTTTTAATTACAAAGCTTATATCAACTCACTCTGTCTGTCTGGTAAAAGGTATATGCACCTTATTTGTCCTACACCCATTCTCGAATCAAGTTGAAACTTCGCACAATTATTCATTGACATATAGAAGACAAGAATCAATTTAAAAAAAGTAACCATTTAGACAATTCATTACTGGTAATTCATTTTTTTAAATAGCAACATGGGAAACTATTATTCACATATATGGCTAAATGGTTAGGTTTAGTCACCTTAAATAATTGTTAACGCTATTTCTCCCACACGCATTCTCCGATCAAGCTGATGCTTTAAACAATTATTTATTGTGCCTAATAAAACATGAATCAATATACAAAAAATACTAAATTAGTCAATTCATTATTGGTATTTTTTTTTGTGCTGGATATCAAATAAGGGAAATAACTTGTACATTGTTCGTAGATATAGTTTTTAGGACTTTCTTCTCCTTTAGATAAGCTTTGTTTGTTTTTGTTTTGTTGTAAAAGAAATATTTCGCTTGTTTAATACATCTAATTGTAACTCGGTATTTGTAAAGAGACATGATACTATGTTTGAAACAGAATCCATATATATCTCTTCTTACCTGAATTTCAATTCTATTATAGCTTTCGAGGAAAAGTTACCACCCCGAGCCCACCTCTCTACCCCCCCTTCCTCAACATACAAATGTATTTCGCACATAGCAATGTTATGCAGAAATGGACCAGGTCTAAATTTGAATCGCTCGAGCATTCCGAAAGAGTTACGCATGGTATCTGTTGTCCAGATGTAACACTTATGAAAAAAAAAAGATCCGTGCTCCTTCGTTCATTCGGCCTCAGCGACATCTTCTGGCGAAGCCACTTTACGCACTCTTACAGCCCTCGCTATGTAGTCTGAAACCCCCTGACCCCGACTAATCGTAATGCTGATAGCCGCGTACAGCCATCAATGGCGCTAATTCTAATTTACGGATGTGACTACTGCAGAAGCTTAGAGGAGTCAGCGTGGGCGCCTCGGTGGATAGTGGCGGGACGTCTGCGTCATATGAGGTGTTGTGATATAAGCTGATATCGAAGGGTTTAAATGGCTTTTTTTAAAAAATCAATTGGCATGCCACGAAGCTATCAAAAGTATTGAGTATGATCTGATCTGATCAGCTAGGTGATCAGAATTGTCATTGGGCCAGGTGTGCGTGATTTGTAGAGGTTAAGTTACCAATTATGTGATCCTTGATTGATTGATGTAGGTTTTTATATCTCATAAACTAAGTACATAAGGAACCTATGGTGTGGTGCCTGAGTGGTAAGGCGCTTGGCTTCCGAACCTAGGGGGTTTCGGGTTTGAAACTCGGTGAAAACTGTGATTTTATCGGAGTTCAGCCACCTTTAATGGGTACCTGACAGTTTTTGGGAAAGTAAAGCCGGTTGATTGCTGTGCTGGCCACACGATACCCTCGCTAACCGTCGGCCATAGAAACATATGACCTTTGCATCCATTTGCCTTATAGATCGTAAGGTCTTACACTGACTGATATGCACTAACAAGTGTTGGATACAAATTGATATGTGTACGTCATTTAATGATGGTACTTTGTGTTTATATATATATTTATTTATAGCTTTTATATAGCGCTACTTTCATGCTTATAGCATGCTCAGTGCGCTTTGGTCCAATCTCATTTCAGGACCAGTGGGAGTGGTATCTAGGAGCTGGTTTTCCGTGCTGCCTTTAGGCACTCAGTAAACACAACTCTGCCCGAGTCGGGTGTCGAACCTAGGTAGCCAAGCCAAGCTAAGTTCAAGCGTACTTAGCCTCTCGACCTCTCGACCACGCTTCCCACGCTTTTTATGAAATAGTGGTTCTAGAATCTAGATGATAACATTCATGCAAGCGTTTCGGGAGATCATAGATTGGATTTTGTTGAATGTAGGTCACAGTGTTGAATGATTAGGTACTACGCAAACTAATTGTAGACTATTATGCACTGATAATACTTCAGGTGAAATAACATAATATAAATACAGTGAAATAATAAAAGTATTGAAATATAGCACATAGCTATAGTCTCCTCTGAATTATGCTTTCTGAATTTCGTATGGTTTATTTCAAATTCAGACTAGCGTTAAACTGTCTATTCTTGGACTTTCATTAACTATTTTAAGCTTTTCAGTTAGAGATAGAGGAATAGAAGAATTACTCATATCAGTCAAATTGCCAGTTTGTGAGTGTCAGGTATAAAAAGACAGACAGATAATAACATCTTAGCCCAAACCTCCCAAAGGATGATGGGTTCGGCCAAGGACAGGGTTCGAGCCCCAGGCCACTAAGAACAACGAACCACAGTCCAGAGTACATGCCACACGACAAAGCAACCATCCAAATAGACACCTTCGTTCGTAATGAATTATCAAGAATTGGAGCTATTAAAAGAATACACATTAATAAGACCTGAATATGAAGAGATAAGAATTGGATATAAATTGTCCAAAATTTCATACCAATTAGGAATCTTTTAGACACTTAGTATTGTTAGACATTTAGTTAGTATAGAGACGCACCAGAGTTGACGGACTTTGAACGCGACATTTAGTGACGTCACGGCTTAGTTGGGTTCTAGATTATGTATTTCAATATAGTCAGTAGGTGTTAGGACAGAGACTCGACTCTGGCCTTTTCAGTATAAACTTCAGTTAAGCCTGTGTAACCGTTTGGATCTAGTTCTTCTACTTGTTACATTTGTAGGGCTTGTTTCTTGTTACATGTGTAGGTCTTGTTACTTGTTAGTGCATCTAATACACCCGTACAAGAAACCCAGACATCTCCAGAGTAATCTGTCGAAACCAGACAACCATCAACAACTACAAGGGCAAGGCCTATCACAATAAAATGGCAAAAAGTAGATATTTTATATATATATATACTAGACATATGTTACCTGCGACCCGCGGGTTTTTATTTGCGCATTACTGTCGATATAGTCACAATTAAACGAAATAATAATGTAATAAGTAAAGCGAATGTGTCAATGTACAAATAGTGTGAACGAAGCTATCAAATCAAAATAGCTAATAGGCTTAAATCCAATTTTTCAAGTTAAAACATTTGCTTGTAGGCCTACATATATTTGATTAAAATTTGAGATGAATAGACTTAATTTTGTATGTTCATGTGTTAAAGTATAAAGTAGATCTTGAGGTAGACATAGATCTAAATCTACACTAATCTAGAGTTAAAAATTGGCTTTTATAGAGTTCATTCTGTATTGCGCATACATGATCTTCTTTTTTAATGAATGAATATAGGCCTATCTCAACACGGCTTCGCAGCTTTATTTAGCGAACAGCGAACGAATGTATTAAAATGCTTTAGAAAAACAAATTTAAATGTTAATTTGATTAAAATATGAAATGAATGGACAATAATTAGTATGTTTATGTGTTAAAGCATAAAACTATCTTTGCGAAAAGAAGTTTTATCATCAATAAGAGTTTTAGACCTAGGCCTAGGAATAGACTCAGTAGAGAGATGTGTTAATCACTGTTAATGTGTAACCATTTGGTAATGTCTAATGAAAGGATGTTCGCCAGGAAATCTGTAGTCACAGATATCAGGAACTAATTTATGTAAGAAATGCTTTTGAAACACAAAATTGAAGGTTAATTTTATTATATAATGAAATCAGTGGATCTTCTTTGGTATTCTCATGTGTCAAAGTAAAAAACTATCTGCGCAAAGTGTATTTCTTAAAATTAGATCTAGGTCTAAATCCTTTCGATCTTTTCTCATGTTAACATTATTAACCATGGCCTAGATCCATAAATACTATAGCTTTAATAGAGTCGGACAACTTTATTTTTTTTTTTTTTGAGTGTCTTAAGTTCGTTTTAGGGCTACAATACATACACTACGGTCTAAGTTAGTACCCAAGGAACATTCCTGCCAAGTTTTATCAAGGTTGGTCAAGCGGTTTTAATGTCTATAAGTAACATACATACATACATACATACATACGCCTCACATTGTACTTTATAATATAAGATATATATATATCGTTCGTCCATCGTGGTTCGAGGATGACCACTTTGTCATCCAGGGGGCTGAGGGCTTGGCACTAGGGTTTTATGCCTCCTCATGTGGCTGGTGAGACCTATGTGAGCCCGGAATGTTTGGCCGCACACTGGGCAGGCTATTTCAGCTGGAGCTAGTGTTGTTTGCCTTGCTTTATTATATAAAATGCATACTGCGTGTTGGTGTGTACTATCTGCAATGTTGAAAAACAACCTCTCATCATTTCTTATAAATGGCTCTCTCATTTCTTTCAAAACTTATTATTAATAAATAAATTAGTTAATTAACGTTAATAAAAAAAAACATTGTAAAAATAATAATACCTTAGACACAAATATTTAGAATCCCAAATATGTATTTGTCAATTGCTCAACTATTCCCAATTTCCATGATCATGGGTTCACTTCATTTTCAATGTTCCTTATTTCCTGTTTAAAGAGCTTTAAGAAAGAATTTAATCCACAGAGTGACACAACAGATTTATTATTCAACAAAAAGATTTTCGTTTTTTTTTGTCTCGCGGAGGAGCAAATATTCCAAGCTTTTTATCACACCGCATTTGGGCGCGTAATCCCGCTAAAATAAAAGGGCACATACTCTTATCATTTTTGAAGCAGAAGGGAAAGATTTTTAGAGAGTAATGCAACGAGAGTGAACGAGATTTGTCTAATGTAAAATTTTTTTTGTTTTTTTTTTGGTCTTGCTTTTCAAGAAATTAGGTTTCAATGAATGTTTGCTGTCGCTGTTGCTGTTGTTACGGTGCGTGTATTACGCGTGTCGGTGTGCTATTATCATTAGGATGCCAGAGATTCTCATTCGGATCGGATCAAAGAGAAAGTTCACAATCAAGGAGAAATCGGTTTGGGGGAGGGGGGCAATGGTGGGTCGAGAGGGAGTGAGGGAGATGGAGGTGGGGGGGTATCATTAAGTATACAAGAGGCTGACGTCATAGTTGATGGACGAAACAGGTAAAGATAATATTCAAAGTAAATTTCAGATAAATAAGAAAAGATAACTCTTGCTGAAAAAGAAAAGATGATATTGAATAATAATAAGTAAGTTCAAAAGTTGTCTCATCTTGTTGCTCGGCACTATCTCGCAACAATTCGTAGCACATGGAGCTGATGACCATTTAATGCAGTTAGTGTGAGATAAGAGAGAAAACTACGTACGTACGTACATACGTACGTACGTACATACGTACGTACGTACATACGTACGTACGTACATACGTACATACGTACCTGCACACAGACAAAAAGACAGACATAAAGATAGATAGATAGATAGATAGATAGATAGATAGATAGATAGACAGACAGACAGACAGATAGATAGATAGATAGATAGATAGATAGATAGATAGATAGATAGATACACTGATAGATAGATACACTGATAGATAGATACACTGATAGATAGATAGATAGATAGACAGATAGATGGATAGATAGATAGATAGATAGATAGATAGATAGATAGATAGATAGATAGATAGATTAGATAGATAGATAGATAGATAGATAGATAGATAGATAGATAGATAGATAGACAGACAGACAGACTGATAGATAGATAGATAGATAGATAGATAGATAGATAGATAGATAGATAGATAGATAGACAGACAGACAGACAGACAGATAGATAGATATAGATAGATAGATAGATAGATAGATAGATAGATACACTGATAGATAGATACACTGATAGATAGATAGATAGATAGATAGACAGATAGATGGATAGATAGATAGATAGATAGATAGATAGATAGATAGATAGATAGATAGATTAGATAGATAGATAGATAGATAGATAGATAGATAGATAGATAGAAAGATAGATAGATAGATAGATAGATAGATAGATAGATAGATAGATAGACAGACACACAGACAGACTGATAGATAGATAGATAGATAGATAGATAGATAGACAGATAGATAGAAAGATAGATAGATAGATAGATAGATAGATAGATAGATAGATAGATAGATAGATAGATAGATAGATAGACAGATAGACAGACTGATAGATAGATAGATAGATAGATAGATAGATAGATAGATAGATAGAAAACGAAACATGCACTTTAGTTTGTAGCAGAATGCCTTAGGGCGGGAACGGTAATCACATACTTTTTCACCTGGCCGTGGATAAAAGCCTTTCGACGGCCCACCTGTCATGGAAAACTTTAGTTCAGTCCCGTCGGGACTCGTCAGCGCCCATTTCCGGTTAGTTTGCATTATTCTCTTCATCAAAGGTTAGTTTGTTGGCCTTCTGTTAGTCACGTGGCATTTGTCAAGTTAGACAAAGAGTAGGTTCTAAAAAAAAGTGAGTTCGCTGGTTTCAGAGGAGAAGAGTCTGAACAATAGAATATGTCATTAGAACTTAGAAGAGATCGATTGAAGCGATTAGTAGAATAGGTCACTAGCAGAAATCATTAGAAGAGGTCATTGGAAGAGGTCAATGGTAAAGGTCACTTGAAGAGATCACAAGAAAAAAATATTAGAAGAGGTCATTAGAAGAGGTCCTTGGAAGAAAATCATTTGAAGAGATCAACAGAAGAAGTCACTACAAGTGATCAGTGGTCATCAGAAGAAGTAAGTTAAAGAAGTCGATAGAAGAGGTCAGTATAAGAGATCAATATAAGAGATCAATATGAGAGATCAATATAAGAGATCAATATAAGAGATCAATATAAGAGATCATTACAAGGATGACTGCCTGGTCGTGCGGTTTGCGCGCTGGACTGCCGTTCGAATTTATTGACGGTCGCGGGTTCAAACCTTGCCCGCTCCCATCCCACGTCGTCCTGCGGGAGGTTTGGACTAAGAAGTAAACTATCTTCAAATCTGAAGGAACATCCGAAACATGTAAAACATTTTACAAACATTTTACAAGAAAGCATTACAATATGATACCTGACTAGATATAACAGAAGGTCGCCGGCCTAGACCAATCGTTACAACAAAAGGCCTCAACACTGACCTGCGAAGTCGCCACCTTAAGGCAATGGAGACCAATAGCTTGTTTCCACGTCGTACAGACTAGTGATGTGGCAAAGAGATATTGGTCTCAACTGTGCACAGATTACGACTTTGCAGGTCAATGTACAGGCCTTGTAGGGTGAAAGTCTCTCAACGTTCTCTGATCGTTCGCTTGCGTCCTCTGATTGGCATCTGATGGTACCCCTAACACCGCGGAAATCTTTTTGTCCAATCGACCCCCAGGCTGGATTTAGTTAGAATCATATTAGAATCATATTAGGATGTATTGTCGACCATATGCCACGTACAACATGAATGCCATTACTAGTACATATGTTTGAGATATAGCATAACACACACAAACCCACACATACACAAACACACACATACACACAAACAAAAAATAAAGCTGCAGTTTTGTTTTCTACGTCATGGACAAGAAGAAGGAATTAGGTTGATCATAATAACATTGCCTACCATAGTGGTGGGACTTGGTTGTTGAGTAGTAAAGCGCTTGGCTTCTGAATCGAGAAGTCTCGAGTTCAATTCCTGCAGTAGACTGGGTGTCCCTGGCATTAGAAGGGAAAGTAAATCTGCCCAAGCGATCACAAGATCTAAAAGAAAATTTTAATCCCCTTCGTATATACTACTGGAATAGTATCCTTCCAAAAGAACAACAACCCAACTTTTCACAATTGGGTCATTCAAACAAAAGGCCCCAAACTACGAGGAGACGCGTTGGCTGAGCGGTAAAGCGCTTGGCTTCCGTACAGGGAGAGGTCCAGGTGAAGACTGGGATTTTTAATTTCGGGATCTTTGGCACCTCTATGTCCACCCAGCTCTAATGTTCAGCAAGTTTTGTTATATTTCCATTCGCGATACTTCTCATACCAAACAATAACAAACTGACTTCTCTTATGACAACTATAATAAATGTAGCTCCGACATAACTACAAGGCGCCAGCTCCGACATAACGACAAGGCATCAGCTCCGACATAACTACAAGGCGCCGGCTCCGAGATAACTATATGGCGCCAGCTCCGACATAACTACAAGGCGCCGGCTCCGACATAACGACAAGGCGCCTGCTCCGAGATAACTATATGGCGCCAGCTCCGACATAACTACAAGGCGCCAGCTCCGACATAACTACAAGGCGCCAGCTCCGAGGTAACTACATGGCGCCAGCTCCGACATAACTACATGGCGCCAGCTCCGACATAACTACAAGGCGTCTGCAACGAGATAACTACAAGGCGCCAGCTCCGACATAACTACAAGGCGCCAGCTCCGACATAACTACAAGGCGCCAGCTCCGACATAACTACAAGGCGCCAGCTCCGACATAACTACAACGCGCCATTTACTTAGCGCTATGTGGGGAGAAAAAATCAATTCATTAAGGCCCAATCATATTACTCATAGCTACCCCCATGACACATCCCATTACGCGCCCTATTTGAAATCTCTGTGATCACCACCTAATCCCCCTTCCACCCCGACACCTATCTCTTCCCCTAATGTTGACCACTACCCTACTAAAGCCCTAGACATGACAGGCGACGTATGTACGACAATCTACCAAAGTACTCCACGAAAACCAAGGGAAACAACAACTGCACGCCTTGACCACTTCTCGTGGTCAATACAACTGTCTTCCCCAGAATGAAATAAGAACACGAAGTCGCAGAGGGCTGGGGGGGGGGGGGGGGGGAGTGAGAGA
Source organism: Biomphalaria pfeifferi (assembly GCA_030265305.1). Classification (NCBI taxonomy): domain Eukaryota; kingdom Metazoa; phylum Mollusca; class Gastropoda; family Planorbidae; genus Biomphalaria; species Biomphalaria pfeifferi. Next base: position 25,077 of record JASAOG010000337.1, on the reverse strand, counting down.
AAGAAAGGGAGAGAATCCTCTATCTTTCCAACTTAACCAAAAAAAAAGTGTTTCTATTATTAGAGTAAAAAAAAAGAAGCAAAACTGAAGGGAGATAAATGGTTTCATTGAACAGGTTTCTGTAACGTTACAATGTTTCATAAGAGAGACATTGCAGTAGTAGAATTTTATTTGGACACTTTGTAACGTTGCACTATTTTCCTATTTGATAGCATTTTGAGACCAAAGGCTTTATCATTCTTTTTTCTAAATTAATTGATATTGGAAGCTTCAAATAAGTTACAGATCGTAATTATTTTTAAAAAATAAATTATAATAATAAATGTATGGCAATGTAATCACCACAACCTGTACATTAATTTAACGCAGTGTGAACCAAAAACATACATTAATGACAAATCAGATGACGAAACAATAAAACAAAATTTTGATATGCATTTAGATATCCATAGCAATTTAATCTAAAAAATGTAATCAATTCATACTCGATGTTTAAATAATATAATAAGTGAAATATACATGTTTTATTTTGTTATAATTTGTCTTACACTTACATAGGGACAGCCATATGCAGAAGGAATAAAGAGAACATATAATCAATTCATACTTAATGCTTACATTATATAGTAAACTAAATGTTTATGTTTTATTTTTTATAATTTGTCTTACACTTGCACAGGGACGGCCATATGCAAAAAAAAAGGATATTAATGAGATACTCAGTTAAAGAAAAATGTAATAAAATTGTTAACATAATTGTTTTTAGTTCCAATGAGTCTCAAATAGGAAACATTAGGATTGAACGGTAAATTAAAAAGAAAAGTTCATAGTGAATAAAGTGATCTTTGTGACATTTAACAGAATGTGTTGTCACCCAGTTAATGTGTTGTCACCCAGCTAATGTGTTGTCTCCCAGCTCATGTGTTGTCTCCCATCTTATGTGTTGTCTCCCAGCTTATGTGTTGTCACCCAGCTAATGTGTTGTCACCCAGCTCATGTGTTGTCTCCCAGCTCATGTGTTGTCTCCCAGCTCATGTGTTGTCTCCCAGCTTATGTGTTGTCTCCCAGCTAATGTGTTGTCCAAATTAGGTTTAGCCAAATTAACCAAATAGTCAATCAATTATTGGTAAATTCTTTTTTTTTACATCGAAAAAGGGAAATAATTCTACATTATTGAGATGTATATTGTAAATGTGGCGATCTTCTAATTAGATAAGCTTTGTTGGAGTATTTTTTTACAATTTTGCTTATTTTGTCTCTAAAGATAAGAGATTTGCAGATTCAATCTGGTGTTAAAGCCCCAGTTTATACTGCTAATGAACATCCATCTATACCTGCGTAAATGATAGAACATGATTGCGCCGCGCTGTAAGAAAATTGCAAAAGACAACAAAACAGGGTCACAACATAAAGTCACGGCCATCCACACAGGCTCCAGCTATAACAGCGCGCCAAGTATGCGGCCGTACATTGGAGGAGTAGAAAGACCTCACCACCCGCATGCCGTAATATAAAAATGCAGAGTCAAGCTCTCAACCCTTCCGCCTGGATGACCAAAGAGGTCATCATCGAAATCGATGGACGATCTATATATGTCTATGTGTTACAATCATTTTTTTAACATAGCCGCAGATCAATCTATTGTCCAAAGTGCAGAGTATTGCATAGGCAATGTCCATCGCCTATACTAATATTTTGTACTGCGAAGGCCTGTGTCACAATGTTACTTATATTCGTTGCTCCACTGCGAAAATTAAATCCTGACAGATCGTGAAAGGCTTATGTGATTCGTTAAGGGAGATAGATAGTGAAAAGTACAAAATATTTTTTTAAAATCAATAACATAGTAGGTCAGTTCTGACAAGCAACGTCAAATCTCGTAATTCACTGTTAAACGTGACCGAGGCGCGAGATCTGAATTTGGCCAATCCAACTACAACAACTGTTTCAAAAAATAAAACTAAGGACCACACGTCTTTAGGTGGTAAGGGAAATAATTGTGTTCGTCTGATTTCTCTATTTAACAAATAGCGAGTCTTAGACTTTAAGACTGTTTTTCGCATTCTCCAAATTTATCTTCCAAGATTTTTTTTTACAAAGCTTATAGCAACTCTGTTGTCCGTCTGTCTGTCTGTCTGCCTGGTAAAAAATGTGTACACGTTATTTTTCCCACACCCATTATCGGATCCAGCTGAAATTTCGCATAATTATTTATAGACAAAGACAAGTAATGAATTAATAAAGGATTAAAAGTAACGAATTAGATAATTAATTACTGGTAATTCATTATTTTATTCAATAGCAACAAGTAAAACTATTACTTCAGTATTCACAGTATTGGCTAAATTTGTTGGGTTTAGCCCACTTAAATAATAGTTAACGCTATTTCTTCCTCACGCATTGTCCGATCAAGTTGATACTTTAAACAATTATTTATTGTAACTAACAAAACATCAATCAATATACAAAAATACTCAATAAGTCAATTCATTACTGGTAATTAACAATTTTGTTTGATATTTAATAATGGAAATAGCTTTTACATTATTGGTAGATATAGTTTTAACGACGGGATTCTTCCCCTTTAGATAAGCTATTTTTTTTTTAAAGGATTTTTTTATTTTGCTTGTTTCGAGATAATTTCAATGTTTTTCAAGCTTAAAAAGGCTCCCACAAAGAAACGTCCGCGGAGAAAATTGGTCGGCGATCAGGTCCATAGAGCACTAGAACTGAACAGGTAGCAACAGAAATTTAGTTTGCTTCATAAATTAGCGTATATTGTACAGACATGACAGTAGGTGATAGTGTTTTAGACTGAAAAAAAAATTGACAATTTTTTTTTGATAAAGAGGGGAGGAAATATGTAATGACACAAGATGCGTAGAAGTTGAGGTTAATCGGGTTTTTCCTAAGTGATGTGACGAGTAATAAAAGAGTAGGATTACGAACTAAAAGAGTAACGGACAATACGCCTTGGAGGACGACGCTAGGCTAGCGACGACAGAGGTCTGTGCCCTTTTTATTGTTCATTAAATTGTTGAAGTTATCAGCCTGCGTTATCAAGTATATTTTTTATTCATTCTGTTGTTGTGTCTTCTATGAACTCGCATGCACCATTGGCATATATAATCATCAACAAAATAGACCATCAACAGATGTGGCGACCCCGTGTTCTGGATCTGGATATATCTACACTTGGCGAAGTACACTGGAGAAGTACTGGATTAACATTCGTTTATTGTATTTCTACTAGATCTACCCTTCGTCTGTGGTAATTATCTGGACTGCAGCTGGACTTTGGCATCTTTGTTCCAGTGGATCTAGACTTTAGAGAAAACTCGAAACCGTTACCAGCGTCATGCTTTGTCAGTCAGGTTGGATATTTTTAGATAGAACCTGGATCTATATATAGATCTATATCTATTGTGTCTGAATCCAGAACTATTTCGTCCGTTTACGTGATCTAGGGCAGTCCGTCGTCAGTATACCTCTATCTATATACCTCAAGAGTGAAGATACCTCATTTTGTCAGTTTTATCTGTTTATTGTGAGTACGGAAAGTCACACGAGTCTACATATCTAGTATCTACAAGATGACCGTTGGAGTCACCTTGTCAGGTTTGTTTTTTCAAGCTATTGACTGTTGCAGTGTTGCTGAGCTTGGAATCTATTATACACACGAGTGATGGTATACCCTACTACCACACTGCGTGACCATCTATTCAACTTGTAAAGTTCACTAATTTATATTCATCAAAAGAGAGAATTGGACTTAGTCATTTTTTTACCTCTCTTGAGACAGCACCACCAGCTTGTCTCAGTACTGACTTAAGTTCCTGACCTGAAGACAGAAGCCAGCACCATACCAACAGATCATCAAGTGGAACCGGAACCTTGGAACCTGACCAGAGGACTTTATCTGAGAAACGTACCATACTGTGGCTGCACCAGGAGAGATTGGCCTAACTCAGTACTGCCTGTCGAGTAGCCTTTGCGGGAGCACACCTTACCTTGCCTAAGACAGTGGGGAACTTGTGTGGAACTGACCGTTGTAGCTCCGTGGACTGAACAAAGGGGATCTAACTAAGGATAAGTTTATTTTTTTTCTCCATTATTATTAAATTAAGTCTATTAGGGACAATAGATTTTTTATTAAGAGCAGGTTGCCTGTTAAGGGTTTCATTATAGGACACATTAGAAAGTGGACCTGCTCCATTTAATAAAGTCTCGATAATTGTTTAGATTGTCTTGTTTTGTTCGTATCCACGTACATTTTATTTTTTTTTAGAAGTCAAGTGAAGTCCTCTTTATTTGTCTCTTTCAGTGTATACTTCCTCTAAAAAGTCTCATCTCATTAGAATAGATTTATTTTTGTGTGGCTTATTACGTTTATTTTACATTATTCTTATTATATTAGTATTTATTTTATCTTGAGTAGATAAGGTAAGCCACGTTTAATCTAGATTATAAATTCTAGATTGTTTCCAGGTATTAACTAAATTGTTATGCCTATGAGAGCCTTAGATCTATTTTATCCTTAAGACAACTGAGTCTAAGGAGTAATTATTTATATATGGATCTTTTGTCCCGATTAATCGGTTGACATTATTTTGCTTTGTAGATGTGTTTAAGCACAGTCTAATTGGACAGAATAAAATTTTTGTCAGTATCACTGGAATGTGATTTTGGGTTGGAGGTATAATATTGATTTATCTATTTGAAGTTGTATTGAATCTAGACTAGTGACTAGAATAGTCCTAGGGGTATTTATTGGCAAGAAGTAAGTCCATTGAATTAAGTATTGAGGTATTGAGAAAAGTAATGATATTTGTTTATGTGGCCTAAAGTAAGTCCACTGAATTAAGGTGATATAAAATGTTTGAGCTGTATTCAAGTATTGTGGCTGTGAGTAAGTCCACTTAGGTAATATTTGTTGATATAACATTGAGCAAAGGTATTTAAATATATAAATATATATATATTACAAGAAGTATTTGAAAGTGAGTTTTTGTGAAAACTAAATTGTGATATTTAGGCCAATAGGGAGGCCATATCAAAACTATATTGAGACATTGTTTAAAATAAAATAAGCATAATAGCAACAGCTCCAAACTTTGATTATATGGAGACTTTTGGCCAGCAAATTATTGCTGAGGCTAAACAACTAGAACTTAAAGGGAAGCCCCTAATGCAAATGGTTACAATAGAGAGATAGAATAGATCAGATAAGGGAGAAAGAAAAAGGATAGGGAAGCACAATTAATAAAAGAAGAAGCAGATAGGAAACTACAATATGATCTTGAGAAGTTGAGAATTGAAGCTGAACAAAATAAACAAAAAGTTAATAGCACTAATACTAATGATAGATCTAATACTAATACTACCAGTGCCCCAGACAATCACATTGAAACCAATAATAGTAATAATCACACAAACAACACTAATATTTCAAGTGATAACAACCATTGGTTGAGAAAAAAACTACAACCATTTCAGGAGGCTAGAGATTGCATTTCAGACTACCTAAAGATATATGAAATTAAAATGGTTAATTGTAATATAAGGGAGGAAGAGTGGTCTCAAATTTTGTTAGACTTTGTACAACGGCAAGCTCTTACAATTTGTCAAAACCACAATCATACTGTACAAAATAGCTACCAAATTTTAATAAAGGAATTGCTGAATGCATAAGGACACAATGCCAGCACATTCAGGAAAAAATATTTTGAAAACACACCGTCCAATCAAACAGAACCACAAACCACTATAAATTTGGAAAAAGACTATTTTAATAAATGGCTAGGATTTGAGAAGATTGACAGTACCTTTGAGGCATTAAAAATTTTTATATTGCTTGATAATTTTATAGCTAAGTGTGACACTCAATTACAATCATTTATCAAAGAAAGGAATCCCAAAGTTTTGGATGATGTTACTGAGATAATAAGAACATATAAAAATGCCTATCCCAACAACCTTTTTTCATGTAAAGATAAAAAGAATATTGATCTAGTGGGATCTACGCAGGAAAACAATGGAAGATCAAAATCTAGGGATAATCATTATGAGGAAATAACTTATTTCAATTGCCATAAAAGAGGTCACATAGCTTCCCATTTCAAAAAACCAACATACTATAGAACAAATGAGAGGAACTCATATAGAGATAGAAATCAAAATAGAAGTAATAGTAAACATAGAGATAGGAATCAAACATGCAGAGTTTATTGCACTAATGAAAATCAGGATAGGGATTATAGTGATGAGGATAGTGATATTGAGCAGCTAAATTATGGTAACACTATAGAAGAAATTAACATAGATGAAGAAAAGAGAAATAATTTTAAACTATTCAAAGGTCTAGTAAACGGAAAATCTGTAAATTTTATCAGGGACACAGCATGCACAACAATTGCAATTCATTCAAGATTTGTAGAACCATGGTGTTACTTAGGTTACATGAAAAAGGTTAGATTGTTAGATGGCAGTATTAAGAAATTTAAGGCTTGCAGAATTTTTATCAAGACACCTTTTTTCACTGGTTACTGTAATGCTTTAGCAATACCTAGCCTGACACAGGATATTTTATTGGGTAACATTAGAGGAATTAAGTCTTGTACCATAAGGGACATTGAGAGGATGGCAAAACAAATTTGGTCAGTTGTTAAACAGTAATATGAGAAAAAGAAATAGACAATACAGTAGACCTATGAATAACTCATATAATAGAAGAAACATGACTTGTTATAATTGTCATAAACAAGGACATTTTGCTAGAGAATGTTGGAGTATGTCACATAACAATCAGAAGATAGCGAGTTCTTATTGTGGTAGAAATAATGAAATAAGGAATCAAAGTAGAAACAAATACAATGACTATAGATCAAATGGGTACAGAACTTATGATAAACAAAATGACAGGACAAGATATGATGTAAACTAATAAGTATTCTGAATATGGAGTCATGATCAAGTTAAATTTGTCTTTAAAGTTTATGCAAGAAAAAAGTATTAAAAATGGTAGATTATACAGGTGGTTTCTAGTTTTGCAAGAATATAATTTTCAATTGGAGGCTATTAGGGGAAAAATCAATATTGTAGCTGACATGTTGTCAAGAGTTACAGTGAGATAAACTTTTGTAAATAATGATTATTCATTTTGATTTGTTTATGCATGTATATATATATGTATATGTTCTAGTCAATTGGTATGAATAAGTTGTTTATATATGAATACTATATTTTATTTACTTTAAAGAAAGATAACTCAGTAAAATATAAAGTGGGAATTTTATTAAATCAAGGGAAATAATTATAAAATTTCAATAATTGAAGTCAAAGGTGTAAATTAAAGTAAGTATGATCATCTACAGTCATTATTTTTTTATATAATCATTATCATTCATTGGTAAAAGGCTAGGTCAGTTTGGAAATGGTAAGTGGAGAGAAAATATACTTATTGGTACCCAACAAAAAAAGTTAGGTAGAATAATTTGGAAAGTTGTTTTGACACAAATATTACATTTTGTCTGACAGGAAAGGTTTGTTGTGTCTTAGGTAATACACAGCACGCATAGCTAATGACAGTATGTACTTTGAAAAACTCATGTTTTATGCCTATGGAGTAAGCAAAGGCATCTTCGTATGTGAACTATATGCATGTGTATTTACTCTGAAAAACTCTGTTTTATGCCTATGGAGTCAGCAAAGGCATCTCCGTATGTGGACTATATACATGTGTATTTACTCTGAAAAACTCTGTTTTATGACTGTGGAATAGGCAAAGGCATCGTCGTATGGGGACTGTATACATGTCTTGATGGACTTAGTGCTATTGGTTGGTGAAACTATTACACTGTACTATACTATTTTATCGTCAATGACATGAGTGATGATTAGAACACTGTATACCGGATATTTTCTTAGCAATAACTGTATTGGACCTGTACATATTGTTTTCTTGGTGTCAACATTCAACTACAGTGTGAACTTTGTTACATAGGAACATGGACAATTTTATCAGGAACTGATGAAGATGGGAAACATGAAGATGTCAATCAAGATCAAGATATATGTTTGTTTTGGCCATGTATATTGTACAGACATGACAGTAGGTGATAGTGTTTTAGACTGAAAAAAAAATTGACAATTTTTTTTTGATAAAGAGGGGAGGAAATATGTAATGACACAAGATGCGTAGAAGTTGAGGTTAATCGGGTTTTTCCTAAGTGATGTGACTAGTAATAAAAGAGTAGGATTACGAACTAAAAGAGTTACGGACAATACGCCTTGGAGGACGACGCTAGGCTAGCGACGACAGAGTTCTGTGCCCTTTTTATTGTTCATTAAATTGTTGAAGTTATCAGCCTGAGTTATCAAGTATATTCTTTATTCATTCTGTTGTTGTGTCTTCTATGAACTCGCATGCACCATTGGCATATATAATCATCAACAAAATAGACCATCAACAGGTCTCAGAGAAATACAGGGTCTCAGAGAAATACATGGTCTCAGAGAAATACAGGGTCTCAGAGAAATACAGGGGCTTAGAGAAAGATAGGGTCTCAGAGAAATACAAGGTCTCAGAGAAATACAGGGTCTCAGAGAAATACAGGGTCTCAGAGAAATACAGGGGCTTAGAGAAAGATAGGGTCTCAGAGAAAAACAGGGTCTCAGAGAAAGACAGGGGCCTAGAGAAAGATAGGGTCTCAGAGAAAAAGAAATGACAGACAAGAGACAGATAGATAGAGAAAGGTTCAGGGAGGAAGACTGAGAGTGAAAGAAAGAGAAGGGGGACAGATAAAGAAAGAAACAGAGTGGTAAAGTTATAGAAACAAAGAAAGAGAGAGAAAGACGAATGGATAGAGCGACAGAGATAGAGGGAGAGATTAAATGAAAGACCAAATGAGATTTAAATAATATATATATATATATATAAAAGAAATGGAAAAAATCGCAAATGAACGAGACAGGAACACAGGAGATAAAGATCTAAATATTTTAAGAGAGATAGAAAGAAGGTGTCAGTGGAAAAAAGAAAGACAGAGAAAAAAAAATTGTGAACATTAGTTGCCAGGATTTTGTTGATATTGCTGAAGTGCTCACACGGTGCCTGAAGGTTGATCCTAAGGCCTAATATTTACTCACGCAATGATTGCTGTTAAAAAAAAAATTATCACACACGGTGATCTGGAAACGCATGTGGTCATCTTACGCAGCTCCAGAATCGTGGGTCTAAAACGGAAACGCAACATGTAGCAACGCCGCTGGACTTTCTCAATTGTTTCTGTTCGCTACCATGCCACAGGCTGATTTCATCCAATTTAACTCGTTTGACACATTAATCGGAAAATATTGACGTTACTGGTATTACAGGTGTCGATGACAGAAAAGATAAGAAATCAAAGGATATATATTTATAAATATATGTTTCAATCGGGCTTGAAAGCCTGTAAATCTTAGTCAGTACACAGCGGCCTTCTTGTGTGATAGCCGATTTTTATTTAGTGTTATGGAAGTCTGCAAGATAAATGGTGGTCTTTTCATTGTCTGTCTAGAGAAATACTTTTCTAGCTTATAAATAGTTTTAAATTTCTTTTTTTGAAATTTTGTTGTGTATGCGTCATGTTTGGGCTGAACGGGAAATAAGTTAAAAATCGCTAAAATTGAAATTTGAACTTACAGGAGAAGGCGGATTGTAGAGGAAAAGCGAGAGAGAGAGAGAAAGAGATATATATTAAGAAAGCGATATAGAGAGAAAGAGATAGGGAGAGAGAAAGAAAGAGAAAACGATAGAGAGAGAGAAAGGAAGAAAGAGAGAAAGCGATGGAAAAAGAAAGAAAAAGAGAGAAAGCGATAGAAAGAGAAGGAGAAAGTTAGAGAGCGCGAAAGGAAGAGAGAGTAATAGAGGTGGAAAGTTGATATTACGTAAATATTAAACCAATGGTTTTCTGTAGGCCCATTACAATCAGTAGTTTAATATATTAGGATTATTTCTGCTTTTATACAATCTGTTGTTATAGATACTACAAACATGTGCATTCTATTATCGTAGATTTCTTTTGGTCAATCATAGCAATCGATAGGTGGTATTTAAAAACCCAGAATTAGTCAATTATTTATTTATCACTCTACAAGAGTCTTGAAGTCTTAAGAAAACAGTTGCTTCATTTGCTTAATGTATTTTTTTTTTTGGTAGAGGAGGGATGCGATTCTCCTGGCTTCTCTCTTCCTCTCTCTCTCTCTCTCTTTCGTCTCTCTCTCTTTTCTTCTTTTCTTTCAACTAATTGATTTTCATTTTGATTTATTTCTGTAGTTTTCATACTCTCTTAAATCTATTGTCTCTGATTTGTTCTAAGCTCTTTTTCTATCTCTTGTCATTTTGTATCACCTTTCCTAAAGTCTCTTCCCTTTTCTCTTTGCCTTCTAACTACTGTCTTCTAACTACTGTCTTCTAACTTCTGTCTTCTAACTACTGTCTTCTAACTTCTGTCTTCTAACTACTGTCTTCTAACTTCTGTCTTCTAACTACTGTCTTCTAACTTCTGTCTTCTAACTACTGTCTTCTAACTTCTGTCTTCTAACTACTGTCTTCTAACTTCTGTCTTCTAACTACTGTCTTCTAACTACTGTCTTCTAACTTCTGTCTTCTAACTACTGTCTTCTAACTTCTGTCTTCTAACTACTGTCTTCTAACTTCTGTCTTCTAACTTCTGTCTTCTAACTTCTGTCTTCTAACTACTGTCTTCTAACTTCTGTCTTCTAACTACTGTCTTCTAACTTCTGTCTTCTAACTACTGTCTTCTAACTTCTGTCTTCTAACTTCTGTCTTCTAACTACTGTCTTCTAACTTCTGTCTTCTAACTACTGTCTTCTAACTTCTGTCTTCTAACTACTGTCTTCTAACTTCTGTCTTCTAACTTCTGTCTTCTAACTTCTGTCTTCTAACTTCTGTCTTCTAACTTCTGTCTTCTAACTTCTGTCTTCTAACTTCTGTCTTCTAACTACTGTCTTCTAATTACTGTCTTCTAATTACTGTCTTCTAACTTCTGTCTTCTAACTTCTGTCTTCTAACTTCTGTCTTCTAACTTCTGTCTTCTAACTACTGTCTTCTAACTACTGTCTTCTAACTTCTGTCTTCTAACTTCTGTCTTCTAACTACTGTCTTCTAACTACTGTCTTCTAACTACTGTCTTCTAACTTCTGTCTTCTAACTTCTGTCTTCTAACTTCTGTCTTCTAACTACTGTCTTCTAACTACTGTCTTCTAACTTCTGTCTTCTAACTTCTGTCTTCTAACTACTGTCTTGTAACTTCTGTCTTCTAACTTCTGTCTTCTAACTACTGTCTTCTATTTTTCCATATCTCCTTTAGTGTTTTATTTTTTTTCCCCTCTCTTTTTCTCATTCTCTCTTTCTCTTATTCTCTCGAACTTATTTTGCTCATTTTCACTGTCATTGTCTTAACTTATCTTTTCTTTCTTTCTCTCGACTCAAAACATGGTTCCCTATCACCGAACACAAGTCAAGACTTCACTCCAATTTGTCATTCAATTCATCAACTCTCGACTGTGATGGGTGCCTACGGAGGAAGTGTCCTGGAAATGAGGATTAGGATCCCAGGACCAGTTGTCCGGCCAACTCATGTCCCTCTCCTCTTACTTCCCGGAGCTCATCCCGTGATAATGAGCGTTCCCCTCCCCACCCCCCTTTTTCACTATACATCCTGATCCGTTTGACGCACCGCAGAAACCAAATAGACTGGAATGTGCAATCAGTTTGGGTCTGGCTTCTGACTGGTCGTTTTTTTTGTTTCCCCTTCAGGAAATTTGTTTGGAGCTTTGTGTGTTAGGTCATGTGTCTTAGAGGCGAGACGCATGCCACCTTCATTACATTCCCTTTTGTCTTTCATTCATATAAAATAAATATTGAATGTCTAGTTTAGTGGGGTTTTTTTTAACTTTTACTTGTGAAGAGCCCTCTACACGTAGAAAAAATATACCAAGCTTGTCCCTACGACTGTAATAGGTCTGATGATCGTACAATCATCTTCTTGGAGAAAGACTTTTTTTGGGGTTCTCGAAATTAAAAACGAACTCATTACGCTCGACCGTTATGATGAGAGAAAGACGGATAGAATCGCATTGGCACTGCTCGTTACGTCTGGGTTTCTTTTTTTAGTGGTTTAATTTTTTTAATTTAAAAAAAATAGTTGAAATGTCGTGACTGAAACAGAAAACAAAGATCTACAAGTAGACGTGTAGACAAATTTCAGATTTTTTTGGTCCCTTGAAATTAACTTTTTTCTTACCCCCTTTGTTTACACTAGGTTGAGAACTGCTGTCTGCTTAGAACTTCTGGTGTTACTAGTTCCCGACTTGACTAGATTTCACTTCAATCTGTCAAAATTAACGAAATCCTTTTATGTTATTTGCCAGATATTTGGCTTTCAATCACCACTATATTACACTATATTAGATCAGTGGCAGGTAAAATTTTAATTATAGGAAGCACAGTAACCAGTAACGGTTGTATGTTCCTTAAACTGGAGTGCTATCTACACGAGCGAACTGGAGGCGTATCTTTTCGGCCAGTAGACCAGCGTGGGAGTTAAGAAGCATTACGCCCAAACAGAAAGTCTCTGGCCAAGGCTTTAAGGCAGGATTAGTCGCTCCATACTTGCCCTCAGCCAGAGTTTATCTGATGTGTAGAGCTTATCTGATGTGTAGAATCTAATGTGTAGAGCTTATCTGATGTGCAGAGTTTATCTGATGAGTAGAGTTTATTTGATCTGTAGAGCTTATCTGATTAGTAGAGTTTATATGATGAGTAGAGTTTATATGATGAGTAGAGTTTATCTGATTTGTAGAGTTTTTCTGATGTGTAGAGCTTATCTGATGTGTAGAGTTTATCTGATGTTTAGAGTCTGAAGTGTAGAGCTTATCTGATATGTAGAATTTATATGATGTGTAAAGTTTATCTAATGTGTAGAGTTTATCTTTTTCTATTGCTTTAAATAGCTCACAATTCTTCTAGGAAAAAATTTGCATTTCTAGAATGTGAAGTTTATTATTTTGTTTTATGTAGAGATGTACTAAGCTAAGGAGAGACAGGCTAGGCATATCTCGGGTTCGAATCCTGGTGAAGACTGGGATTTTCAACTTCGGAATCCATGGGCGTCTCTGAGTCCACCCAGCTCTAATGGGTACCTGACATTAGTTTGGGAAAAGTAAAGGCGGTTGGTCGTTGTGCTGGCTACATGACACCCTCGTTAACCGTAGGCCACAAAAACATATGAATTTTACATCATCTGCCCTATAGACCACAAGGTCTGAAAGGGGAACTAGTTAGGCCAGGTTCACATCTAACTTTACATTCACTTGCACCTATCCTTTGATCTGCTGGACCGTTAAGGCACTACACAAGATCTGTCAACCTTCTTTCTCCATTCTTATCTCTCATTTGTCTATGATATAATTTCAATTGGATGCTCTTTCTGAAAATATTGAAGCCTGAATGAGTGGACTACTTCGGGGGCCGATTTTGAGTTTGTGTTTCCAAACAAACTGTCTTTTAAACCTTGTTTATTTTTATGTTTGACTTGTTTACTATTCTTTTCTCTCCCAGTCCATTAAGATATTTTTTTTCTCTAAACTCACGATAGTCCACTTACGCATGCGCAATTTCTATTTTCACTTTCCAATTGGCTGCACTTGTCGTCAAGGCTGTGTTTACACTGGGCGGTGTTCTTATTGATCTAGTCTTAATGTGTTTTATATTTAAATCTAAGCATGCTTTTAGTTTATTACAAAAAGTCAATAATCACTCTGGGCATAAGAGTCTCGAGTTTTAAGGTGTGATATTTATTCTTTACTATAATATTTCTAGCATTTTAAAATGTTAGTATTTGCAAATAGGGCTCAATCCTTGAAAAATTTATTCTGAAAAAAAAAAGAATGAAAATTTAGCATTCATGAAACTTAAATACATTAATTAGATAACATTTCTAAACAAGATTGAATATTGACGATATGAACAAGCAATATTTTTCTTTAAAATTATTTCCTACAAATATATTCAAATAATATACAAATATTGTATATCTTACGAGGCCCGGTGGCTGAGTGGTAAAGCGCTTGACCAGAGAAGTCCCGGGTTCCAATCCTTGTGAATACTGGGATTTTTTTCCCGGGATTTTAAGGGTGCCTGTGAGTCTAAATATAGGTGTTTGGTCGTTGAGCTAGCCACATGACACCCTCGTGGGCTAAAGAAACAGGTGACCTTTACATGTTCTGAAAATGCAACTTTATTTTTTTTTTATTACTTTTTACAAGCTTATTGAGAAATAAGAGAGAAAATAAAATTGGTGATGGAATCCACCAAGGTCAAGTTACTATCAACAGCTATACTACTACATGTGTAATTTTATCCCGATTTAAATGATATAACATTTACATGAGTATTTTGAACATATTTCACCCTTTCACTATGAAGAAAGTGTGAACTAATAGAAGGAATTTTAGAAATACTTTCTTTTTAGCCCAAAGTTTGAAAACAAACAATTTAAAACATGAAATGAAAGGCAGGTCAATATTTCGAAAAAACATTTTCAATTGTTTTGTTTTCTTTACGTGTATTGGGAGACCAAAAAATTCACCAAAATACACATAAAATTTGTTGACCAGAAAGGGAGTGAAACCTTAAAAGGGAATCATTTATTTTACCCCCCCCCCCCCATAGGTACCCTGAATCTGTGACTGGAGTATCCATCACCATCCAAAACAGCCCATCAGCACAGTCCATCAACACAAACAAATGGGACGCGTCCATCAGTCGCCCCAACTGTGTATTATCTTGATTATTGGACTACCAATCTGTTAGATACAAGTGAAGAGAGAGAGAGAGAGAGAAGAGAGACACAGGCAGAGATAGAGAGGGACTGAGAGAGATACACACACGGAGAGAGACAGATAGAGAGACAGAAAAACAGAGAGAGAGAGACAGAGAGAGGGGTAAGAAAAGAACAAAAAATAACCAAAGAGAAAAATGTTAACTTGTAGATACAAAAGTAAGAATTGTACATTTCAATCATTCGGTCAGGCTTGTTTCGTTAAATGGTTTAAAATTAGAATCTCCTGGAAGTTTTAGTTTATGTTTTAGCGAAACATGTTGCCATGGTTACACTAACTTATACACATTAGACTAAATAGACCTTAAATGCAATATGAAATGTAGGTTGTGGATTATCAATTCTTATTTCCAATGACTGTTGGTACATTTTATTTCTTTTTTTTTTTCATTTGTGAAATTCGAGCAAAACCAAAAACAATTAAATGTTAACGTGTAGACTATGTGTCAGAAGAATCCACACTCGAGTAGAGTTACGTTTACTGAGCGCCTAATGACATCATGTAAAATTTCTCCCAGATATCCCGTACACTCCCCCCCTCCCACACACACACTCCTCCACAAAAAGAGATGGGCCCATAGCGTAATAAGCATGCCATAAGGTAGATGCGCTATACAAACCAATTAAAATAATAAAAATTGTCATTTAAACAACTGTACAAGTAATATAATTACAAATCTATCATGTCCAATTAGCTATTCATCATTTACATTGTAACTTTATAACGTTGAAAGTCTAATACATTCTATACACAAGACGTCAAGATCTATAGTTTACCTAATGAACTTCCATAAATGTACAATATACATTGAATGGAAGTCTCCCAGAATATTTCATACGATCTTATTGATACAAATCATAAGCCCTCCTAGTTCAGTCCTAACAGCTAATCTTACGAAACAATATTTGACCATTCATGGCATACGTCACTAGTCTATGGAATCGACTATTTCAATTTCGAGTCTTCAGTTTCTGAGCTATATCGAAGCAAGAGATGAGTCTCCAGCCTGCTAAGCCTTGCAGTCTCAAAAGTCTCAAAATATTACGATCACTAAAGGCTAAAGCTGCTGCGCGGATATATAAACATTGTCCGTCGTGCGCAGACGTCTTCACTATTGGAGTCTATAAAACTAGATAATGTCAAGGACGCTAAACTGAACCTCAATGTTGCCAACTAAAAAAAAGATAATTACGATTCAAACACAGGTGCTAAGAAAATTGGAGTAGGAAGTGCTTTTAAAATTGCACAAAAATGACCTTCACCTTTAAAAAAAAATTTATCATCACCTTCTTTATTCTGTACACCGGATACACCAAACAGCGAGCTATTTATATATTGTTCAGCCGTATATTAAAATCTACAATACATTGCTTGAAGTTTGAAGATATACACACACACACACACACATAGAACATATATATGTGTGTGTGTGTGTGTGTGTCACAGTCGTTAAAAAAGGTACAAGTAAAAAAAATAAAGTGGGTTTTTTGTCTGTTGTAAGTGTGTTCATAGTAGTTAATGAAAGGTTACGGTTAGGGTTAGAGTGGTGTGCGATGTGTTTGTGCTTGTTCACTGTCTACAGCAATCTTGTGGAATAAAGCCATATTGGTATTTCCGAGAGTTATTACATTCTCTAAATCAGCCAGTGGTATATTCAAATAGTAAGACATATTTGTGTATATAATTTGATTTACTTTGTTCTAAGCTCTAACTAGTCTACACTGAGTAATTAAAAGATCCAGACACACGAAGCAGTGAGCGAGTAAATCAACTTCTTTTGTTAGTTTCTCTTTAAATACACAATTTTAAAAATCAATAGAATAATGTTACACGCAGTTGTCTTTATAGAATGGATTGGTAATAGAAAATCATGTCGGTAAAGCATAGAAAAAACGTCTCGTCTGCCTAAGTTCTGTTTGTACATTTCCCAACTCTTGCTACATCTTTGTTTCCTATACATGAAGTTATGTTGAGAAACAAAAACGCATCGAGACCCGCTGAGGCCTTACCAGAAACCTTTAAACTTTTAGATGGACAAAAAAAGTATTACAGAGAAGGAGATAACATAAAAAACAAGACAAAATGAAAACGTTAAAAACTAGAGACTTATGAAGCATTTCAATGAAAACAAAGGCCGGTAAATCGTAGGCTGTACAATTAGATATTAAGTTTATCCTATTTTGTTCAGACGAAGTGACTTTTTAAATTCATGCAAAATAAAATAAAAATTAAAAATAAATAAAACATGGAGCTCCATGCTCGACATTTTCTTTCAACAGTAATTAGTGGGGGAAAAAAAACATTTCACATTGGGTAGGGTGTTATACTATCTACTTTGTATTTGTACCATTGTAACAGCATGAATGTAAATGAGAAAACACTTTGTTTTAATTATCTCAATCATTGTTGATAATACCCAACATAGCCCATAGAATTGATTACAAAGTACAAGCTCTATTTTTAATGGCTAAATCTGTGTAAATATTTCAGACACAAAAATTAATTGCACCTAGCCTAGTTTAACATGATAAATAAACTTTGTATGTTTCCCTTGATCATCACAACAAAAGGTTTACATCGGCTGACAAACTAAGATCCAGTCACGTGGTTTCTGCTTAGTAACAGAGGTAACCTTGAACACACTTTCCTTTCTTTCACCTTTTATACAACACAAAATGAAATATCTATATTGTATCATCGAATTAATTAGCACACTATGACCACATATAGAATACACAGTTAGACAGTTGTAACAAACATTACACACTATGACCACATATAGAATACACAGTTAGACAGTTGTAACAAACTCTACACTTTAAAGAACAGGACTGCAGTGTTTTCATGTCTGGGGAATAGAAATATTATTCAGAGAAACTTAGTTATTTATAAATTATTTCACATTTTGTCTATAGCAGTTCTTGTCATTCGTACAATGCCTAAGCAAAGTAGGAAGTGGACAAATCAATTTTTTTTCTGACCTCCTTGGGGGCCCCTGCATTTTGCGTAATATTTAATTTCTAATGTAAAAAAACATACATTTTTTTCATTTTCACATTCTCCCCCCTCCCCCCCCCCCCTAGCTACGCCACTTGGGGTTATGGTTATAATTTCTACATTTCCTAAATCCAGTTCTTTTAAATATAGGCTACACCATTAAACTAACGCATGGCTTAAAGTATTCAATTATAATATAAAAGTGACATTAAAAGCGCCGGCATTTTCCATGTTTACAGTACACTTCTACAAACCCTTCCTATTTCCCGCTAATCACACAGAAGATATAGCCCGTCTGCTTCTTCCTTTTGGGTCACACTTTGTGATGGTCTGGTATCAAAGCTGACCACTAAGGACAAATGCCAGTAATGAATGGTGTACCCCCAATTTTCTAGCTCTTTTTGTGAGTACATGGGTGTGTGCGTGTGTGAATGTGTGCCCATGTCTGTTTATTGATTGCGAAACTCCAGGAAAAGTGGCCGTAGTTCTGGAATTCAGTGGTTCCAAGAATTTCCTACTGATGGACCTCAATTCATTTCTTAATTTGGATTTTAAAAAAAACAAAAATATATATATATATATAATTTTAATACACGTAGTGTTGAAAGTGTGACTGATTCACAAATTTATAAAATATTAGTAATACAAAATATTATTGATAAATTTAAAATAAACATTTATATAAAACAGTTACGACTGACAAAAGGCTTTCTTTGTATCAGTCCGGGGCCGGCTTTAGGCATAGGCAAACTAGGCACCTGCCTAGGTTCTCCGATTGGTCTCTCTCAGAATCTCTAATTATCTTTTTAGAGAAGAAATAGCGAAACCTTTCCTCCATATTATTGTAAAAAATACACTAGGTTTTCAATAAATTGTATTTTATTTCTTTAGATGTTTATTTTATGTTTTTTCTATTTCATTGAGGGCCACCAATTTTACTTCGCCTCTTGGGCCTCCATTTATCTAAGGCCGCTCTGTATCAAATGTGACAATATACAGGTCGCATTAGGGTTTGTGTGGTCGCGTGAAATACTACAGTCATCCATAATCTTCGCAATCGAAGACATTGACCTATTTTTCTATTCCATCAACACAAATATCGTCTAAAAACGAAAAAACAACATACAATAAACTTCATTCCAAAATGTTTCTTGCACAATGCATGCTTGGCCTTGAGAAGACTTGGCAATAAAAAAGATTTTTTCTTTCAAAGACTACGACAAATAAACTCTGGCCAGTTGTTGTTTTTTTACGGTGATGAATGTATACATTTAGCTTTTACGGTGCCATGTCTACAAGGTCTGTATTTATTTATTTAGTATTTACTTGTAATGCTAAAAAGGGAGACGCTGCTGATGTTGGCATTCAAACGAAACGCAAGTCATATTGCAAGGCATTGAATATAGAACAAGGGGGATAAAAATATTTAGTATGGGAGATAGAACATGGCACATAGACCAGGTGAACATAGATCGTAGAACATGCTACATAGACCAGTTGAACATACATCCTAGAACATGGTACATAGACCAGTTAAACCTAGATCGTAGATCATGGTACATAGATCAGGTGAACCTAGATCGTAGAACATGGTACATAGACTAGTTAAACCTAGATCGTAGAACATGGTACATAGACCAGTTGAACATAGATCGTAGATCATGGTACATAGACCAGTTGAACAGATCGTAGATCATGGTACATAGATCAGGCGAACATAGATCGTAGAACATGGTACATAGACATAGTCTTAACTTAGTCCGAGACTAATAAGTGGGAGAAATAACGTGTTCAAAATTTGTTCCAGACAGACAGACAGACGAAGTGATTTGATACAAGCTTTATAAAAATAAAAAATGGAACACAGAAAAATGAACATAGAACAAGGAGCATAGAACAAACTAACATGGAACTAATGGAACATACAACATGGAACTTATAACAAGGAACATGGAACATTCAGCATGGAGCATTCAACATAGAACATGGTATGGTACACAGAAAATAAAAGAACATTGAACCTTGAAGCTAAAGCGACTGAATAAAGTAAATTATTATAAAGTAGATTATTATTAAATCGCATAAATATTTCGTCGGAGTGTGAAAAAATAAAATGTACATATATATATATATATCCTTTACCTGAAGCAGCTTTTAGGAAGCTTTAAAAATTAATTTAAAAAAATGTTTGATCACAAAAGAACGACTCAGAAGAAAGCTATGTAAGCGCCCCGAGCCAGAACATGGTTGAATAAAACACGGCGCGGTAAGTTTTATCTGGAAGCATTCGTTGTTTAATGTGATATCAAGTTTGGCACTTATCAGAAGGCGGGAATCATTCTTGATATTCTCCAGATCTGTCCAGTGAATTATTATTATTAATTTATTTATTTTTTTTGCTAACTCACCACAAAAATAAAAGAACGTTCTGTTGGTTATTTTTGTCCAAAAATAAATTAAACACTTTTAATTGAGAACTTAGAAATTGTATAGAACCTGTAACAAGAATGATTCATTAATTTTCTAAGTATTATTATATTATTATGATATATTATCTTCAACTTTCAATCATCGCATGGAGATCCACGGTAAACAATTCAAACACTTCAATGTCCAACACAAGTCTCTCCGAAGTTATTAACTAACGTGGACTCCTGCACGAATGTTTTAGTTACGATATACATTCAATAAAATCAATTCTGTATCACATATTGATGAATGAAAAATAACTGATTACTCCATATTATTAAAAAAAAAAATTTAAAAAAAAGGTTTGAAACTCAAATCTATAAAGACAGGACAAGATGACGACTCATTATCGTAGAAAGTTACAAAAGCTTAGATCTTGGAAATGAACAGACGTACTCTAAAAATAGAAAAATAAGTTCATCCTACACGTACAGGTAGTGACTGCTAATGCTAAAAAAACAAAAATGGAAAAAAATGGTTAAAAAAAAAGGAGCGTATATAGTGAAAAGAACCGCACAATTCCTGTCACATCTCTCAATACTGCAAGATTTGTCCCATTTTTTATATAAAGTAAAATTAATTAATTACCATTAATTAACTAATTATTTTTTTTAATGTTTCAGCATTCATGTATTGACTTCGACAATAGCTACCTGGTCAAGCGATATGCCCGCTGGACTGTCTTTCGTTCATACCCTGCCCGTCGCCATCCCTTAATGTCCTGCGGGAGGTTTGGACTAGAAAGTAGATTATCCTCAACTTTGAAGGAACATCTGAAACATGTCAAACATTTTTACAAACAGGAATAATTGCCCAAAGTTTGAACTGGATCCGAGTAAGTGGAAGAAACAATGTAGACAGAATTTGTACCAGGCAGACATAACGAGTTTGTAAAAAATTAAAGATTTCAACTCTGCAAAATAAATTTGTTTCCTGGCTTGAAATAACAGTGGCAAAGAAGAGAGATTTTTTTAAAGACTTTTTCATAACTTTTGGTGATTTTTTTTTATCATTGTAGTTTTTTCTTTTCTTTTTAGCGGCCCCCGAAAGGGGAAAAGACGCTATTAGTTTTTGTGTGGAATGTCTGTCCTTCCGTGTGTCCCGTTTAGATCTCGTAAACTAGAAAAGATAGTGAAAATCCGACATCATAACATTTTAGACCATTTAAAGTTCTGGTGCAACGGCTACTTTTTCTCATTTCTGAAAGCGAAAAATCTAATTTTTGAAATCACTTATGCAAACAGTTTTTCATAAAAATGCACCACTTTTACAACTATTCACTATTAATAGTAGCAAACACGGTAGGCTCTTTAGTAGGGGAGCATGTGAATTTCAATATTTATAACACATTATAACACATTTATGCTAACGGTTTTATATTTTTTGTCAAAAAAAATATTTTGTTTATATTTGTATTGCTAAGTGAAGTAAGTTCAGTTATACTAACTACTACATTTACACAAAAAAATGTTTATTTTTTTTTTAGAGAAAAAACTATTTAGTATGCATGTAAGTAAATTGAAAACATCAATTTATATGTAAAATTTTTATATTATTGCGTAACCTGCAGAGTTGCATTACGCTAATAGAACCACTTAGGGGGCCGATTTTGAGTTTGTGTCTCCACACAAACTGTCTTTATATCCTTGTTTCGAGTGTATTTTGTATATCTTTTAATACAGTCTAAATGGCCCATGCAAAATATGGTTCATATGTAACCATGAGTAACCAAGGTGAAATGAAAACTGAGGTAATAACTAAATGAAAAAAAAAAGAAAAGAAAACCATGTACAGCATACTTCTAAAAATTCCAAATAGTTTAACAATTAACTCAAAAATATAAGTAGGCCTACTTCTGTCGAGGGTGTAGCGAAAGCCAGGCCGTTTTCAATCCTGAGGAAAACTCACGATGCCAAGAAAAGAGCTGTCATAAATGACATACTGGCGGGGCATGGGTAGATAGGGCGGGAGGCAGTTTTATCAAGACTTTGGGTAAACGGAATCCAATTTATCCAAAGCGGCACGTCTGCTCGGTCCAAAAATATTCATTATTGCTATCATTTGTCTGGGATTTATTTCTCTCATTGCTGATGTTCCCGAGCCCAGAAAATCAAAAATGTAATTAACAAAAGGTTAATCAAAGCGTAATGATATCTTCCTGAACGACGACATTTGTGTCTTTTTATTGAAACATTTTAAAGTGAACCCCTTATTATTAGAAAAACATTGTTAAGTTTAGTTCAAATTGCATCTTGAGTTATGCCAAAGTGTTGTTAATTTATATACAAACACCATTAGGATACGCGCAAGTGTTTTGAGTGTGTATGCGCACAAGTGTTTCACAAGTGTTTTGAGTTTGTATACGCAAAAGTGTTTTAAGTTTGTATACGCTCAAGCGTTTTGATTTGTATACGCTCAGATATTTTAAGTTTGTTTAAGCCTGAGTGTTTTGAATTTGAATACGCTTAAGTGTTTTTAGTCTATATTGGACAAAGTGTTTTTAGTCTGTATTGTACAAAGTGTTTTTAGTCTGTATTGGACAAAGTGTTTTTAGTCTGTATTGGACAAAGTGCTTTTAGTCTGTATTGGACAAAGTGTTTTTAGTATGTATTGGACAAAGTGTCTTGAGTTTGTGAATGGTCTTAGTGTCTTATTTAGTTTTTAAGCTTGGATACGCCCAAATGACTTTAATACTTTGTTTTCATGCTAGATTTTCTTAAGTTTTGATACCCTTTAGTGTTATTTGCTTGTAAAGTAAAGTTTTCTTACAGACCTTGTGATCTATAGGGCAGATGATGTAAAGGTCGTCTTTTTTTCTCAGGCCCACGGTCAACTAGTGTGTCATGTGGCCAGCACAACGACCAACCGCCTTTACTTTTTCACAACTAATGTCAGGTACCCCATTTAAGCTGGGTGAACTCAGAAGTGCCCTATATCCTGAAATAAAAATCCCAGCCTTCACAAGGATTCGAATCCGCCCCCCCCCCTTTTCCAGTTCGGAAGCCAAGCGCTTTACCACTCAGCCACTGCGCAATTTTTATAACTTCACCACAAGAGTCTCTTAAAGATAATAATACTATTAAGCTAGAGAACTCTCATAGCAACAAGCTAAAGCTACAAGATCTTCACCGAAAAGGGTGATAATTAATACTTCATGATTAATCACTTCTATATTTATCTTCCTTGGCCGCCGCTTCATTTCTGTTCAGTTCAAAACGAAATTAAATAATAAAAAACAAAACAAAAAAAAGTTTTTCATAACACGTTTTAAATTGCCCTGCGTTCCTAATGTCTGCTGTCTAGTCGCCATTGCCGAAAGAAAAATGTCAAAATAGAATACCCTAACATGTACTATTTGTTTTCAACACGTTTTTCTTTTCTTTTGTCTGTTTTTACAATGTACCAGACCACCTCACGGGCAATTAGCCGTCTTACAGGATGTGAAATGAAGGCCCAAACCTGGACAGCCAACACCCAGTTCCCGACAGGTTCCCAGGGACAGAAGCAATATCCTTATTGGGTTATGTCGTCTGCTCCGATGGGAACAAGATTCCGTTGCTAGTTTAAAAAAAAAAAAAAAGGTATATGTGAATTTCCGCTAGAGTAAAAATAACACAAGAACAACAGAAACAAATAGGGGAGAGAACTCACAATGGAATGTAGTTATCTATATTGCATTTAAAATGAATTCAATTTACAGAACAAAACAAGGGGGAAAAGTTTAAAAATAAAAATAAAGTGTTGTAAAAGTAGAATAATTATTTAATTAAGACATTTTTTTTAAAGTCCTTTCGAGATCTATACACGCACAGACATGTAAAATAACGGTTTGCGCGGACTGTATGTAGTCAATGTTATTAAGCAATATGCAGGGTTGAATTCAATGATATATCAGTAGGGCCCATACAAAACAAGCGGCATTATGGAGTGGGTGTGTGTCTGTTTCTATGGTAACGGTATGAAGAGGTTAGAGATTGGTTTTGAATGATACAACATAGGTGGCATTGTCGTCATTTCGTCCTAGAGGAGACGACACCAGAACGTGTGACTGAAAGGTTGGGGTATTGGAGTGAGATAGATTTTGTAAAAAAAAATATATTATTTTTAAAGTCTACTAAATTTATTTCATTTTATCACAAGTTGATTTTGTCTATATTATAAGTTAAGTTCTATCTAGTATTATTTACAAGGAAGTGGTTTAAGTTTTTCAAATTTATTAGTTAAGCTATATTACGTCTACAGCGGTTTAGTTGTCTACCAGCATTTTGGTGCTACAAGTCAACGACAATAGCAGATATCATGTCCAATTCCCTTTCAAACATATTTATTTTTTTATTCATGCTTTGATCTAAACATCAAGAGTTATTTTGAAAAGTGCAATGATACATTAGCCTCCTCTCTCTCCCTCTCTTTCTCTCTCTCTCTCCCTCTTTCTCTCTCTCAATCTACCTATTTATCTATCTATCTATCTATATTCATATAATTCACATCCAATGCTGTTGATCCAACGTACATTTCTTCATTTAAAACCTTGGAATTAACAATTTTATAGTCTCTCTTGGCTAAGATGTAAACAAAGCGATAGTAAATGCTCGATCTCTTTGAATGCATTTCCACCAAATAAACCAAACACATTTCCAGCTTAGAAATCAGGCCAACAAAATCGAATTCAACATAAATATTTTACTTTCTAATCTCAAACAC